>OX276389.1:15749668-16152810 GCA_946251805.1 Cybosia mesomella | reverse complement strand
CTGGTAAATTGGTTTCGAGGAAGTCCCACCATTGTTAATCACAATACAATGACGCCCACGTTATCTGTTTTCAGGAGTAACAACAATGTTTTATTGATATAAATCAACATTTTACTCGCCAAACAACGACTGCCTGTTTAAATCGAAACTGTCTAAGATGTCAGAATATCACCATTGTTGAGAATACTATTGAAAAAAACTTCTTCACAAAATAAAACACTAAGGAAAAATGGTATCCAATTAATAAGAGACGTGGTTACTATTCGGACAAATGAGATAAGTTCTCCAATTTTGAAAAGTTTTCGTTGAATAAGCCGCAGAAAATTCCGCCATATTATGCAAAGCTTATGTGGCGCATGGTCCACATTTGGCACTTGATGAAACAAAACACCTCTGAAGGGGTGCTCCACCTATTGCCCACTTACTACTTAGTCGCAACATACGCTATATTTTTGAACAAAAGTTAGCGATGGTTGTATACAAATATTTACGCTACGGAGCGTAAGCAGTTTATATGTCTAGTTTTTTGAGTTTCTCTGCGAAATAATTCAATATACTACACTAATATATCACCACTCATTCATCACCAATAACTTATAACAGTTCTGTTGTAAACATTCAATTAAGAAGGATATTTAAGAGAATATACTACTAGGAGCTCTGTTGTTATGGCTTGTTTTAATTTCCATTACCAGGGTTAAAATATTATGTACATCATTTAATAGTAGCTAGGTGACCGAGATATTTAAGAAATGCTTGTTTAAAGGTATTAGATAAATTAGGTTATCATGATGTATGTTGGTGTAGACACATATATTTTTTAAGTACACTTCAACATTTAGTAGTGTGGAAAAAGAGGTGTGACTTCGACTAAATAAGATGTGTCTCACTTCATTTTGGAGCGTGAAAAGATCCGGATGAACGCCGCGAAGTAGTGAAAACAGATGGCCGGGTCTGTAACTAGCACTATATTTTTTTCTTTTTTGAAGGAAGTATTCACTAGAAGATTCTGTGAGCAATGAAAGCAAAAGCAATTTATTAAAAGAGTATCTTTCTCCGCTATGGATGAAGAACAAAAGTGTATTTCTCAATACTGGATATAACAACTACGCTACCTACGTACTGAATACGCGTACAAGGCACAATGCATTGCTGGATTATGGACGCGTAGGCTATAGTCGGCCAGCCAGTTTCCGCCATAGAGCGGACTGGCGACGACTCGCTGCGAGGTGGGAGTCGAAACGCGTGCTAAAATTGTATACGCGTAGTAGATACGGTAATATGGACTATCGTTCCTGTGTACGCTTAACCGACTGCGCGTACATTGGAACGCCTAGTCCGTACAAGGTTTAACACTAAAAATCAAGCAGGCATATAATATAAAAATTATCTTTATTAATTTTACTGCTAGTAACTACTAATTACATAACTAAAGGTTCTGATATATCATAGAATTAGAACAGAATTGACTAGCATGGATTCTAATAATAATCAAATTCTAACAGACGAATTCAACGTTTTGTTCACAAACCTAGTCAAGTTCACGTAGAAAACGTTTTAGTAAACCTTTAGCAAAAGACATTAAACTGAACGAAGCCTTTAAATAGAAACGTGATGACTTAAATTAAAGCCTACTTAATGGACCTTACGAAATGATAGACGGCATCGTGACGGGATGAATCTGAAACTCATCACAAAGACCGGCTCATGCTAGTACAATATAAAGATAGATAGACTAAAGTCATCATTTGAAATGCCTTCCAACCACTGCGCATATTGTGCAATGGTTTTATTGCCCGAAGCATAATATGGATGTATGTGAAATCATCTATTTATATCATCAGTCTTTAATTCTTGTTTTTTTTAAACAAGAAAAAAACCTCTTTTACATCAATATAAGAAAACTATTAGAATGTCTACTATCTCGACTTCACGATGTTATCATGAATTCCAAATACCACTAGAGATAATACAACTTTTTTAAAATATAACCTAATTGCAGTCTATATATTTCTATGCTATCTCAAAGAAATAGCGCTATACGAATGATATCAATTATTAGATTTTCATTAACACAGAGAAAGCTTTTAAGTAATATCATTTTAATATTACTCCATGACATGGAGTGTTTTTAGCATAAAAGATTTGTGTTTAGCATAGTGTGCATTGTGTTTAGCATAAAAGAGTAATTATATTACAGTACGCCATATGTCAAGTGTGCGATAGTAATTAATGTTATTCCTTATTAGCACGATAAAGGATTTTCTATAAGTATGAAAAGATTTTCTTAATTTTATATCGCTATAAAAGTGACCATTTCGGCATGTTATCATGAATTCCAAATACCACTAGCGATAATACACCTTTTTAAATATAACCTCATTGCAGTCTATAGATTTCTACGCTACCTCAAAGAAATAGCGCTATACGAATGATATCAATTATTAGATTTTCATTAACACAGAGGAAGCTTTTAAGTAATATCATTTTAATATTACTCCATGTATTTAACATAAAAGAGTAATTATATTACAGTACGCCATATGTGAAGTGTGTGATAGTAATCAATGTTATTCCTTATTAGCACGATAAAGGACTTTCCTGAAGTATGAAAAGATTTCGTTAATTTTATATCGCTATAAAAGTGACCATTTCGGTCCGTAACGACACTAACCATAGTGGTAACATGTCGCTATTTCTTGGAAATGTTTTTCGAAGTGCTTGTATTTTTGGGTAAACATCATCATCAACCTATTCTAGTCCACTGCTGGACATAGGTCTCCCCTAATGAGCGCCATAGCGCCCTGTCTTCAGCTTGCCGCATTGGGTACACGCCAATTTTTTTTTTATTCTGGCGCCTCAAGATGCTATATTCAAATCATTGCTTCTACTATCTATCTAAAATCAACAATTTAAAACATGACCGTACAACACTAAAATCCTTACCAAAATAGGAATTAGAACCCAATCTAAATATGAAATTATTCAGCTAAGGTATACAATGTATTGGGGTAACTATATGGAAATCGGGATCCCGGGCCGTAATAATTTCAATGTTTGCTGGTATGCATCTGGTAACTCTACGTAATTCAATTTTATGACATTTTACTTAGGAAAATGTATATGATTTATTAATTTAATAAATAGTAATTATTGGAATCATCATCACCCTCCGAGTATTTTAGTATATGCTATATACTTAATACTTGATGTTTGTAAAGACAGAAGCAGATGGTGGTCAGTTGTCTCTGCCTACCCAGGAGGAAAAAAGGCGTAAATAATGTATGTATGTACTTAATACTTTTAGTATTTTAATGGATATGCTGCTTGCTATATTCCTAGCAAAATATTTAGTTCTCAACATTTGGATGAGATATATAATGCTTACTTTGACTTTGCTCAAGCAGTTTCGATCTATTTGAGAACGTAATTCATGGACCAACTAGATGCGGAAGGAGAAGGATCGGGCGCTATGGATCCACTGTTGGACATAGGCCTCTCCCAAAGAATATGTTGGGTTTATATCAAGCCGTGGACAGCGATAGGCTAATTGATTGAATTGCCTATAAGTATACATTTTTCATTCCTTATCATAAAAATCATTCTTTTGAATGTTATAACCAAGATATATACATTGTTGGATATATTGCGACGACGTTTCGAGGCACTGGACAGTTTATTTTAAATTATGTTAACGCTCTTTCTTATAAATATAAGAATTATGTAGCACTATGATGAAATACGGGCATTTTTGTTCTTTGGGATTTATGTTTTTTACCTAGATAACTACTAAAATTGATTAAATATAGTGGAAAAGTACAAGTGGATTATTTCAAGTCATTATTTAATTCATTCGTTCTTCATTTAAATATTTTATTATATAATGCTATATATAATGTAAACAAATCACAATAATGATATGTATATTATCATTATTATTTTGCGTATACCGAAATCTTTTTCTAAACATTTAGTTTTCTTGTTCAGACTTTCAGTTTCTCAATATAATTATACTAGAGGTGTACAAAGCCATGTAATAAAAAGCTGCGGTTATGTTTATTATTCGTTGGGTAATGCTGACGTTATAAGCATTTTGCCACCTGCCGGTATCCCAAAACTCCCTGATTTTTTAACATCAGTACTTTTAAAGTACCTTAACGGCCACTTATACGAAAACGATTACTGGTAACGAACGAACGGTAGGGTCTTCCAAAGTTATTGGCGAATCTATGCCCAGCTTATTAAACTTTATACATATAAACTGATTGTGCAAAAACTGAGCCAAGTTAAAGTAATTTTCGTTAATATACTAAATTAGTGCATATTTTTTGGAAAATCGACAAAAAAGGTGTATGTGACCAACCAAGGTATTTCTATCTAGTTTTCTATTCTATGAATAAATAAAGGAATGAGAAATTATTTGCGCGAAATAGCTTGGCGTATTTCACCAATACCTGGCATATATTTTTGCATAACCATTCTATGATCTAAAACTTGGCTTTTGGCAGACGCTGGACAGTTATTGGATCTATATTCCTGCTAGAAGGAAAACATCGCTGTAAAAGTTCACCAAAACTTCCCCGTGGTTCCACAATAAAACAGTTTTTAAAAATTGCAAATTATTAAAATCAGACAACTGAAGTGGGCGGAAACAATTGAAAATTTGATGACGGTTCGTGCTGTGTTTGTACGTGATTATTGTAATAATTTTAACGGCGAGAATGCTCTTGATTATTCATTTTTCAAATACAAATAAAAGAAAATCATAAAAATTAAATTTGGGATTGTTATGTTAAGATTTAATTAAAAGTTGTCATGTAGAGTTTGATATCAAAGAGCAACTGCGCTCTCGTACTCACATTGCTTTAAAACAGTAATGAAGCAAATGCGTCACGTCTAGGCACTGTTTTGTACGAGAGCTAGAGTTATTCTTGAGATGAAATTGCTTTTTAGAACAAACTGTGACGTCTAATTTGACAAATACATTCAACTCCGTTTTTTTTCTATTTTTAACTTGAATTAAATTGGAAGCGGATCTTGAAGCAGTAATAAAAGATGATACAATTGTTCACTGCAAATGTGTCTCGTAGGAATAGGTATTTTTGCAACAAAGAAATAGATAACATTTGTAAAATCTTATTTTACTTCACTAATATCACAGTCAAACATGTTCATTCCACTGTGCGAATGTTATTAAAGTTTGGGTGGATAGATGGATGGATGTTTGTTCTGAATCCCGCCAGATTTGCTGAACGGATCAGAATGAAATTTTGCACAGAGATAGATATTATAGTCTGGATACAAATATTATTCTTCATCCAAAACATAACGTCTTGTAGGAATTGGGCATGGGATCAGTGGGTCCCGCGAGCGGAGCCAGTATAGCAACAGCTAGTCTAGCATCGTTTTGAAATGTGAAAGATAATACCCAAAAGAATGTGAATGAATTTAAAAACCTAACTCTTTCATCGAGGGTCCTCAATGTCAACCATTATGTTGTAACGACATTAACGACCTGTTTGACATGTATATAAATGTTTCATTAAAACTCGGCCTGGTTCATACTTTGTACTTAAAAATAAATGAAGGGATTTTGGAATGATTTTTCGTTTTAGTGTATTTTCTATTTAATGAAACTTATTAGGTCGAATTTCGCCAGTGAAGATAAGTGTTCAAGTTCAACAATATCCAGTTTGACTCTCACGTTTTACTCAATGACATTAATTGAGTAGAACATGAGAGTCGACCTGCGTACAAATAGTCAAAAAATTATAGCGCTGTGTAGTTTGATTTGATAGTAGTTATTATTAGTAGTGATATCTGACCTAGGTTGTATACACAGCAAATTGTATCTGAGTGACCGTGGGGTATACTATCAATTATGATCATCAATGAAAATAGAGAGAACTGTAATTTTTTTTTATAGCTTGTTGGTAAATGTATGTAATTGTGTACCAAAGTGACCGAGCTTCGTTTGTTTTTTTTTTTTCGATTTTGCAGGCATGATATACAGATTAAATAAAGGCGCAAAACGCTATCAAAAATACAATTTTTTGTCCAAATTGTCAGAGCTACATATATATGTACTTATATATGTAGCTCTATGTATGTATATGTACTTGTATATGTACCTTTTTTTTATTATTTTGCGGAAATCCCTTCGGATAGCCCGCCGGCCAGCGGGGGCGGTTATTTCGGGCTTGAACCGACTAAAACCGCACGCCGTCTCGGGTCTACAGACGCCGGGGTGTAAGGCATAGAGCATATCCCTCGCACTCCGACTGACCCTGGGCCATTCGCAGTGTCCCTCGGGGTATGGCGGGCCTGCAAGGCCCGCGGGAGGGGCGTGGTCGCTCCAAGGTACCCCTCTGAGATATGTACCTACCTTCCTGCATACTACAATTACTATAAATTAAAGGAATTATTGCACTTTAAGTTATAATAAATATAAAACTGATCTGATACACACTTATTTGGATTATTTCTATAAGCTTTTATTTAACTTGCTCTGTTAGTTTATTAGTTGATATGGGTCAAATCTTGGAAGCCCAAGAACAACCACTTCTTGACGTTAGATTGGACTCAAATTTGGTATACTTGTGTATCTTCGGTGAAAATGCGGTAATATATGGTACTTTGAAGCTGGTCTAACGATGGAGTCGGAAGGTGTCCATAGGAACTCCAGAAGTATACAAGATAAATCAATTCAGTTTGTGTTCATTTGTTTTGTCTTGGCAAATACTCTAATGCTACATAATATCCAGGGTCTGGAGATGGCCACGGTAGGTGGCTATAGGAATTTCTGAAATAAAAAAGATAAACCCGTCATGTTTGGGCTAACTTGATTTATCTTGTTATGCACTTACTAGAAAGCTTGTTTTCAAAAAGTATTTTTAAACTCATAATTTATTTTTTGGTTGCAAAACCGCATCATGTTCGATAGACTTCGTTAACGTTTTAGAGAAAGTCGGCCATAATACCCATATTATCGTAAAGCAGTTGGAAGTTTAATATTTGAAACAAAAGTAATAACAGTGTAAAAGGCATAGTAAAATAACAGTTCAAATATAATCAAGTATAATATTCGCGGGTAAGTGCAATTTTGTTCAGATAGCTTACCGAACTGCTGCCTTTCTGAAATAGGCCCAAGAGACACCTTCAGGGAACTCGCTCAGCAGACACAGCTACTCTTTATTTTACAAGATAAAACTTTTTAACTACCTTCACTTCACAAGATCGCGACTTAATTTAAAAGTATGAGTTGATTATCCTGATTTTAATGTTTTGTTTGTAGAAAATTCTTTATTATCCCAAAAGTTATGATCAATGAATAAATATAATTAGTTTGAATTACATAACATAAAATAAAAACAAAACAAGAAACAAAGAAAGAAAGAAAAAAGAAAAGAAAGCCACTCGGTAGCCAGGGCGTATTTCCGCGCTGATTGCTATACGCCAGTTTCCTCACTCTGACACTTGCTGAATTTTCCTTTTTGATTGCTTTTCACGTATCTTCAGTGTGTGTCGTATACAGCGAATAAAGGATAAGGCGAATCTCCATTTCCCTATTATGTGGGTCTTAAAAAGTTGCCGTTAATACACCAACCAAGTTTTACGAAGACCTTTACCTACTACTTCAGGCAAATACATACAGTCCTGGATATATTAGTATTATTAGTTCAAGAGATGGTGGCCAAGGACCGAAAACAGCACAATAGTGGCTAAACTACAACGGACCCAAAGACTAGCCTGCATGGTAACCACTGGATGCATGAAATCTACCCCCACCGTGGCAATGGAAGCCATGCTTGGATCTGTTCATCCGCCAAGAAGCAACAGCTGCGGTTATACGCCTAAGGGCACTCAACCTATGGAGCGAGAGAAACACGCGACACACCTCACTGCTCACAGATCTCATAAAGGAGATACCCATGATAGGAGCAATGAATGATCGTGTACCCAAACAACACGTATTCGACAAAAAATACAAGATCCAACTTCATGAGGACCACCACTGTGAGGTTTTATGCCCAACGGAATTACGCATCTTCACAGATGGATCAAAAACTGGTACAGGCACCGGGGCCGGCGTTTTCTCGGAGAACCTTAATGTATCCATTTCAACACCGCTGGGGACCCACAACACTGTATTTCAAGCTGAATGCATGGGGATTACCCTGGCAGCTTCAGCGGCAATGGCCAGGAGAGTGGAAGGCCACTCAATACGCCTACTCTCCGAAAGCATGGCCGTGCTGCAAGCTTTAAACAGCCACACTATAAACTCGTGACTATAAATATTGGAGTGCCATCGTAAACTGAACCAAATAGGCCATTTCAACAACATAACCTTGCAATGGATTAAGGGCCACAGCGGCTCGCGCGGCAATGATGCAGCAGATGAGCTTGCCAGGAGAGGATCTGACATGGTGGTTATGGGACCTGAGCCCATAATACCGATCCCCTTTGCATACCTACGACATGGTTCGTAGGTATGCATAAACAAACGAACGAGAGATCAACACTACAGCTATTGGTTAAATCTGGAAGTTTGCAGACAGTCGAGTGAAGCACTCCCCGTGCTTGAAAATAGACTGACCAGGCGTCTTCGACAACTGACCAAACAGCAACTACGCACGGCCACAGCTGCCATCACGGGGCACGGCTCCTTCAATAAACACCTTTATATTTTAGGAATCACCGACAGCGCTCGCTGCAGAGCCTGCATGAAAGAGGAAGAAACAGCGGCACACGTGCTCCTACATTGCCCTGTAACCGCCACATACAGGGTTAAGTACTTCGGAAATACAGGTACGCTCCGGGAGATCGCCAGCAGCGTGAATAGCCTGCTGGCGTTCTTCAATGAGTTGGGGTGGATCGAGTGAAATGCCCACCCTCACGCAAAAACCGCGCCTTGTCGTGGAGTTGCGGATACCTGCTCGCAAAACCATACCATAATATACCATAGTTCAAGAGATAGATACATGCGACCGCGAAATTTTTAGTAGATTTTTTGTGTAGGAACAATCCCACCATACGTTGTTCTGTTATAATATATCTCAAAGGGATTAGGCAGCGTTTTCGATTGAAGCTCACAATCGATTTCCTCCTTCATCTTGAAAATTGTCGTCGTATTCCAATAAATTAACACAAAGTAATATAAATAAATAAATAAATTTTTTAGGACAAAGTACACAACGCCATCTAGACCCAAACTAAGCAGAATTTGTCATATGGGTTCTAGAATGCGGATAAACATACTTAAATACTTTCTTTTTGTAAATAAATACATATTATACATAGTAACACCCAGACCAATGCAAATATACATATTTGCACTGAGCGGGAATCGAACCCGTGACCTTTGGCTTAGCAGTCGAATTCACTACCGCTAGGGCACAGTGGTCGTCAGTTAATATCAAACTAACTATTTATTTATATTAAAAAAATCCGCTCCCGCAGGGGGAACGCACAGGTAGATTTCGTGAAGCAATTAATATGACCTATGCTTCTTCTATGACCCACGCCGAGCGCATTTTTAACATGTTTAATTATTTTTTCTCGAAAACGGTAACTTTTAGCGAAAAACTTTTCAGACATTTATTTTAAACTTAAAAATGGCCTATCGATTAAAAATGTTTCCGACGGCAAGAATGTTCACCGGTAAGAAGTTAAAAAAATTTTCCCGAAAAATTTTGGTTTTTCCCCCCTCCACTTTTAGTTAAAGTTTTAATCTTATAGGTTTTATAATTAAAAGTTGTTTTTATTCATGTATACTATGGGATAAAATTAGAACGGTTCGAATATCTTTCATGGAACGTGAAATTTTGAGGAAAAACTGATTTCACAAAAAGTGAGGCCCTACCGTCCCCTTAGGCCGGATTCCACCCGTTCACGAACTTAAACTAAGTTTACACCCAAGCAATTTTTGACCGCAGTTTGAAAGCGATCGGGGCAAAAATGCGACCGTGAGAGTGCCGCAAATTTTGGGAAGTGGAACCATACATACATATATATATATATATATATATATACTCTTTTTGACCAGTGGTAATTTCGGACTCAGGGGGTCATAACTAGGTCATAGGAGGTCTCCTATGAAGAAATTTTTTTTAAATTCTACAGTAGTCAAGAAACCAATAGGTAGATCGATTTCATCCAAATCTACCTAATTTACTCTTGAATTGCTCTATCTACTGATGATAATTGCACTGCGACTTTGTTTTTTACTATGTAAAGAATTTATTCCATTACATACTTCAAATTTAGTAGAACTAGCTTTATGACTATTTTTGGAAACACTACAGATGGTTCGCTTTATTATGTATTTAAACATGAATGAATTGAACAGATTTACTCTTGGGTTGAGTACCCTCGGTTGATTATGGTAGGTAGTATGTTAAAGCGGATGAAATTTGCCGTGTGTTTACTATTCAAATTATAAACTGACCGAAAAGTAAATTTTGACCAATTGAAAAAAAAATGTTTATTTGCACGCGAGAACGCAGATACGCCTGCCAACTCACCGTCGCGGGATAAAACCCAACCACACCAGGCGAGGCCGTGGTGGCGGCCAAAGTCCGCCAGTTACCCTGGGGTTATTCTTTCGAGGGCTTACCCAGGGTGCCCGGTAATGGACACTTGGGGAGGACACCGTGTGGTTTTAACAGGTACGATTCCGACACGCCCACCTCTCGTTGGCACCGATGGGGTGAAGACCGTGGGGGTTTCCAAATGTTAAAAAAACATATATGGCAGAAAATGATTTTTTTTTTTTTTTTTTTACGTGCGGAAATCCCTTCGGATACCCCCCCGCTGGCCAGCGGGGGTGGTTATGTCGTGTCTCGACTAAAACCGCACGGTGTCCTCCCCAAGTGTCCGTTGCCGGGCACCCCGGGTAAGCCCTCGAAAGGATACACTTTATATTAAACTAAACATCATTGTACACAATATTTTAGCAAATAAAGATTTTAAATTTGAAATGCAATAAGAATCAGAAAATAACTTTATTTATGTGCACTATTGGTGAAAATAGTTTAACTGAAAAAATTGTGCAGTATATTTATGTGTGCTGTTTAATTTCGGCCCACCATATGACACTGGATGGAGTATTGTGGGTTCAATGTTTGCTGTCATCCGTTTACTAATAATTATGCACCGTATAATCACAGTAGTACAGGATTTACGTTTTAAAATGAGAGACCTTTAGTGCTGAAACGAGAACTTATCATCAATAAAAAATATTAGCCCTAGCCACCGTAAGAATGCCAAGAATCAGCCCCGACACTGCAAGAATGAGTACTTACGTGTAATAAAAATAAGTAAGTCAATAGTCAAGCATCCAGAAATTTGGAAGCTAATTCATAGATCAAAATACGTCCAAATAATATTGGTGGCGTTTAAGTTGTCTATTCAAATACTTTAAAGCGAATGAAAACTTTTTGAAGACAAAGCAAAATTTAGAAATCTAAATTACAATAGACATGCTTCAAAAAGTTCCTGCAGACACTACGAAATTCTAATGAACTTCAGTTGGTATCATCAATATAAAACCTACAAGTACGAATTCTAATTTTATGGTTTCTAACGGGAAAATTATCGTAATTAGATTCGAACTTGGTAAACAATCCGCGTTATTAATTACTTTGTAATTCAAACGTACGTATCGCAATGCGTAACCATAACTTTCGGTAACCAATTATTTCGTTTATAAGAAATGTCGGAAAACATCGGTTTTATTCGACTCAGTTCGTAAGAGTGAGATACGTTGAACAGATAAAACCGTTGTAGGGGCCACTCAGCTGTCACCACAAATTGGATTGACTCTGCAAAATAGAAATATACGTCCGCTCCCCGTGGTGCATTTGAGGTTACTACAAATTTTACTATTCAAAAACAACAAATATAAAGCAATTAATCCGTACACTAACTTCTGAGTAAGGCTTTTTCGGAATTAAGTCATAATTACAAATAAGTCACTCGCACTGTAATTAATACACTCGCTCTACACTCTACTTAGCTGATGACGTCAGTTATTGTAAACTGAAATAACTTACAATCCAGGATGGTTTTGAATGTTTAGTAATACCATGCTAGTTGAATGCTCTATCAAGTGAGCTACGTTTTGCGAAAGCCCCGTGAGCTTCACCTCATCAGCGCTAACAATGAGGTGGGTATGTTGGACTCAGTTGGACTGCCACATCTGCCTGTGTGACTGGGAACCCAGGTTACGATACCTTTAAAAATACCTATAGGTACGGTACATCAGGGGTGTGTGTTGGGTAACCTCCTCGAGTGTCGCTCCGATTCCGATCCCGCTGCAGTCCGGGGGGAACGGAATCGGAGCGGCCGGTACACCCTGGGCGGCGGTCAATGGCTTCCCCTTCACCCCTTCATAGGGTTGGCATTGATCGTCGGCCAATACCCAACGTGGCGGGAACACATCGCTCTCCGTACTCCTCTGCTTTCAGAGGAGACAGGATGAGCGATGCTGTTAGTGGTGAGATGGCCCAGGGTCAGCCGGGGTGCGAGGGATATGCTCTATGGGTAACCTTACACCCCGGCGTCTGAAGACCCGAGACGGCGTGCGGTTTTAGTCGGTGCAAGCCCGACATAACCGCCCCCGCTAGCCGGCGGGGGGGTATCCGAAGGGATTTCCGCACAATAAAAAAAAAAAAAAAAAAAAAAGGTACGGTACATCACATTGTAATGTATTTTATGACAGACGTAAAACTAGCCATCTTGTTTACCAGTCATACTCAGATCACTAAAATACTACCTTTTTTTTTTTTTTTTTTTTTTTTTGTGCTGCAAGCTTTAAACAGCCACACTATAAACTCGTGACTATAAATATTGGAGTGCCATCGTAAACTGAACCAAATAGGCCATTTCAACAACATAACCTTGCAATGGATTAAGGGCCACAGCGGCTCGCGCGGCAATGATGCAGCAGATGAGCTTGCCAGGAGAGGATCTGACATGGTGGTTATGGGACCTGAGCCCATAATACCGATCCCCTTTGCATACCTACGACATGGTTCGTAGGTATGCATAAACAAACGAACGAGAGATCAACACTACAGCTATTGGTTAAATCTGGAAGTTTGCAGACAGTCGAGTGAAGCACTCCCCGTGCTTGAAAATAGACTGACCAGGCGTCTTCGACAACTGACCAAACAGCAACTACGCACGGCCACAGCTGCCATCACGGGGCACGGCTCCTTCAATAAACACCTTTATATTTTAGGAATCACCGACAGCGCTCGCTGCAGAGCCTGCATGAAAGAGGAAGAAACAGCGGCACACGTGCTCCTACATTGCCCTGTAACCGCCACATACAGGGTTAAGTACTTCGGAAATACAGGTACGCTCCGGGAGATCGCCAGCAGCGTGAATAGCCTGCTGGCGTTCTTCAATGAGTTGGGGTGGATCGAGTGAAATGCCCACCCTCACGCAAAAACCGCGCCTTGTCGTGGAGTTGCGGATACCTGCTCGCAAAACCATACCATAATATACCATAGTTCAAGAGATAGATACATGCGACCGCGAAATTTTTAGTAGATTTTTTGTGTAGGAACAATCCCACCATACGTTGTTCTGTTATAATATATCTCAAAGGGATTAGGCAGCGTTTTCGATTGAAGCTCACAATCGATTTCCTCCTTCATCTTGAAAATTGTCGTCGTATTCCAATAAATTAACACAAAGTAATATAAATAAATAAATAAATTTTTTAGGACAAAGTACACAACGCCATCTAGACCCAAACTAAGCAGAATTTGTCATATGGGTTCTAGAATGCGGATAAACATACTTAAATACTTTCTTTTTGTAAATAAATACATATTATACATAGTAACACCCAGACCAATGCAAATATACATATTTGCACTGAGCGGGAATCGAACCCGTGACCTTTGGCTTAGCAGTCGAATTCACTACCGCTAGGGCACAGTGGTCGTCAGTTAATATCAAACTAACTATTTATTTATATTAAAAAAATCCGCTCCCGCAGGGGGAACGCACAGGTAGATTTCGTGAAGCAATTAATATGACCTATGCTTCTTCTATGACCCACGCCGAGCGCATTTTTAACATGTTTAATTTTTTTTTCTCGAAAACGGTAACTTTTAGCGAAAAACTTTTCAGACATTTATTTTAAACTTAAAAATGGCCTATCGATTAAAAATGTTTCCGACGGCAAGAATGTTCACCGGTAAGAAGTTAAAAAAATTTTCCCGAAAAATTTTGGTTTTTCCCCCCTCCACTTTTAGTTAAAGTTTTAATCTTATAGGTTTTATAATTAAAAGTTGTTTTTATTCATGTATACTATGGGATAAAATTAGAACGGTTCGAATATCTTTCATGGAACGTGAAATTTTGAGGAAAAACTGATTTCACAAAAAGTGAGGCCCTACCGTCCCCTTAGGCCGGATTCCACCCGTTCACGAACTTAAACTAAGTTTACACCCAAGCAATTTTTGACCGCAGTTTGAAAGCGATCGGGGCAAAAATGCGACCGTGAGAGTGCCGCAAATTTTGGGAAGTGGAACCATACATACATATATATATATATATATATATATATACTCTTTTTGACCAGTGGTAATTTCGGACTCAGGGGGTCATAACTAGGTCATAGGAGGTCTCCTATGAAGAAATTTTTTTTAAATTCTACAGTAGTCAAGAAACCAATAGGTAGATCGATTTCATCCAAATCTACCTAATTTACTCTTGAATTGCTCTATCTACTGATGATAATTGCACTGCGACTTTGTTTTTTACTATGTAAAGAATTTATTCCATTACATACTTCAAATTTAGTAGAACTAGCTTTATGACTATTTTTGGAAACACTACAGATGGTTCGCTTTATTATGTATTTAAACATGAATGAATTGAACAGATTTACTCTTGGGTTGAGTACCCTCGGTTGATTATGGTAGGTAGTATGTTAAAGCGGATGAAATTTGCCGTGTGTTTACTATTCAAATTATAAACTGACCGAAAAGTAAATTTTGACCAATTGAAAAAAAAATGTTTATTTGCACGCGAGAACGCAGATACGCCTGCCAACTCACCGTCGCGGGATAAAACCCAACCACACCAGGCGAGGCCGTGGTGGCGGCCAAAGTCCGCCAGTTACCCTGGGGTTATTCTTTCGAGGGCTTACCCAGGGTGCCCGGTAATGGACACTTGGGGAGGACACCGTGTGGTTTTAACAGGTACGATTCCGACACGCCCACCTCTCGTTGGCACCGATGGGGTGAAGACCGTGGGGGTTTCCAAATGTTAAAAAAACATATATGGCAGAAAATGATTTTTTTTTTTTTTTTTTTTACGTGCGGAAATCCCTTCGGATACCCCCCCGCTGGCCAGCGGGGGTGGTTATGTCGTGTCTCGACTAAAACCGCACGGTGTCCTCCCCAAGTGTCCGTTGCCGGGCACCCCGGGTAAGCCCTCGAAAGGATACACTTTATATTAAACTAAACATCATTGTACACAATATTTTAGCAAATAAAGATTTTAAATTTGAAATGCAATAAGAATCAGAAAATAACTTTATTTATGTGCACTATTGGTGAAAATAGTTTAACTGAAAAAATTGTGCAGTATATTTATGTGTGCTGTTTAATTTCGGCCCACCATATGACACTGGATGGAGTATTGTGGGTTCAATGTTTGCTGTCATCCGTTTACTAATAATTATGCACCGTATAATCACAGTAGTACAGGATTTACGTTTTAAAATGAGAGACCTTTAGTGCTGAAACGAGAACTTATCATCAATAAAAAATATTAGCCCTAGCCACCGTAAGAATGCCAAGAATCAGCCCCGACACTGCAAGAATGAGTACTTACGTGTAATAAAAATAAGTAAGTCAATAGTCAAGCATCCAGAAATTTGGAAGCTAATTCATAGATCAAAATACGTCCAAATAATATTGGTGGCGTTTAAGTTGTCTATTCAAATACTTTAAAGCGAATGAAAACTTTTTGAAGACAAAGCAAAATTTAGAAATCTAAATTACAATAGACATGCTTCAAAAAGTTCCTGCAGACACTACGAAATTCTAATGAACTTCAGTTGGTATCATCAATATAAAACCTACAAGTACGAATTCTAATTTTATGGTTTCTAACGGGAAAATTATCGTAATTAGATTCGAACTTGGTAAACAATCCGCGTTATTAATTACTTTGTAATTCAAACGTACGTATCGCAATGCGTAACCATAACTTTCGGTAACCAATTATTTCGTTTATAAGAAATGTCGGAAAACATCGGTTTTATTCGACTCAGTTCGTAAGAGTGAGATACGTTGAACAGATAAAACCGTTGTAGGGGCCACTCAGCTGTCACCACAAATTGGATTGACTCTGCAAAATAGAAATATACGTCCGCTCCCCGTGGTGCATTTGAGGTTACTACAAATTTTACTATTCAAAAACAACAAATATAAAGCAATTAATCCGTACACTAACTTCTGAGTAAGGCTTTTTCGGAATTAAGTCATAATTACAAATAAGTCACTCGCACTGTAATTAATACACTCGCTCTACACTCTACTTAGCTGATGACGTCAGTTATTGTAAACTGAAATAACTTACAATCCAGGATGGTTTTGAATGTTTAGTAATACCATGCTAGTTGAATGCTCTATCAAGTGAGCTACGTTTTGCGAAAGCCCCGTGAGCTTCACCTCATCAGCGCTAACAATGAGGTGGGTATGTTGGACTCAGTTGGACTGCCACATCTGCCTGTGTGACTGGGAACCCAGGTTACGATACCTTTAAAAATACCTATAGGTACGGTACATCAGGGGTGTGTGTTGGGTAACCTCCTCGAGTGTCGCTCCGATTCCGATCCCGCTGCAGTCCGGGGGGAACGGAATCGGAGCGGCCGGTACACCCTGGGCGGCGGTCAATGGCTTCCCCTTCACCCCTTCATAGGGTTGGCATTGATCGTCGGCCAATACCCAACGTGGCGGGAACACATCGCTCTCCGTACTCCTCTGCTTTCAGAGGAGACAGGATGAGCGATGCTGTTAGTGGTGAGATGGCCCAGGGTCAGCCGGGGTGCGAGGGATATGCTCTATGGGTAACCTTACACCCCGGCGTCTGAAGACCCGAGACGGCGTGCGGTTTTAGTCGGTGCAAGCCCGACATAACCGCCCCCGCTAGCCGGCGGGGGGGTATCCGAAGGGATTTCCGCACAATAAAAAAAAAAAAAAAAAAAAAGGTACGGTACATCACATTGTAATGTATTTTATGACAGACGTAAAACTAGCCATCTTGTTTACCAGTCATACTCAGATCACTAAAATACTACCTAATGAGAAACTTGCTTTGATAGGCACTGTTACGCTGTCTGAATATAAAATTGTAATAAAGTATTTTATTGCAGCAACGTTGCACTGAATGTACGTGTTAGATAGTTTTACATTGTTCTATGTTGGGTCTTATTTACGACCGACGCCTAGAAAGCGGGAGTTCAAACAAATTGTTGTGCAGATCCCTCCGGCTAAACCTCGGTAAATTTTCGGCATAAAATGTTATGAGAAAATGCCTTAAACCATACGAGACTCCCTCCAATCTCTTGTCCGTATTTTGTATCTGGAGTATTCACTCTACACCAAATTTTTGGTCCCAAGACACCTTATTGTCTGCACTAGGTGCCCAATTCACTTACTTGCTATGAATATTTCTTGCACTAGAAGTGGTGCCTAGCTTATTATACACATAGGTACAACATTTCTTTCTGGTGAAAGAGGCTTCTTTGTCCTTCACCATAATCAGAGCGCGAGTCCCAGTTGCATCCCAACACAAACCTCGCACTTTGCTGACAGCTGCAAAACTACTCCCTAAGGGTAAACGTAGTTCTTCGACTAAGAGCGTCAAAACACAAAACTACTTTTGATCAATCTATTTCATCAAACTACTTTTAATTTACAAACACACTCACTTGTGAGTGTTTTTATCAATTAAAGGTACATTTGGATGGATTAAAAACATTGACTGCAACTTATTTATAACCTCTTAATTTAATGAATGCCATTGATGTCACGAATAAAGTGCAACGTACAATGCAGTCTCTTTTATACCCCTTGATGTGTTATTTATGGATTTGTAAGTAATATTTAAATTTGGTAGATTTCCAAGTGCAGTCCTTGCCAACGTTCTGCAGAAAGGATTTATGATCTTAACTGTCAAGGCAGTCAATACTAGGAAAACAGAAACATTGAAGTTACTGCAAGTAATACACACTCAGTGTGAAGCATGTCAAGCATTCAAAATGTACTTAAACTGTAATCGCGTCGATGACGTTCAGCAAACATTATCAAAAAAATCGTTTGACCATGTAGGTGTCTCAACCGAGTCAGGTATCACAATGCTTCTGGTCGCACTCCTCCAAAACGGTTTAACTGATTTCAATGATATTTTCTTAGTATATTTGGTGGGTATGAGAATAGGTTGTAAAGATATTTTAGGTAGATTTCGATGACTCCGTCGAGGCGGCATGTCTCCTAGACGGGACCCCTCCATGGGACCTGGAAGCGAGAGCCCTTGCGCTGCTGTACCAGTGGCGGATATATATGTATGTATATATGTATGTATGGTTCCACTTCCCAAAATTTACGGCACTCTCACGGTCGCATTTTTGCCCCGATCGCTTTCAAACTGCGGTCAAAAATTGCTTGGGTGTAAACTTAGTTTAAGTTCGTGAACGGGTGGAATCCGGCCTAAGGGGACGGTAGGGCCTCACTTTTTGTGAAATCAGTTTTTCCTCAAAATTTCACGTTCCATGAAAGATATTCGAACCGTACTAATTTTATCCCATAGTATACATGAATACCAACAACTTTTTATTATAAACCTATAAGATTAAAACTTTAACTAAAAGTGGAGGGGGGAAAAACCAAAATTTTTCGGGAAATAAATCATAACTTCTAACCGGTGAACATTCTTGTGGTCGGAAACATTTTTAATCGATAGGCCATTTTTAAGTCTAAAATAAATGTCTGAAAAGTTTTTCGCTAAAAGTTACCGTTTTCGAGAAAAACAAATTAAACATGTTAAAAATGCGTTCGGCGTGGGTCATAGAAGAAGCATAGGTCATAGAGGGGCAAAAAAATTTTTCTAACCGATAGGTTAGGTAAAATAATATTAATTGCTTTACGAAATCGACCTGTGCGTTCCCCCTGCGGGAACGGATTTTTTTTTTCCATTTATTTGGTAATTTATATGGCAGAACAACGTTTGCTGGGCCAGCTAGTTTAAAATATAAACTGGAATACTTGATTATAAATCTGTATATTAGTATGTATCAGAAGCAGTATATTTTACATGGAATACTTGTTATCTGAAGTATAATAGACCAAATTTCACTTTTATAACCTATTTTAATCTGACTAGTTAATTATATTTCTATTTTACTATTGACAGAAGAATGTGAATAAAATGATTGATACTATGCTTTCCATTAGGCGAACTGTAATTATATTGCCCCCTTCATTTAAAAAAAAAAACAGTCATGCGGTGAGTTAGATTTCAAAATACGACATATTATACTCGGGCGATCCACAGATAATTCTTTCGAGATTGAGTCGGAACAGAATTTACGGACACATTGAAATGGTTGTTGTGTTCGTAAACTTTGTACAGTTCGCGTCCAAAGGTACGGGAGCTTTTTAAAGACAAGCATGAAAGTAATATAGGTATTAGCAAATTTTGCTTCTGCTAATAATAATCGTTACTAATCAATTTCTAGTGACTTGAGTCAAATACTGCATACTAATATACTTTTATCAACTAATTTAATTCATAACCCAATGTAGTAAAAAAGCGGCCAAGTGCGAGTCGGATTCGCCCATTAGGGGTTCCGTAGCAGCAAGTAACATAATAATGTTTTCTTTTTTAAATTTTATATTTGAGTTGATTGAATGAAAGGTACATTGTGGTTTACGATTTATGACGTATTAAAAAAAACTACTTACTAGATCTCGTTCAAACCAATTTTTGGTGGAAGTTTACATGGTAATGTACATCATATTTTTTTTTAGTTTTATCATTCTCTTATTTTAGAAGTTACAGGGGGAGGGACACACATTTTACCACTTTGGAAGTGTTTCTCGCGCAAACTATTTAGTTTAGACAAAAATGATATTAGAAACCTCAATATTATTTTTCAAGACCTATCCATAGATACTACACACGGGTTTGATAAAAAAAAATTTTTGAGTTTCAGTTCGAAGTATGGGGACCCCATAATTTATTGTTTTTTTTCTATTTTTGTGTGAAAATCTTAATGCGGTGCACAGAATACATTTACTTACTAAGTTTCAACAGCATAGTTCTTATAGTTTCGGAGAAAAGTGACTGTGACATACGGACGGACAGACATGACGAATCTATAAGGGTTCCGTTTTTTGCCATTTGGCAACGGAACCCTAAAAAGAGTATTTGAACAGTAACCATTTCTGTAAGTCTTCGTTTTCTATCAGTGTATATTTGAAAGTTGCATCCTTCTGGAACGATATTATCTGAGAATCATTCGTGCCTGTTGCTTTTCACCTAACATCATACTTTGAAATATATTAGTAGACCGTTGATAGACCCATCGTACTGGACTGTGTACCTATACGTTAATCTGTAATCACAATTTGTTATAATTATGCTCAAAAAGGAGTATTTCCCCGTACTCGCAGTAATTAAAATACAGTGAACCCCCGGTAATCCAGCCCCTGTCTAATCCAGTGCCCCCGTATTCCGATATGCCTATCACTGTGCAATGTAGGTACCAAAGATTATTTTGAAATCTGAAAAAATTTCAATTTTAAATCTTCATTAATATACCTTTTTTTTGTGCGGGAATCCCTTCCGGTGTCTAGTGTCCAGGTCCGACATTGCCCTGCAAAACGTTTACCGGATTACCGAGGGTGGACCGTTGAATCAAAATTTAATGACTTAATTTTGTATATGTAACGCTGTTATCAGTTTTCTAAACAAGTAGCCTTAGTTCTACGAACTTCTATGAAGTGAAGTTGATTTCATTTAAAATAACTTCAATAAGTTTCGATATTTTTCTAAGAACTCATACCAGCAAATAACAAACAACAAAAAGTGGATAAGCCATATCTTAGCAATCCCAAATACAAATTAAACTACGACGTCATCTGTCGGGTGATCGGGATCACTAATACATAGAGATTAATGATTAATCCAGGATCGTAATATTGTTACAGGATATTATTTGTGACTATAAAGGCATTGATTGGAAGCAAAGTATCCATTTCAAGAGAGATTTATGTTCGTAGTAGCTGTTACCCACGGCTTCGCCTGCGTGGCATTCTGATCCCGTTACCGCTACCCATGGGAATCTATTACAAGAATAAATATACTATAAAATAAAAATACCAAGGATAGATTATAGTCTGGAATAACACATAGGTTTATTTTTTATCTCTGGCATAGGTTCCTATGGGTTGCGGGAACGGAATCAGAATTCCACGTGGGTGAAGTCGCGGACAATATCTATACTAATATTATAAAGAGAAAAGGTAAGTTTGTTTGTAATCGATAAACTATGAAACTACTGAACCGATTTTAAAAATTCTTTCACCACTAAATTACTAATTATATTATCCCTAAGTAAGATCAGCTATTTTTTATTTCGATATTCCCACGGCATTTCCACGCGGGCGAAGCTCCTGCAGTTTTTTCATTCATTACCTCATACTAATCCCGTTTCCGCAACTCCCTAGAAAGCACAAGGTCACAGGAACTATAATAACATAATGTCTGTGCCAATTCTTTCAGATATTTTTGCGTAAGAGAGTAAAAAACATCTACACTTACAAACATTCATCGATCCAAACAAACTTTTAAATCCCACTATCCCACTAATATTATAATTGTGAAAGTTTGTGAAGATGTTTGTTACTTAATCACGCTCAAACGGCTGAAAGGATCTGGCTGAAGTTTGGTACAAGTATAGATACCGAAAATAATAGCGAGTGTTATTCCAGACTATTCTGGAATAACACTCGCTATTATTTTCGGTTGGGTTAGGTTGGGTTACAACGGTGACCATTAAAACCAGATCATCTTTATGGACCACGTTAGAAAGGAATATGACTGGCAAATGCGCGCGCGAGATCCCAGCGGTGAAGGCAGCGTGCGAACTTCCGGTTAAGTTACTTGCCACGAATTGAACACATGTTTGGAAAAAAAATTTGGCAACAAATCCTTGTGCGATTGGAGGACACGTGCCTAGTATTGAACACGGAAAGGTATCCGCAAAGCCGCGGGTAATAGCTAGTTTATAATATTAGTAGGATAATAGGTACTTCCTTCTATCCTACTCATATAATAAATGTGAAAGTGCAAACTAGAAGGTGCGCGTAAGACAGGCTGTGGAAACAAACAGTAGGATCTGCCGACGTGACGCCAGCTTAAATATTCATCTCTATCAATCAAGTGCGTAAATAACATAGTGAAGAGTCGGGGTCTCGTTATCGCTAAAGAATTACGACTATGTCCAGAATAATAAGACAATAACTTATTCATTCATTATCCGACCTGGCTTGTAGTCTGCGCATAGGTTCCTGTAGATATAGGAATAAACAATGTTAATGTAGAGATCTGTAATTGAAATTTAAATTGTAAGTGCCTGTACATATTAAAGAAAAAGTAGTTTTTTTTTAAATTTAAAATAGAATGATGAGCATTCTATATATGCACGACTTAACTTATTCCTTGAGATTGAAATTCTAATCATCATCATCATATTAGAGTTGTTCCCGGTTACATCCATCCTCGGAGTCCGGAGCCCGCTTACTTCACCTTTAGATTCGATTTATGTAGCGTATATGGAAGCGACTGCCGTTTGACCTACTAACCCTAAGAGGAAAATCTGCGTCAGAGCCTTAGCCGTCAAACGGTAGGCTTACCGGCTTGCAGGTGAGGTGGGCTTGGCCCCAAAGGCCCCTCTTCTGACTTTACATTTACGTCAGGCGAGCCATCTCTTTTGCAAAAAAAAATGTTTAGTATTTTGCTTTTCTTATTTCAATAACATTTTTTATATTTTAATCTAACAAGTAAAATATTCATCCATTATGAAGGACAATCAGAGAAAGAAAGTCACTGCTTAGCACTGTTTTCATTATGAGTAACCTCTTGGTTAGGATACTTGCACCTTATGCCGTTGAATGTCACTGTGGGTAAATGGGACGGGATTTGCCGACTACTACAATGGTAAATCTGTAGATTATAATATTAACTTCACAGATGGCGCAGTAAATTCAATCATTACCTTTTTTTTTTCGTGCGGAAATCCCTTCGGATACCCCGCCGCCGGCCAGCGGGGGCGGTTATGTCGGGCTTGAACCGATTAAAACCGCACGCCGTCTCGGGTCTACAGACGCCGGGGTGTAAGGTTGCCCATAGAGCATATCCCTCGCACCCCGAAGATTCAATCATTACCTCTCGCTTACTTTGTTAGTTAATCAGATCATGCCATGCAATTTATTTGTATGATTCGCAAATAATGCTGTTCAGAGAGTGAACTTTGTGTAGTAAGTACGTAGTCCGAAAACCAAGCATGTGGTGTAGTATAGCCACACAAATTTTTCGAGATATCAATTATTAATAATCAATTATTTTAAATTTTAATTTATTTTTTATAGTTTTCTAGGGTTTAAGGGGCCCCATCAACATAATCGGGGCCCAAGTCAGGCACGCAGGTGAGGTTTCTGCAGGCTGGTATACATGATGATTGACAGACGAGACACTGGCGCATGTGTTCCTCTCGGGATTCAAACGGCAGTCGCTCCCACAAAAGCCATCAAGACAAAATTATAAACAGAAGTAGTAGGAGAGCGGACTACGGGTTCCAAATTGTAAGCTTTGGGTGCAATAAAAATTGGCGCTCGAAGGAATAATCGAGTTAGGTTTGTTTTGGCTTTTAGGGAAATGACTACCGTTTGACCTCCCAACCCCGAGAGGATAGCCTGCGCCTGAAATTTGCCCATCAATTGGTAGATATACTGACTTATACTTATATATATATATATATATATATATATATATATATATATATATATATAATATATATACATATATACATATTCCATTTTTTTATCTGTTTTCGTTAATAACTTTCTTATCTTTGGTTTTACGACTGAAAGTTGAAAATCAAAGTTATAGAGAATTAAATTTGCAACAAAACTACTTTTACAAATTTTCTGTGCGATGAATCGTTGGGCAAACGTATATGGCGTAAAAACAATTCGCACCCATTTTAGGGTTCCGTAGCCAAATGGCAAATATGCATAAGGTTTGTGTAATTTCATAAACATAAACCTTATGCATACACGTCCTTGAACCATCATTTTCTAATTATAGACAAACATACATAACATAACATATCCCCGAAGGGGTAGGCAGAGGTGCTAGCACCCACTTTTCGCCAGTTTATGTTAAGGTCCCAATGTAATAGGTGGCGAGCCTATTGCCATTAACCGGGCACTTATAAACGCATCGAAAAGCATCGAAAAGTCATTGGTGTGTGCCATGGTAATACCTGGGATCGAACCCGAGACCTCGTCTCAGCAGTCCTTTACCCATACCACTAGGCTACCGCGGCATCCAATTATATTGCGGCAATTATAAATCTGTAATAGTAATATGTGAATATTGCGATATCACAAACTAGAATTAAACTTTACACTAACCCCCTCTACATATTCAAAAACTAAAATTGCGTTCCCTTAACTTTTCATCTTCAAATGTAACTTTTCAATGGACTGATAGTAATATTAACCCGTCCTTTGGTATCCTTACGTGGGGTATGGGATTGAATGGGGTGAAGGATCTTTGGGATATTTCAATCCAATATGGGACACATGCTGGGATCATTTACGGCTGCATTACCCATTAAAATAATTTTTATACACTCCTATTAGAAAGTTGTAACAAAACTAGTGTCTGACCCGTGAAGGTGTATATAGGTATCAATATTAGTATAATTATTGTTTATACGGGACTTAATCGCGTTAATAAATATATAATGGTATATATTTACCTCGACGTTTCGGACGCGATGTTGCGCCCATGGTCGCGAGTAGGTTATATTAGGTTCTGCTTATGTAATCCTTTTTGAAAATAAATTACCCTACAAAACTGCAATAAAATTAGGTCGATGCCGAAACTAACATGACAACACAGAGCCACTTTGTGAAGGAACATTCTGTAAAAATAAAAATGGTGGTGGTGCCCCTGCTGGTAGCACCAAGCACAAGAAAGCGAGGGCTTTCTTGTGTTTTTATCCACCGCTAATTATTCTTGGATATCTACTATGTGGTATTGTCACATTCTTAGTTTTTGGGGAGATGTTGGGTAGCTATGATCTAGAAAATTTGCTTTTGTTTTCATAATATATTATTTTTTATTTTCACTACGTAATTATACCTAAGTAATTTTGAGTCGGCGCCAAACAATCTATGGACAAAGATCACTAAATTAATTTAAATTTAATGAAATAATCATATCTAATAAACAATGCAACATGAACTCTCCAGCGATAAACATTAACATTCCAAAAAATACGGTCTCCGCACCACCACTCGCATCACGTGTGTGCCCGTTCGGGTTGTTGTCTCACTGATATTAACTTCGTGAACGCTCGGCATTTTCCAGCGAAGGGGCGTGTCGCGCCGCGCCGCCACCGCGCATTACGCTTTACGTAATTAATCAATTACATAGCTTGTTTGGCGCCGACTCAAAATTACTTAGCTATACTTACATTCGTTTAAGAACTTACTTATTAAGATTAATTAACAACTCAACTATTTACAAAAAATATATACTTAGATATAGTTTCATTACTTTAAGAAGTTAGTTATTAAGGTTAAATAAAAAAGGTTCATTATTTTTTGCTTTTCAGTTTTCTCGGCGGGTTAATTTTATGTTAAAAAGTTTTTTTACAGACTATACAGTCTGTAAATAACTCACATGTAACTTTTCCATTCTATATACAGACAGAGTTTTAAAGAAAATGCAAAACTTTAAACTTATACGATATTTGCATAACTTACTCTAGTACTTTTTCTTTTTTTATGTCATTTTATAGATTGAGTGATGCAGATTTTATATCAGTTTAAAGTTCTACTGATACTACTATAAATCTTACTAATCCTCGATCGATAACGATTGTCGCAATTAAGCATAAATCGTGTATGAACTTAACAAAACATATTTTATTTGCGGAAATGAACTTATCTCAAATCGATATAACTAATTTGTTCCAAGTTTGTAATTCCACTGTTGATCAGAAGTTAGCGAAGTTACAAGCTGTAAAATACACTAAACGTGAAGTACAACTCATGCTTACTTCACTGACACCAGAAAATCAAAATAAGATTTCATTATCAACCTCTGCTTACGCTGATACGCTCAGAAAAGAAGGTAAAGTTACTTCTTTATTATATTACTAAAGTGATCAGTGTACCAAGTAAAAAAGTTTCACTTTCTTAGACAACTTGTTCCAGATTATCATTAAGTTGTTTGAGCTTCTCCTTGATATTAACGATTTGGGATAGAACCACGAGGTGTTTAATTTCTTAACACGAGTTTGCGTCCACATATATTTCTACATGTATTTTTATATACTTGGACATCTAGAAGAATTTTTTTTTCTAACTTCGAATAACGTTGTCTAATACTTATACTATCGTCAACTCCACCAACTGATTAAATTGTATATAATGTTTAGAATGCTTTTTAGGCCCCATAAAGATCTTTGGGGCCCAAGTCAATCTCACCCGCAAGCCAGTACACCTGCTGATTGAGGGACGAGGTCGAAGGTCGAACGGAAGTCGCTTCCAAATAATAAAACCAAACCAAAGGAGGCGAAGGAGTAAGCGGACTCCGGATTCCCAGATGAAAACCACGGATGAAACCAGAACCAATTAAAAAAGAAAGATGATTTGGATCGTCAACTCCACCAACTAATTAAATTGCATAATAAATTATGTTTGGAGTGTCCTCCTTCATTATTGGATCAATTTCCGATCAGCCGTAAAATGTGTTTTTTTGAGAAATGATTTATTCATTTAATATTGTTGGAATAGGCCTAATTTCTATTCAATGAGATGCTAACCTTAATATTGGATATAAATGTTTTCGGGGTCCCTGATTTTTCAACAGAACTTTATTTATAAAGAATAGGAAAATTTTATTTTTTTAAATTTGATTATACATTATTGAGTATGAAATGCCTCAAATTACACTGATAATTATAAATTTACGCAATGTAATGCAATTTTTCTGTGTTTTACTTTGCAAGCTTTTAATCATTAGCCTCGACTAAATAAACATTTCGTTAAAACACCTAGTGTGTTACCGCCCATCCTCACTCTTCTAACCCTGCGAAAAATGCGAATGCGAACATTTGGTGACAGCAGATGTGCGCTTCATTATTCTGGTTAGATATCATATTTTAATTGGATTTCAGTGCTTAAGACAAAAATAATATATATTCATTTGTGTTTATAATAGAACGACATTATAATATATGTATGAACAATTAATTCTTTATCAAGCAAGTAGCTAAGCAACAAGTAAGTGGGATATTTTGTGGCCTTCTAGTGGCGTCTAGAATATTTAAAAATGCAATGAATTAAATAATTTGTTGAAAAATTCAAGATAGCATACTTTGTGTTGCGTATTGTGAAAAATGGATTCTAACTAATAATATTATTTGGTAACGTTCCCAATTTTATTACATATCGAATTCAATTAGCAACACTAATTTAAAGAATATTAGTAACCGAAATTACTAATATTCCCCCTAACCCCTCCAGCTAAGCTTAACTGCTTGTGTTAGGAGTGGGTTCACGTCAGTAGTGTAATGGCCAGGTTTCGAACCCGGGACCTCTCGATCGTAGGGTCGACTCCTTAACCACTAAGCTACCGACGCTTAATTGGCAGTACGACTATAATTTATGATTATTATTTTTGTCAAATTTAAGTGTAATTTATTTAATTAATTTAATCGTAAGTAAATAAAGCACATTTTAGAATTTAATTTTGATTGAACTATATTTTTTAATTTTTTACTATTAGTTCCTCAAGGCTCTCTACTCGGTCCACTTTTATTTAACATTTTTACTAATGACGTCGGTTTATGCTTTAAAAATTCTAAAATTCTGTTATATGCCGATGACATGCAAGTCCTCCGTCAACTAACAGCCGTAGAGGATGCTTCTGGTTTGCAGGATGACATGAAGAGGTTTCAAAATTATTGCGTTCAAAATAGGTTGGAACTAAATGTCTCGAAATGTTACGTTGGTATACACATGTGATTAAAGAGAAAGAGTCACTACCATTAAGGACCTTGTATTCACATTCGACTCAAAACTTCTATTTGATACCCACGTTGTCGCTGTTATAAAGAAGAATCCAAAGCATTAGGTTTTATTATTAGGTTATCTTCTCATTTTAGTAACATTAAAACAATGAAATTTTTGTACTGTGCTTTCGTCCGTAGTCACCTCGAATATTCTTCAACAGTTTGAAATCTAAATTATGATATATACATCAATCGCCTTGGAGGCATACAAAGAAGATTTCTAAGGAACATTAATTTTCGTTCTAATATATTATACTTACCTAACTATTTAGCTCGATGTAGAAGATTCCATATACTCCCGCTCTATGAGTGAAGGAAAATTACGGATTTAACAGTCTTATTCGATATTATGAATGGGTATACTAACGTCCCTGAATTGGTAAGCAAGATAAGCCTCCGCGTGCCTCCGCATTTCTGCGAAGAGCAAATCTCCTAGACATACCGCTTGTTACAACTACATATAGACAGTACTCATTTCTTATTATTAGAGCACGTCGCTCATTTAATACGGAGTGTCCTAAGGTCGATCTTTAGATCTCGTATCTCTCTCGTGTTGCGTCGATCTCGTGTTTTGTCGAAAATTAACCGTTATATTTTTGTTGTCTTTTTACATAATCTTAGCTTTCAAATGTGAGTCTTTCAAGTGGAAACTTGTAATTGGCCCTCTTCTAGTATCTATCTAAGCTGAAGTTTCCTTAAAATATAATAAATAAATGAATAACTAGACAAACTTTTCGAGTTTGGTCTCATTTGTTTTGTTTTAATGAACTCTCAGTTGCTACAGGGTATTCAGGGTTTGATGATAGAGTGGGAAGATGGCCATAGGAACTCCTAAACTAAGCAAGTTAAACCTATCGAATTTAGGCTTATTTGTTTTGTTTTGATAAACTCTCAGGTGCTACGTGGTATTCAGGGTTTGATGATAGAATAGGAAATAGCCATAGGAACTCCTAAACAAAACAAGTTAAACCTATTAAGTTTGGTTTCATTTGTTTTGCTTTGAAAGAAACTTATTTAAAACAAACTTTTATAAAAATAACACAGTTGTACTAAAATGAAAATAATAATTTTAAGCCAGGGTTCGCTAATTTCAATAGCTTGTAGCGCAATCAAAACACAATTAGAAAACTTGCGCGATAAAAGAATATGAAATGAAAACCCTTTTTTTTTGGCGTTTGAAAACCCAGACGGGCTTCACCCCATCGGTGCCGACGACTATGGGGTGGGCGAGTCGGAATCGGACCGACTAATACCACACGGTGTCCGCCCCAAGTGCCCATTGCCGGGCACTCCGGGTAAGCCCTCGAAAGGGTAACCCCAGGGTTACCCGTGGACCTTGGCCGTCACCGCGGCTTCGCCTGGTGGGGTCGGGTTTTATCCCGTGTCGGTGAGTTGGCAGGCGTGTGTGACACACACGACACACCTCCGCCACGGCCTGCTTCTGTAAGGACGGCGAGTCGGCCAATGCGATAAAATGAAAACCCTTGCATAAACTACTTATTTTCGTTTTAGTACAACTAATTTTTAATAAAACTTGTGATAGTCTTGTGTAGTGTGATAAAAGATTGAATGTTTTTTAAAGGTTTCTCTCATTGATGTGTCTCTCATAATCGTCCTAATATTATAATGCGAAAGTTTGTGAGGATGTATGGATGTTTGAAACTCTCGCATGCTAAAACGGCTGAACAGATTTGGATGAAATTTAGTACAGTGATTGATTATAATCTGGAATAGTACATAAATCACTTTTTTATTGATATACCACACGGGTGAAGCCGCTGGCTGAAGCTTGTTACCTTTTTTTTCTCAAATTTAATGGCTAGAATTATAACTTTTCTTTATAGTATATGTTAAATTGTTTAAGGTCTAAAATGGCAAAATAAAAATGTAAGGCAAATGAAGAGGTGTTAGAAATTTAGAAGAATTGCAAGAAGGCAAATTAAAAGAGATCTCAAAAAATATGCCAGTGAAATGGCAAAACAGGAGGTGTATTTAAAAAGGAAAAGCGAGAAAAAGGGTCAAAAGTATCAACGAGATGTCTCCAAAGGAGATGTTGGAGAGAAAATTCGAAGCCATACCTGGAAAAGAAGGCAAAAGAACGGAAGATGCAAGAAGTCACTATTTTTAGGGTTCCATTGCCAAATATGCTTTAAAGAGAGGTAGGACATGACGGTATTCCCGTCCAACTGAGCAGTCCGACTGGGGAACTACCTCCGCCCTACAGAATACCGCGGCCATAATAACCTCGTGTTGTGTTCCCGGCGGTGAGTAGGGTAGCCAGAGCTCACTGAGAGTTTTTGTGCTGTCAGAGGGAAGAGTCTTCCTTCTGACAGCACAAAAACTAAAAAAGAAGGGAGAGGCGGGAGTAGCCTTTGGTCTTCCCGGAAGACTAAAGGCTATTCCTGCTTTGCAATTTCTTTTTTTGTGACGCCCCTGGTGTTGCACACGTCCATAGGCCACGGTGACCACTTCCCATCAGGTGGGCCGTGAGCTTGTCTGCCACTTGAGTGATATAAAAAAAAAGAGGCAAAAGCCGAACCCTTATAGATTCGTCATGTCTGTCTGTCCGTCTGTATGTCACAGCAACTTTTTTCCGAAACTATAAGAACTATGATGTTGAAACTTGGTAAGTAGATGTATTCTGTGAACCGCATTAAGATTTTTACACAAAAATAGAAAGAAAACAAAAAATTTTGGGGGTCCCCATACTTAGAACTGAAACTCAAAAATTATTTTTTTCATCAAACCCATACGTGTGTGGTATCTATGAATAGGTCTTCAAAAATAATATTGAGGTTTCTAATATCACTTTTTGCCAAACTGAATAGTTTGCGCGAGAGACACTTCCAAAGTGGTAAAATGTGCCCCCCCCCCCTGTAACTTCTAAACTAAGAGAACGATAGACTAAAAAAAATATATGATGTACATTACCATGTAAACTTCCACCGAAAATTGGTTTGAACGAGATCTAATAATAGCAGTATGTAAAATAGAGATGAATAAAGCAAGAGAGTGAAGAACATTCTAAAGTGAAATTAAAGCCTCCAAGTTAAAATATGCAATGGTAAAAATCTAATTAAATCTATAATAATCTATTATAAAAGTTAATTAAGATTTACCGACGCCACTGCAAATTTTTTACAAGGAAATTAAATAAAATGAAACAAAAAAAGAGGCTTGTACTGGTTTTGTTGAAAATATTGCATTACCTCGCCAAGGGCTTATTGATATATTGAGTTGCCCTGAAACTGCCAAAGAAACGACAACCTAACAATTAATTATTGAACTTAGTAAAGTGTCTAAAAGACAGATTTCAGCATAAGATTAAGCAAAGCAGTGACTGCAGTGAGTATCCACCGGGAGACAACGCCGCAGTGCCAGCACTGCGAGGTTCCCGGCGAAGACAGGGCGCAACACACATTGGTGGAGTGCCCAGCGTGGACGAGTTAACGCCGGGATCTCGTTGCGGTCCTGGGCGTGGACGTTCTCTCGGTGGAGACCATGGTGAGAGCCGTGGTCTCCGACGGGAGCAATTGGCACGCCTTCACCTCTTTCTACGAGTAGGTAATGCACGTGAAAGAGGCGGCGGAGAGGTAGCAGGATAGAACCTTGCCCCTCGAGTTCCGCAGTCTACGGTGAGGATGCTGCAAACTTATCTACGCCCAGGACTGCCGACCTCCATGATCGGGGCCTGAGGACGCCAGTCGGTCGACTCACCGTCCTTAAAAAAACAGGCCAAGACGGACGCGTGTCGTATGTGTCGACTACACACGTCCGCCAATTCACCGACGCGGAATCAATTCCAACCCCAAAGGCGAGACCACGATGGCGGCTGAAGTCCGCTGGGAACCCTAGGGTTATCCTTTCGAAGGCGTACCCGTGTACCCGGCAATGGACGCTTGGGAAGGACACCGTGTGGTTTTACACACCTCACAGCTGGCACCGGTAGGGTGAAGCCCGTGGGGTTTTTCACTATAAAAAACAAAAAGCAGTGATGGAAACATTTTATGCAGATGACATTAATAGTCGCATTGGCGCAGTAAAGAAATAATATTTACAAAAATACAAAAACAAAACGGTATCTGCTGGACTCTCATTTCTGCAAGAAAATCCTATTATACGGATTAGTTGTGTAACTTTTACAAGGCTACGCCCATGCTGGGTCTATTTACCACGAGACGATAGGTAAACATGTGCATGTACGTTACATACAAATATAGATTTACTGATTTTCGCTATAAAGGAAATGCAATTGTTGACATAAAAAAATATCAGGACATACTGCGCGTTCGATATTGTGACAACTGTTGTAGTAGACAACTACAACATAAATTTGGAATTTCAACTTACAAAGAATTTAATAATCAGGAAGATATTGAGCACCACGAATGGTGAGATAAAGAAAGTGGGCTCGAAAGAAAGAAAGATAGTGATAAAATTTACAAGGAAAATAATGCCTAAAAAACTGTTGTTTAAACATGAGCGTCCTCTACCAAATTATCACTCATACTGTTAACAACCTAAATCAATATCAAGCTATTGCACTATTGAAACAAATACTTAATCATGATGCAAGAATTCTCCACATGGTTATTTCAGAAAATTATAGTTATAAATTTGGTGAAGAGGTACAGAGTCTACAGGGGTGCGACTGGTTGGATCACCTCTAAGTTTGGTGCACCCTGGGCAACGTGGACGATGACGCATCATTGATTGCTCCTCTGGAGTAGCTGGCGTCAACGTCAACGGCCAAGAGTCTGACCAACCGGCCCTTTTCAGGGCCAGCTGACCCCATTGCACGAGAGGGTCGGGGTATGCCGGGCCTGCAAGGCCCGCGGGGTGGGTGGTGGTTCCAGGTACCCCTCTGCTCTTATCAGAGGGGACACTGCGAATGGCCCAGGGTCAGTCGGAGAGCGAGTGATATGCTCCATGGGTAACCTTACACCCCGGCGTTTGTAGACCCGAGACGGCGTGCGGTTTTAGTCGGTTCAAGCCCGACATAACCGCCCCCGCTGACCGCCGAAGGGTATCCGAAGGGATTTCCGCACAAAAAAAAAATAAGGTAGTGGGTCTACACTTTGGGGGTAGCTGTGACACTGTTTATCATTGTCTATGCACTGTCAGCGAATGTGCTGTCAGCACACGTCATGATTCCCCTGCTGTCTGAGCGCACTTACAGAAGGCATTAGAATTGGTGTTCGAAAAATGTCGCGTACATATTTTAACTGATAGTCCAACAAGCTAGTACCGAAATAAACCAATATTTTAAATATTGACTCAATTCGGCGTACCTTCTCATTATTGAAGTTAGTTACATGAAAACACCAAGAAATTGGTCATGGCAAAGGCGGTCGCGATGGCGATGACGTTGTGCTTAAACGGAAAGCTGGTTATCAAGTTGATTGTGGCCTTAAGGCCCCCGATTATTAATAGGAAACCTATGAAACAGCCGAAATTTTCTTACAAATTCATGAGTTCGTTATTCCTGTAATTTAATAGCTATTTCCATTATTTATATTTTGTTTGGAAGTTGATTTCAAGATTTTACATCTCTGTATTAAATTATGTTTTTATTGGCCGCTTGATAAATTAATTCGATCTTCAAAAACAGTACTTCCTAAATTCTAGATTCCAGCTGGTAGAAATTTATATTGATTTAAACTTACACGATTTTCACACATAATTATTGTTTATACGGGACTTAATCGCGTTAATAAATATATAATGGTATATATTTACCTCGACGTTTCGGACGCGATGTTGCGCCCATGGTCGCGAGTAGGAGAACGGAGAAAAAACGAATGCGTATAATGGCGTCATTGTCATTTTTAATTAAATGTCGCGAATCAGACCTGCTTCCTACGTGTGTTAGAATAAAACCGCGTAGTGATATACCGTTTTCCGCTAACATCCTTCGGACAGCGAGCATCCGTCTGCTAAAACAGCTCATTCGGAACAATTACGCCGACCTAGACAAAGTGCAGTGCGAGTTGTACGGGTTACATTATGTGTGTAGTGCGGTGTTAGCACATAGTGATTTTGATTTGGTTGATCGGATAACCTATGAGCAAGCGAATCGTATTTTTCTTTTGCGTAATGAGGGTCATGAGAAGAAATATGAGAGACTACTTGCTTGGTACAGAAAAAACGTGATGACATCATCAAATGAGTGTGACAAACCAAACACGGTCATTAATTTATCTAGCACTATATTGGAAGATGCGACCGTACGTGTACTGGAAAAAGGGTTGAATTTTGCTCCAACACCTAAGCGAATTCCTTACGAGACCGTAATCAGCAGCGTAGAAGAAGTGATAATGCGAAACAAAGTGCCGTCTGGCGATGCGGAGGTGCTCAGACAGGATGTTTCCGTTATCCTCCGAAAAGCTAAACTACCCGCAAGTAACATCACCACGGAGGAGCGTATAGCTCTTAAGGACCTGAGAGAAAATGAGAACATACTCGTCCTTAAGGCCGATAAAGGCAACGCCACGGTGGTGTTGGACTCAGCTGATTATGACAGTAAAATACGAGGCTTACTGGACGACACCCTCGTATATGAGCCGGTCTCGTACGATCCTACAGCCAGAGTCACGCGCCGGATAAGGGCGGTCATTAGAGACTATGAGGAGTTGTTCGGCGAGGACGATTTTCACCAGCTTTATAGACCTAAAATTGTGCAACCACCTAAACTATATGGCTTACCCAAAATACACAAAGCCAACGTGCCTTTGAGACCTATAGTGAGTCAGATTGACTCCCCTACATACGGTCTTGCCAGGTATGTCGCATCGGTGTTGCAACCACTGGTAGGTAAAACGTCGTCTTTCGTGAAGGACTCTCGTCACTTTATAGACACTCTTAAGAACATCACGCTGGAACCGGATGAGATAATGGTGAGTTTTGACGTTGAGTCACTTTTTACCAACGTCCCCGTGAAAGAGTGTCTCGAAGTAATTCGGGCAAAGCTAAGCGACCATGAGATGCCAGAGCAATACATGGTATTATTGCGTAACTGTTTGGAGGGCAGCTACTTTTTGTATCGTGGGAAGCATTACCTCCAGATCGAGGGAGTAGCCATGGGTAGCCTAGTAGCACTGGTCATAGCTAATATCTGGATGGAACATTTCGAAGCCAGCTTAGATCTGCAACCATGGGCAGTGAAGTTCTGGAAGAGATATGTGGACGATGTTTTCTGCATTCTTAAAGGCGGCAAGCAGGAGGTCGAGCAGTTACTGGGACATCTGAATTCAATTCATCCTAAAATCAAGTTCACGTATGAATTGGAATCGGACAGAAGCTTACCTTTCCTGGATGTGAGGGTGACATGTCGGACTGATGGATCCCTAACGCACACAGTCTACAGGAAACCAACGCACACCGACAGGTATCTGAACGCTCTATCTCACCACCACCCTCGTCATCTAAAGTCTGTCGTGAATTCACTGCTGAACAGAGCACGGGACCTTTGTGACGTGGAATTCTTGGAGAGCGAGCTGTCCCACGTACAAAGGGTCCTTAGGTGGAACGGCTACAAGGTGAACGGCCGAAAATTCAGACGGAAAGGGAAGGAAAGACATCCGGACGCTCAAAGGCAACCAGCGTTCATGCCGTACGTGAAAGGGGTAACGGATAAAGTTGGGACAGTACTAGAAAAGTACTCCATAAAAACCATTTTTACGCCGTTTTCCAAGATCGGTGGGCATGTAAGGTCACCCAAGGACGTAATTCCTTTTCAATCACCGGGCGTGTACAAGATTGATTGCAGTTGCGGGAGTTCGTACATTGGACAAACGAAGCGTACAATAGCTGAAAGAGTCAAAGAACATATCGCAGCTGTGAAAACTCTTCAGGTGAACAAGTCTGCCATAGCCGAACATTTACTAGAATCAGGACCAAACCACTGGATTGAGCTCCATAATCCCAAAATCCTCTCCCGTGAACGTCACTACTACAGTAGAATTGTACGTGAAGCGGTGGAAATCAGAAAACATAAAAATTTCAATCGGGGGGACGGTTTTAAGCTTTCATCTTCGTGGAATCCAGTCATCAGTAAATGTACATCACATAAAAATATGCGTTCAGAATCCGCTGATATCGTGAGTGTTGTGTGTCGGACAAATGATCGAAACGATGGTCACCCTATGAATATGTCAGACCAAGTGCGGGTAGTTCAAAATACTCGCACGACTCGTAGGCGGTGATGCTCCAATTCTTCAGTCCTACTCGCGACCATGGGCGCAACATCGCGTCCGAAACGTCGAGGTAAATATATACCATTATATATTTATTAACGCGATTAAGTCCCGTATAAACAATAATTATGGTAGAAATTTGATGACACAAATTTGTCACAAAATTCGGCCGGGTGGGTACCACCGTGTACGATTGCGAAAAACCCTCCATAGTAATCCAATTTCGGTTTGATTACGTTCAGGGGTCAGCAAGTGCATAGCCGGGTAGGGGGATTGTGGTTGCAGCACTAGTGGGACCGGTGGGTGTCACGCGGTGCTGCGACGACAATCCTCTTCTGATGAGGCCGTCAAGCTGAGTGCCACCATTATTAACATGGTACGTGTATGTAATGGTGACCCTCTTTCCTGAGATTTTACCTTCAGCTTACCATCAGGCGAGGTGAAGTCAAATTGACGTGTCCTAAATATAAAAAAGAAAAAAAAAATGCTATCCATTTTGATGATAAATTTCGTATTACTTAAAACAGCTGTCACTTTTAAAAATGGAATAAAAGTTGCTGTTTGTTAGCTTAATGTTGTCTCATTCATACACAAAAAAAATCATAAAATTGGGATTTGTCATTCCTAAAATCTAGTGGGGCGGAAATCACACAGTGATTGTCAAACTTCGGGCCAAACTTAGATTTTTTAGGGATTTATTTGTATGGTAGGTACCCGAAACCTTAAACGTACAAACCCCAAAATCTAATCAGTTCTTCCCATTAACCAAACAAGATGATTGGCGAAAGAATTTTTTAAATCGGATAAGTGGTTCTTGGGTTATTGCGTAAACAGACATCCAGACATCCAGACCAACAGACAGACCGACACAAAAATTTTTTTTTGCTTAATTAGACTAAGAATCATGTGAAACGTCGAGAAAAGTGATAAAAAGTGAGTGTAAGATTTTGATTTTTTTTGCGTGATTTGGCGTGTGCTGACGCCAAATTAGAAAATATAGAAAAAAATAAAATATGCAGATGTAAAATTGGACAAATCTGACATTCATAAGATTCAAAAGAGGACAGAATAGAATTTATGAGTTAAACATGATCAGGACTGGTATATAACCAGTCTTGATCATGTTTAATGATTTCATTTAAACTAATATGATAAAAAAAAACAGAATTGATCTGGTGGGCTTGGAGAGGCTTCCCTCCGTTTTATTAATGAATTGTGTTTCCAGAAGACGGAAGAAGAATGAGAATATAGATAGAAGAATAAAAAATTGACGAATGGAACATGTTCAAGACTGATTTATATAATTAAGTTAATAGGAAAAGTCTTTGCAGATGTTAAATTAGACTTCAGGATTCAAGAATTGACATTGATGAATGAAACTAGGTAAAAAAGGAACAAAGTAACAAAACAGAAGGTATTTTGTGGGTTTGAAGTGGCTTTCCTCTGTTTTATTAATGAACGGTCTTTCGAGAAGACAGAAGAAGAAAAATAATTAGAATAGAAATTGACGAATGAAACATGATCAAAGTTGATTATTAAATAAGGTTAATAGGAAAATGCACAGAATTAAGAAATTATAGAATTAAGAAACAACAATAACTATAGCCCAACCGCTAATTAAATCTGAGACCGTATCTGAGGTAGCTGCGCGGTGCGGGACGGTTGCTTAATTGTATAGTTTCGGTCAGGCTTTAGCTGTAAGATTTGAAAAAACTAGGTATTAAAACATTACCTATTCAAAATGACTGAATAAATAAGAATAAGCAGTTAGGTAGAAATACAAAATAGTTTAATGAAAATGTTACTTATATTTTCGTTGATTACAAAATTTATTTTGTTAACATGATAATGTCCACTGATTAAGCTGTGTCAAAAGCTGTTATTTTTTTTGTCATCACTCCTCCCCTAAAATGGCCATGATCCAAAAAATTGTTATAAAAAAATAATACCTGTCAATAATCATAAAATGTATGCTTCAAGCCAATTTCACTATTTTCCTGCAGACGTCATTCGTGTTTTGAGAATTTCATTCGTGTTCACAGGTAAGTCCTTTGTGTTATCCTGATCTTGACTTTTTGTCACTTCTAAGTGGTTACGCACCGTGATATTACATTTTACGTATACAACTTCACTAAAGGAAATGTTATAGACTGTCAGTTACCAATAAAACGGATATTTGCAGCAATGAAAAGTGTCAAATTAATTCGACGCGTGGAATTTTCCCTATAAGACTAGTCTCGAACTTTACAATACTACTAATTTTTAACAGTTATATACTACTATACTTAGACTATTATACTTAAACGTAATTTGAAATAAAATAAAATTAACACCGATAGATAAGTTCTAAACTATAAAGTATTACGATTCGCACGACTGTACCGTCGTGCCTCTCGTGATATTAAAGCTCTTTATTGCCGTCTTTATGTGCCACTTTCTTGGCTTAATATCCTGCAAGGATCATATTTTAGTTTTTTATTATTTTCACGTATGTTAGCACCAAATAAATAAGCAGTTGTTTTTTTAAGACGACATTTACCTGTAGGTAGTTTTCAAATGGTGAGTTGTGTCAAGTTTAAAAATGTACAAAAAATGTATTCTGTACTTCACAGAATACATTATACAGAAATAGTGAATTTTGTGACAAATTTGTGTCATCAAATTTCTACCACCAGTGTGTCTTCTTTACCTCCATGGTGAACTGGATGTTCGGATGGATGCTGTTCAGGTGATTCAGGAAGTTAGTCAGCTCCGTGTCTCCATGACTCCAAACCACAAAGGTATCATCTACGTATAGCGGAACCAGACCTTAGGCTTCTTGGGCGCTCGTTCAAGAGCGGCTTCTTCGAAGAATTCCATGTAGAAGTTCGCAACTACAGGACTGATGGGGTTTCCCATGGCTAAACCCTCCACTTGTTCATAGAACGTGTTGTTCCACTAGAAGTATGAAGTCGTCAACACGAACTCGAACAATTCTGCGATGTCCTTCAGCTGGAGTTTACCGAATCCCCTGCTCGTGTGGCTCGATATACGTGGGCACTACTCAAAGAAGCGTCAAGACCCGCCTTTCGGAACATAAACGAAATTGCCGCCTCGGCCACTTCGACAAGTCAGCGGTTGCAGAACACACCCAGGAGGAAAGTAATCATACCATCAAATTTCAGAACACGAAGGTTCTAGCCACCACTTCACAATTCTTCCCACGGCTATGTCGAGAAGCCATCGAAATATTCAAGCACCCCAACAATTTTAATAGAAAAAACGAAAGTTTTCATCTCCAAAAAGATTGGTACCTAGCACTGAGAGCCGCGTGTCATTACAATTCAAACATGACGAAGCCACCACCATCCCCGGTATCGGGAGGCCACACCCCCTTACTTAGCCTCGACCAATCAGGAACAAGCGCATCGGTTGCGCACCTCTCAACCAATCAGGAGCGATCACGTCGTTTGCCCCCTCCAACTGCGCCTATAAATACGCCGGTGATTCGGGCCTTTGCATCAGTCGCAGCGAGTTCGCCGCCGAGGAAGGTTCTCCGCACTCGACGGCGTCCCGACGTGAACTACTGAAGATGTCGACCGCAGTGATCGACGAAACGTCTGGAATACAAGTTTCCGATGGACCACGGCCAAACAACCGGGAAGCAGTATATTCTACATACTGCTTACCATTGTTATACAAAACTATAGGTATTTTTACCTCCATCGGGGTGGGAGTCCTCTCGCTCGGCAGCATGATTGTGGCAATGGTGCGGAGCGCGAGCGCGTGGGCCGCCGCCACCTCCTTCTGCGAGCATGTAATGCTCGCGAAGAAGATGGCGGAGTGCGCTCGGGAGATATTTAGAACTCTCCTGGCCCGCCGAGCCCACAACATGCTCGCCGCGCGTCGCAGGCAAATCAGACTCCTCCATGAGCGCAGGCCTGGGGGTAGCAGGTGAGGCCGCCTGTCACCCCGGCAGAAGCAGGCCGGGACGGTGGGGCGACTAGGGGCAAGACGGGGACACCGTGGTTCCCAAACCGGAAGGGGGCCATCTCGAAACCGGAGATGGCCTAGGGTCAGTCGGGGTGCGAGGGATATGCTCTATGGGCAGTCTTACACCCCGGCGTCTTAAGACCCGAGACGGCGTGCGGTTTGAGTCGGTTCAAGCCCAACATAACTACCCCCGCTGGCCGGCGGGGGGGTATCCGAAGGGATTTCCGCACGAAAAAAAAAGGTATTTTTATTTTTTTATAAATATTTACCTTTTTATTGTGTTTCAGCAATGGTGTAGATTACTCTGTGCTGTTGTTCGGATAGTAAAGTATGGGAAAATGAAAGAAAAGGAATATGGCCAGAGGTAGATACTTTCACTAACCGTATAAAATAAAGTAAGTAATTAAGTATCCAAAAAAAGAAAGACTCCAGCAAGGTATTAAACTCTTCCATGGTACGCATGAGAAAGTATTTGGTGTGAATGTTTAATTGTATATATGTGGAATTGATATTTTTTAGATATGACTTAGAGATGAATTATAGGAGACACTGAGCCAATGGACATGTTTTGGACTGTGACAATTGTGACTTTTGGAATGGACTTCCTGAACATGTTTTCAATGGCCTCACCATTGAAAACATGTTCAGGAAGGTGTGTTAACGATGCGAATTTACATAGCTGAAATTAATTTATAATCCACTAAAAGCGAAATTAAGCATCGATAGACAGTATTTTAATACGAATTTATTTATGGGTCAAATGATTGTAGCATCATCACATCATCTCTTCAGTCAAAAGTCTATTTACTGTTTATTAACAAAATTGGAGAAAGAATGTGAAATACGTAATTCGGAATATTGCTTTGTTTATATTAAGATATATAAGTAGAATTGTTAGAAGGGAGCCCGGCAATTATTCACGAAGATTAGGTGTGCGGCTCAGAGCACAAATAATAATTTCCCTGTATGAGATGAATATACTCTTATTTGTAGCTGCATTCCGAAATAGACTTTACTTAAGAAGGATTATGCCAATGTTCAACTCTTAGGCCTTCCGTCAAAACTAGGATTGATCTTAGTAGCAATAATTAGGGCATCTGGCAAATGTCTTATGGGCCACCTTACACCCCGGCATCTGAAGACCCGAGACGGCATGGGGTTTTAGTCGGTTCAAGCACGACATAACCACTCCCGCTGGCCGGCGGGAGGTATCTCGTTGACGCCTGGGACTACCGACCTCCATGATCGGGGCCTGAGTACGGCAGTTGGCCGACTCGTCGTCCTTACAGAAGCAGGCCGTGGTGGAGGCGTGTCGTGTGTGTCCTACACACGCCTGCCAACTCACTGACGCGGGATAACCCCACCAGGCGAGCCCGCGGTGGCGGCCGAAGTCCGCCGGTAACCCTGGGGGTATCCTTGCGAGGGCTTACCCGGGGTGCCCAGCAATGGACACTTAGGGAGGCCACCGTGTAGTTTTAGTCAGTCCGATTCGGTCATCGGCACCGATGGGGTGAAGCCCGTGGGGGTTCCCACACGCTAAAAAAAAGGGGATCTCCGTACGGTAAAAATAAATAAAATTAAAAAGGTTCCTGGACAAATCATATATATGACGCGGACAGGCGATGTCCTGGGCGGCTATTCGATTAGAACAAAGTTCGGCGGGTGAAACCGCAGGCCACAGTTACTATTATATAAATATAAAATGTTGGGAACTTTATGCTATGACATAATAATAGCCTTGCTGTTTTGTTAGGTATCTATAACCTAACAAAACAGCAAGGCTATTATTATGCGCCTATGGATCGTATCCTATGGTCGTAAGGTTAAAGGGATAGAATAATATATTATATTAGAATCTTACAATTTATGGTTAGCATTAACTGAAAATCATATTATTCTTCAAAACGTATTACAAAAACGTTGGTTTTTCAACAACTTTTAGATATTCACAGATTATTTTTAAACTATAATTATATTTTTCTCGTGCCTAAATTCAAAACAAAACACGAATAATAATTATTCTATGCAATAAATATTGTGTAACAATGTTTCTGTTCTAGAATATTACAACCCATCTCATTTCACGGGTTCACGAAAAAACATTTTTCATTTTTTGTAAATTTGAATTTTATTATTTATTCGCTAGGTTTGGCACAAAGATTACAGAGCAACATTCGGGGCAATGACTCAAAGGGAAAATATAAATGCCTGAAGCTGGAATGTACATAAAAAAACCTGTATTTTTAAAACACTTCTCGCATCTCAAATGAACGATTATTACTGGATATAGCAAGTTTTTAATTTACGAATTAAAATCACTGGGCTATTAAATAGATACATGAAAGCAGAATATTTCAAACGTATATATATATCACGTTTTAAAAAACAAACTCTTCAGCTTTATGATTAGTAGCATTAGTAAACTCAGATAGAAGAGTGAATAACAAATACTTAAGTTCCGTAATCGTTTTGCATAAAGTTACTGAATACTTCATGTAAATTAGTACCTACATATTTATCAATTTTATCATCCCAAACTATAATATAAAATTAACTAAACTTTATAAACCTAACTAATTTGTTCCGTACCGAAATTATTCAAATTTACTACATCCGTATTAAAATTTATAGTCACTTCCAGGATGGTGTACATTTTACAAAATACACTTCGGAAAATAGAATTTTGAAATAGCTTAAGAGTTAGGTATAGGTCGCGATCGACTACCAGTTCTGCTCCATTATTCGAATTGACCAACTAGAACCTGAACACGCGCGTTGGTATTAGTCGATACATTTAAGTTGGTTTAGTTTTATGCCATGCTATGGTAATTAATTGAAATTCACCGGCTGCTCACGTTACGAGTGTGATTGAAACTCCTTCCCAAACAGAATAATGCCGCTGTTTATCTATGATATGGGTATTGGTATCTGCTCATCACGTAAAAAATTGTAAAAAAATATTCCTTAAATTAACAAAGTCAAAGTCAAAGTCAAAAACCATTTATTCTGTATAGACCATTAATACGGAACTTACAAAACGTCAATGTTTTTTTTTTAAAGTTTGGCAAAAGGACCACCGGTTCGAAACGCGGCCCTGTCCTGAGAAGACTCCGGCAAGAAACTCAGCGGGCTGTTTTTTTTGGTTTATTTACAAACATATTACTGCAGTTGTAATTTCTACTTGCATTAGAAATCTAATGAGATGGATAAGATTCATCAGCATAACTTCCCTCTGCACACTGACGATGTAATTTATATTGTATTAAGTTAAATACTAAGCTAGTTTCACTTTACCTTTTTCTGAGATGCAAAAATGCTAAGAAAAACTAATGAAAATCTATGTTTTGCAAACATCTTGTAAAAAAGTTAAGGTAAAGAGCCACACAAAATTAGCGAAGAATCATCATCATCACTCAAAAACAAACTACAAAGAATAATTAATAAAACTTCAACTGCCACTACTAAAAAGAAGGCAAGTAAAAAACTAATTAAAATATACCTATCAGAATTTTATAAAGTTAAAAATTAATCAAAACATAACGGAACATTCAAAGTTTGTCATGGGACCAGGAACCGGAATGTATCATTTTTCAACAAAACTGGGCTCAACGTCATAACTATACCCATCTTTGTTGCGTTAATGTTGAAGACTTATGAGATTCATTTAGGCTAAGCTAAGGATAGGCATAAATTATTATTGTATTTTAGTTATCAATTGAGCATTTTACTCTGTTGTTTGCCAAATTATTTTGAAATTTCTTTTTAATATCCCTACTTAGAATTATCTGAGAAAGCGAACTACTTCGTTCTTTATTTTAATTATAGAATCTAGTCTAGGTTTCTTACAATTCAAATCGAATCGTGTGAACTTAAAACATACTATTACAGTTACAGACAACGTATACATACATATACGCAAGTATGTTTGTATAAGTTTTTTTCCAAAACTATTGAATATCAACTTAAAGAGCAATATGCTGCATTTTTGCAGTTTTTGCCTACATCGTAGGCCTTAGCTCTCTTCTTATTCTTCGTACCATTCTCCTGTATTTCCTCCTCTGCGCCTCCACAGATGGTAGCGAGCGACTGATAATCCTGTTATTGCAATTGTTTATAGAGTACGTAATCGCACGTAATGGTAACAAGTAATATAAAAAATATAGGTGCAGGTCCCGGGTGCTAATGGAAGAAAAATAAATGGTTATTTTTTATACTTTTACCCACCGTCCGAGTGCAAAACAATGTTATAAAAACTTGGATTCCTATTAAATTGACGTGGATCAGGATTTCTTAAATAAAAAAATAATACGAACTGATTTTAATAATACAGTATGATCTGAATGATTATTATACAATATTAGTGTATATAGTATAAGATATTTTTCCGTCAATATTCAAACTGGTGAAAAATACAAGAATGTATACAAAAAGTTTAACAGTCATCCTCAATACGATCACAATCAAAGAGGTCGGCAGTTAACTGATCTCATTCGCCAGAAGTAGACCGAATCAATAGAACACACGTGTCACCAAAGTTGAGACGTAAATTAGAGAGCGAGCAATTTGGATGAGACGCGCCAACATTGGTACTTAGACTTACCTAGTTAATGTCTCCCGCACTTTGCAATGTAAAACGAACAAGTTAATGGTTTGTTGTGCAACATTCCAACTAAGTACTCTGTTAATATTCTTTACAAAGCTGAAAATATGAAATTAATATAATGTCTTACGTTTTAATGCGTTTTATAGCAACATTAAAAGTTCTATATATCTTCGCTCTGTTTTCATTTATCGCCGTTTGTTTTCAGTTTAAAACTTAGTGTATTAAAGTATAATTTTAAAGTTGAGAGGGAGGTAGAAACATGTGGAAATATGTAATAAGAACGAATGGTGCACACGTAAGAGGTAACTACTGTGAGCAGACACCTGAGTAAAGAATTGCTTCCTCTTGTTGTACTAAGAGCTACACTAATGTTTTCCTCTAACTTCTATATTTTATCAACTTATGTAACCAGAGTGCACAATATCGCTTGCTAAACTTTCACAAAACAATGTGTAGCAATTTCTTTTTCATCTCAATATCCTTATACGTGGTTTCTACAAACAATTGAGCTGCAATTTTTTATATGTTTATTTTGAACTTGTATATTTGTTAATCTATAGGGAACCTGTGTTACTTTGGACACTGTTGTACCTAAAATAAACCTAATATAAATAAAACTCCCCTACTTCAAAATAATATTTTCTGTGGTAGTCGAAGAATCTTTAGTCAACTCTAACGTGAAGTTAGTTGAAATTCACAGTCGTTGCGTGAGTACAGATAAAAAAGGGAATTTATGATTTCTTGCTCCAAAAGTACATTTCTGACTGTACTTATTGCTTATTTATTTAACGTGATATACATTTATCAAAAATATATTTTTCTCAATTTAATCTGTATTTAATTATTTCTAAAGATTTAGATCGGAAAAAGAGAACATCTAGGACGGGACTCGAATATCTGGGACGTGTCTAGGTGGCTCAGTTGGTCAGAGCATTCCCCCTGTAAGGGACTGGTCGCGGGTTCAAGTCCCGTGCTAGATGTTCTCTTTTTCCAATCTAAATCTTTAGAAAAAAGTAAGCATACAAAATGCTTAAAAATTTAACTGTATTTAATTATTTAATCAGTATATGTAAGTAACAGATGTTACCTCAACTTTAAGTTGTTTATAAAAGCGGTTTAATATAATGGTTCCTTTGTTGTACTTTGGCTCACCCAATTATCTACGCACATTGAACATTGGCCAAGGTACATCAAATTGGGCTTATTGAATTGAAAACGTTTTCGTAGACATTAGTATGATTAAAAACTAAACTTTCTACAGCCTACTGGTGTCAATAGTAGTATATCCAACAAAACTGGTACGTTCAAGGACCATGAGGTCTGTTGTACCCTGGAAAATTTTCCCCTTTTTTCTAACTCATATAAACCGAAGCAAAGTGAGGACGGGTTTTTAGTATCCTTGTGAAACTAATCTATTAAATTAAAATGGATCTTCGAAATAATAACATAACTTCCGAACGACTGTACCAAATTGGATCGTTCTTTTTTTCTCGATCTTAAGAAAAATCTAGAAAAGTAGCTAGTATACATATTTACAATAGCGATACAAACTCTCGACATACTTTTCACTCGTACTCTACATAACAGTGGTGAGTCACACATATAACTTAGTCTAGCCATAAATACTGTTACATCAAAACTTTTCTTTCTTTTTCAACTTTTTAATTATTTTGAATTTGGAACACGTATATTATTTTAAAAACTTCTTTCCTTAGATTATTAATATGTCTAGATAGACAGTCAAAGCGTTGAAAGTGGTCAAAAAAATAGGGCCCAACTATTGGGCCCAAAACGATTTTCCTGCTTTTAGTGTCAGACGCACTGTCAGTGGGCACGGACAATAATTAGTGATTTTGAAAATGACTGTTTGTGTGGTAAAAGTGTGCAGAAATTATAAAGGACATACTAAATCAATAAAAAAAAATCCTATCATCGGTAAATACCATTGTATCGTACCAATTTTAGCAAAATAAGCCATTAGCTTTTTTCTAAAATAATTTAATATTGTCGTCGCCATTTTATACTTAACGGGTGTGTTGCTAGTTACTCAAGTCAAAACTCCCATAAAAAACGTGGCCTAGCGGGTATATTATGCAATATAATGTGCAATATAATATGAGTATCGTATGAGGGGTATTTCGGCATGCTGAGTACGAATTTGATGTCATTTTTGCAAGACAAAATATGACCACCAAGTCGTAGTTATGAAATTTCAGAATGGACTTGGTATCATGTATTTTCGGTTATATTTTTTCAGAACACCAAGCGATCCAATACTAAGAAACCGATGGATACAGATAATACGAAAAAGTCTTAAAGAGGCATTCTGGCAACCGACGAAAAACTCAGTTGTTGCTCTGACCATTTCAATAGAAACGAGTAATATTTGGTCAATGAGCAGGGACGCCTAAGATTAAAGGAGGGAACGGTGCCTCGTAAGGCAAGTTTATAAAATAATAATAAAAAAATTATTCCACAAAAACGGGTAAAATTATTACCTATTGTAATTTTATTTCCTTGAACGCTTTTACAGTCTCCTAAAACATACAGAGATTAAATGTAAAATTTAAGCGGGATTTTACGAAAAATATGCATACTTTTATGTTGCCCGACGTTTCGCGTAATATCCTTATCATGCAAAGTAATTTTCTAAAAGTTAATATTACAAATAAAGTTGGTAATGATTTGGCTTAACCTAAATAATTTAAAAGATTGTACTAATTTATCAAGCAAGCAAGCTCATGCAGCAAGATAAAAATATATCAATAATTTTCTTTATTTTTGACATCATTAATTTTATTTACTTTCACCATATTGATCACAGGATTCACAGGTCCCGGTCCGTGCAAATATTTGTAGGTATGTATGAATATTTGAATAGTATCTTTGCATTGGTCTGGGCATTCATCTCAATCGGTTAATATAACTGCTTCAAAATTCAGTTGCAAAATTTGACCCGAACATACATACATACAGCCAAGTTGAATAAAATTTGTAAGATAAGTTATGCGTCATATCACATTAATAATCAAAAAAATAGTAGTCAAAAATACTTAAAGTACTAGCTTTTACTAGACCAGTCTATAATTAATATTACGATAATTCGACCAACGAAACATGTTGTTAATGTTGTATCAATATTATTCATTAATACATAAAATTTTCCCTATTTTTAAGGCAGTTTTTAGCAACTGGTATCTATTTATACACGCACACTAAAATGCAAACTGACATGACGCGAGTGTAAGACGAAGCTGTCACGCACACTATTATGGAAAATTCGTCCCATTTCTTTTTGTTCTTTTGCAGCGCGATGCTCTATCTAGACATATTAATAATCTAAGCTTCTTTCTATTTGGCGCCATTTCACTTATTTTTTCGTGTTCATTATCGAATTACAATATGGAATGGGGTGTTAAAGAAAATAGGTTCGCAGTGATCGCCTTGCACAAAGTGGGTATGGAGCCGTCGGTCATATTCCAGACACTTCAAAAACTTGGTATCGGCCGTATGTTCGTATATCGTACTATCAATCGATATAACAACACTTCGTCTGCCGTAGACCAGAAAATATCGGGGCGGCCGCGTCCTGTCAGAACTACAAAGGCTATTAATGCTGTTAAAGCCAGAATTCGTCGAAACCCCATAAGGAAGCAAAAAATCTTATCGCGAGAAAATGAAGATTCCCGCTAGGACTCTGTCACGTATTATAAAACAAGACCTGAAGCTCGGTGCTTATCTTCAATATACAGGACATGCCCTAAATCAATATTTACGATTAAAGAGAGTGGATCGATCAAAGCGCCTTCTGTCGCGATACGCATTTGAAAGGCACAGAAATATCCTTTTTACCGATGAAAAAATTTTCACGATTGAAGAACACTACAATAAGCAAAATGATAAAGTGGTCGCTCACAGTTCTTAGGAAGCTGCTCAAGTGGTCGGAAAGGTACAACGTGGTCATCATCCTGCGTCAGTGATGGATTGGTGGGGCGTCTCTTGTCAGGGAGTCACAAAGCTACATTTTTGTGAAAAAGGAGTGAAAACTTCAGCCAAAGTGTATCAAGATACTGTCCTGGATCATGTTGTGAAACCTGTCAGCGATACACTTTTAAAAAATATACCGTGGACTTTCCAGCAGGACTCTGCTCCTGGTCACAAGGCACGAATTACCCAAGCCTGACTAGAAACCAGCGTTCCAGACTTTATAAGAGCTGAAGACTGGCCCTCATCTAGCCCAAACCTCAACCCTTTAGACTACAAATTATGGTCAGTTTTAGAGGTTATGGCCTGCTCTAAAAGACACGGCGACATTGAATCTCTTAAAAATCTTTGGAGCAAGCAGTGGCAAAATTTCCCTTGGAAACAGTGCGTAAATCCATAGATTCGTGGCCAAACAGATTAAAGGCCTGTATAAAAGCCAAAGGTGGCCATTTCGATTAAAATATATTATTATTTTTTGCTAAGACTTTAATAAATATGTGGCTATAAATTTTAATAATATTACATTACTTTATTTAAAAAAAAACCATTTTCAATTGTAACAAAACTGGCTGGACTAGGTATATATATATATATATATATAAGTATACAATTTAAAAGTAGTACGAGTGAAAAGTATGTCAAGAGTTTGTATCGCTATTGTAAATATGTATAATATAAAAGAATAATTTATATATGAGTATCTAGTCTTTTTCTTGGATGTATATATATCCAAGAAAAAGACACTATTTGCTTTAGCTTCGCGTATAATTATTCTATTTTATTCGAATTAAAACAAAATTTAAGTGTCTGTTTGTAATATTAAAATAACAGATTTTTAATGATTGCACATTATAGTATACACGATACTTACAATAAAAATAAAACTTTCAAATTTTTTGTCTGCCTATCTTTTTGTCTGTTTGAAAGAGGTAATCTCTGAAGCGGCTAGGCAGATTTTGACTGTATTTTCACTAGCAGATAGGTAATGTTACCAAGCGTAACATAACTTTAATTTGTACTTTAATTTTCGAAAAATAAATAGGGTACCGCGTAAAAAAATAAAACTCACAAAGTTGTGAATAAAATCTGATTTACTCTGGAACGGCCTATCTATCTGGCCGATTTTGACGGGAATTTCCCTGGTAGATAGGTAATGTAACAAGTCGTAACATAGGTTACTTAAATTTTTAAAAAGCAATTAGTGGAACACTAATTGCTTTTTAAAAATGCGCAAAAAAAATTAAAACCCTATTAATCGAAATCCAAGCGGACGAAGTCGCGAGCACATCTAGTCTATACCAATAATCTCAGGAACTACTGGTTCGAATTGAAAATATATTTTTGTGTTGGATAGATTATTTATCGAGGAAGGCCATAGGCTATATAGCATCACGTTACTATCCAGGGGAGCGGAGCTGTAATCATATATGTCAACAAATCGTGCAAATTTACATACATTATTGTAAAACTAATAAATTACAGGCATGTAGGTATGGGTTGAATAGGTGCCACGGGGGATCAAAGTATGTCACGGGCGAAGCCAGGGGGGACAACCAGTAAGCTTATAAAGCAAATGGCCAGATGATAAACGATTAGCGTAATCTATATAATTATAGTGTCTCAAATTTTGTAACCACCCATAGATTAAACGAAACTTCCTTATATTGAAGTCAAATTACTGGCTGCAACAAAGACATTGTGAAATTTAGTTAAACTGTGAATTGTTTAAATGGCAGCTGAGGTCGGTCTTTAATTAAAAAAGGGATAAACTCAAATCCCAGCATACATTTAAAATACTAATGGTGGAAGTTACTACGCCAGTCACTGGGAAGTATATCAGAAAGTTGAAACTCTCAGCTTAAAAGTAGCCCTGGAAAAATATGTTAATTAATTACGATGGCACATTGTTTTAAATACGTATCTATGTTATGCGCGAAGTAAAAACCCTAAAATTAAAATAAATAAATTATGAAGCTCATGGCCTTTACCACATGCCGCTGTTCTCATACTTGTTTCATAACATCTCCACGTAATTCTGTTATTATTTACGAATAATAGCATCCTCCCTATTCAAACACTCTTTCCTCTAACATTTTCGCAGTTAATTTTTTGAAAGTCATTTGAGGTAATCACATAAAGCCCGCTTTGTAGAAAGGTCTGTAAATAAAATATGTACCAATTTAGATTGTAATTTGAAATATTATTGTTTCTAAATCTGCAACTAATTTAACATTAGAGTTTACGGAAAATTTGTCATGTATATTGTTTCAAGTGTCCGATATTTTAACATTTGACTTTTATGGCTTGCAAGCTTTGACCATGGAACAGAGCCGAAATATTGGATGCTAATGTTAGTGACTATTATAGTAGTTTCAAAACCTATACTACAGAATTTTAAATTATCTTATAATGAACAAGTTATCATTTGAACTTGAAATCGCATAGTACCTTTTTTTTTCGTGCGGAAATCCCTTCTTTCACTTATCTATGCTTCGTTAGGATCCCATCCTGTATAACACTGAAATGAACCCACATCACACAAATCAATTTAACTAGTTGTATATTGAACGATTTTCAGCCTATTCTAATAATAGCAACGGACGACATCACACAGCGAGAGTTTACTTAAATATTAGAATAAACTGTATCATCATTTACCACAATATAATTACATTTTAATAGCTCGAGTAAGGAGAAAGCAACACATGTCTATACAGCAAAAAAAAATCGACAATGCATATATGTATCATTGCCCACCGAACACGTTTTGTAGCTTCATTGTAGGAGATTGAATAAATTTAACCTATATCGCACTACATAAATAGCCGGTGTCCAAACATCTGATTAAAAATGTACGACTCCTAGTGCTACGTGCCGATTTTAGGCACCCCAAAACTGCGCGTTGGTTAAGTCTGTTAATGGATGGTATATTCAATACTGATGTCTATGTAGAACATGGTTTCAGACAGACTATAACTGATCTCTATGACAGTCGTCTCTCATAAATAATACGGATTCGAAATATTAAACACCACATTACGTTTTTACAATGTTTTGTAGTTTTGTGTCAATTGAATTTTAATTTATCTGAGGGGCTTGTGGCTAAGTAGTAACCGAGTTTGACCAAGATGTGTCAAATATAGTCACAGTTGATAAAATTATTTCCCATCTTGTTATCTATTTGACACTTAAATTATTTCTTCTATCTGGTTTGTTGTTAAAGTTATCTTGACTCTACCTATTCTTCGGAATACACCACTACCTCTTTGACTGTTGGCAACCTCAATATACATTGTATCGTCACTACAGGCTGAACTATTAAATCTACACATTAATCATGAAAACAGTTTTACGTAAACTCGAAGTTCTAAACAAGGTGATACGACTTTTAGAACGGGAGCAGTGATTTCTTTTAAATTTAAATAAGACAATGTCTTTACTGTTTTCACTCTAGAATTGTCCCGTTACTAGTATCTTCCTGCTTATACCATAATGAGTGTTCTGAGAAGCTCTTTCAATTAGCTCCATTTTACCCCCTCAATACTTGTGAAGACATTCTATATGGCACAAACAGTTCTGGCTCGAACCAAATAGTTCAACAAACCCTTTCTTTAACATACACAAAAATTTCAAATTCTTTACGACGCAAGATAAAAATTCAAATACATGTAAATTATATTATATTTAAATACCAGCCAATTCTTTTTTTTACGATAAGATGTCAAGAATGTCGCCCGAAACAATAGTTATAATTATTATTTCATTTAAGTAATTCAATAAAGGGTAACAGAATTCATTTAAGTGGGTTTGCTTAAACTTTGCACGATGTTACTTCTACTAACTGTCGAAACTTTACATAACAAGGTAAATAGTGTTAGCTTAACACAGAGACAGTTTGATCTCACAAATTATTTTGCCGGCAGTTTCAGCGTAGACCACACGGCTAGAAGTTGCACAATATATTACCTATGTTTCATATGTCACCGGTGCAAATGATAAATTAGTCCGGCTTTTAAACATTCAACCTATAATTTAAACTTTAATTTATTTTGATGATTACAAACTAAAGTTACCTAATTGAATGTTTTTGCATATTTCCCATAAGACAAAAAAGAGAAATTTATTGTTTCTAAAGAACAATTTATTGAACAAAAAAAAGAAAATATCTTAACAAACGAAAATAAGGAACGAATGAACTGCTTTGTATTCCCTTATTTCTAGTTAGATTACTGATGATTGAAAAAGAGCGACTTTGAGTTTTTAATGTCAGATTTTTACCACACAGGCTCTAATTTTGAGTTTATAAGTTTTTAAAGCGTCGGTAGCTTAGTGGTTAAGGAGTCGAGTCGACGATCGAGAGGTCCCGGATTCGAATCCTGGCCATAACATTACCGACGTGAACCCACTCCTAACACAAGCAATTTAGATTAGCTGGAGGGGTTATATTAGTAATTTCGGTTACTAATATTCATTAAAAAAAACCACTACAGCACTACTTTTATTATTAATTTACTATTATTTTTTGAACTAAACTAATTGAGACTTTAGACTTTTTGGAGAGTAACCTCCCACGGGAAAATATACGTATGTGTTAAAAAATGATAAAAAATTTATACTTACATCATCCCCAAAACCAACAACATGATGTTAGTATTATAAACAAATCAAGAACATATTTGCAATACTTGGTGTTTTGTAATTGTAGAAGAACATTGATCACAATTTTTGTTTAATTATGCGAATGCGAAATACAAATTGACATAAAATACAACAAGATTAAACATATATGGTTAAAACATGACGTAAACAAACCGAAATACCGTATACATGTTGCATTAGCAAGGCGTCGACACAAATAAGAACTCAATCCTTCACTCCAAATATGATTGTAAATTTATCATTCATCACCCGGAAGTCGTTCTTGACTTTTAAGAGTGCGAACTCCATAAATATTCTTGTAAATTCAAAGATGTTTATTATTTTTGCAATATAACGTTATTCGATGCTTTTGGTAAGGTTAAATGTAAACAAACAAGATGTTTTAGCATTTACAACAGTTGATTTAAATTTTGGGGTATTTCTCTACGTCATGCAACTGAACTTTAAAATATTATGTCATTTAACATATAAAACCTTGATCCAATTTCTGAATTTCTCAGTATTTCGACTAATATAACAGCAACACATTTCAAACGTTTTAGCTGAAACAATTTAATATTTTTCGCTAGAAAGTCCAAATGCATTGCATAACATAACATAACATAACATAAACTCACGCCTATATCCCCGAAGGGGTAGGCAGAGGTGCTAGCACCCACGTTTCGCCAGTTTATGTTTTAGGTCCCAATGTAATAGGTGGCGAGCCTATTGCCATTAACCGGGCACTTATAAACCTGCGATAAATACACACATAACTTCGAAAAGCATCGAAAAGTCATTGGTGTGTGCCATGGTAATACCTGGGATCGAACCCGAGACCTCGTCTCAGCAGTCCTTTACCCATACCACTAGGCTACCGCGGTACTAAATGCATTGCAATGGAATCATATTTATTCCCAATCTAGAGGAATCAAAGGTTATAGTTATCACCTAACATTTTCCAGCCCATAAGCATTTAAGTTTGATTTAGTGATAATGTTCTAATACTAAACAGCACGCCTCATCATTACGATACCATTTACTTCTCACTCAGGTCTTTTTGTCATCGATAAAGGGGCACTGAAAAAGTTGAACTCATGCATTAGTGTGTTTGCGAACGTGACCAGGAGCGAATTTCGTATACAAAAAAAAGGACCTTTGTCGACCTTTTGCAATTTAGTATTTGCGGCTATATTTCTGCGGTTTGAAATAAAACGATCGCGTAACTTTCAGCATAAAACCAATGACCTACTTTTATCATTTTTGGCTATTCTGTGGAGTTCGTTTTAAATATGGGTTCACGGTAGTATCCGCATGAAGCCAAGACAATGGAAGAAAGACACTACTTATCGTTTATCAAAACGGTTTATCATATTTTTGAACCCTCATAACTTCAGCCTGGATATAAGAGGTAACGGTAAAGGCTATGAAAACGAATAGCTGACGAGTAAGAAATACAGTTCCAAAATAAAAAGAAGTAGAACGAATGCTCTCACAAAAATAAATAAAATCCCACCTAAAATATTTCACGTGAAATAAATTTCTAAAACACTTTCACTATTATGATAGCCTTGGTAGCCTAGTGGTATGGGTAATGGACTGCTGAGACGAGGTCTCGGGTTCGATCCCAGGTTTTACCATGGCACACACCAATGACTTTTCGATGCTTTTCGAAGTTATGTGTGTATTTATCGCAGGTTTATAAGTGCCCGATTAATGGCAATGGGCTCGCCACCTATTACATTGGGACCTAAACATAAACTGGCGAAATGTGGGTGCTAGCACCTCTGCCTACTGTTGTGTACAGTTAAGTACACAACAATCCACAAGCTATATGACTCGATTGATTGAAGTTATATTTATAAAGGGGAATAGAATATAATGTTTATTGTTGTGATAAATTTCATGTGATATACCTACCCATAAACATATATTAATTTTATTTATCGACGCATAATTAGTAATAAATAATGATTTCGAAACGTCAGCATCAGTGTAAATGATAAAATAATCTATACTGCAGCTTGGCAAATTTCTACTACGGCGGGACGTGGTAACCTGACGGCCGTCCCGAGCGCATTTTTCACCCCCCCCCCCCTGCCTTATACCCCTAATTTGCCAAGCTATCTATACTATAATTTTATAAAGAGGTAAAGTGTGTGATTTTGTGTTGTTGTGAGTTTGTCGATTTCGTGAGGTTGGTTTTCTGGATCTAGTGAACCATCCTCCGAGCCTTCTCCCAACTCAGTTGGGGTCGGCTTATCAGTCTACCTACGAAGCGGCTGACCTTCGATATTTTCCGTGGAGCCACTACCATCTGACCTCCACAACCCATTGGCGATATCGAAATTCTGTAGATAGACCATTTGTCGGACCTTGTAGGTAGCCAACTACCCGTAACGAATAACATAGCACCGTGGTCTCAATGTGTGGGAAGAAAGGTCACTTATTCTAAGACTGCCCTGGCTAGTGTTGCTTAACTTTGCTATGTGTTAACCTACTTAATCACGATCTACTGAACCGATTTTGAAAATTCTTTTACCAATGGAAAGCCACATTATTGCATATATGGGTTAAAGGGGTGCAACGGGGGTTGCTGAGGTGCAACAGGAGTTGCTAGCGGGGAAAAAAACACCGCTCACCCAGATATTTATTATAAAGAGGTGAAGTTTGTGACGTTCTAAGTTCGTGAGGTTGTAGGAGATAATCTGATCTACTGAACCGATGCTGAAAATTCTTTTTCATCTCTCCTGTTCGACAAGTTTAATTTTCATGGGTAGATAGCCGAGTGGAAAGTAGTTTATTTCATCCCTAGGGTGGAAACTATTTTTTTTAAATTTTAAGTTTTGCTATGGAGTCCATGATAATTTAATTACATCATAATGCCTTGATATCACGGCGCTTTTTTTACATGGCCGCCTAAATGCACATCTCGTGACCAACTCGATTACAATGTAACCAATAGATTCGATTTTCAAAACTTTTCTAATGTTGGCAGTATGTACGTGAATTATAACTTTTTTTCAGTATTAAAAAAACACAATTTAAGTTTGCTAAAGAATTAGCGGGAAAACAAGATAAATAAAACGAGATAAATAAATAGATACCTTGTGTTAATTGTGGTTAAAAATGGTTTCGGAAAGTGATTCCAGTGACATGGATATTAATTTAACTCCCGATGAGATTTAAGAACAGGCAGGAAAAGCTGTTGTTAATAATCTGTTTTTAAATTGTTCTAATTTTACTTTTAATTTTAACTGATAATCAATATACCTGTTTCATTAAATGTGTGTATTTTAATTTCCTCACATAGTCGAAATGAAAAGTAGCGTGTTTACCTCGGGTGAATGTCATCATTTCACCCTCGAACTATTGGCGCTCTCACTTTGTTCAAGCGCCAGAAATATCTCGGGTGAAATGGCTGACTATCAACCCTTGTGTAACAATCAACTATTACCAATAGAAAGTATCATAGGCTATATATACATCATCACGCTACTATCCAAGGGAGCAGTAATAATAAATGTCAACAAGTCGGGAAAATTCATGAAACATGACAACATGAATACAAATAAATTATGGGCATATATGGGTTTAAGGGGTGCAACGGGGCTTCGAAATACACCACGGGTGAAACCGGGGAGGGCCAGCAGGTACCAAATAAATCGAAAACGTAACTGTTAAAATAGTGTAGTAGTAGTCATTGCAATATGTAACATTCGCGTAAACTGCCGACAATATCATCTATACTATTATAGAATTGTGAAGTAATCGACATATTTACAAAAATAGTTGGGTTATGTTAAATGAACGATTCTGAACACAAAAATATTTATTTTGGAATTCTTGTCTGTTTGTCTGTTTGTTCGTGATGGACGCAAAAATTACTAGATTTTGATGCAGTTTTTTTTTTAGAAAGGTCTTGGTCAGACTTAAAATTTGCCGTATGTTTGATTGCAATTGATTGAGTAAAACCGGAGATATGACCAAAAGTGGCGATAACCAACATCCACGCGGTGGAGCCTCTGGCATTAGATAGTACATAAATGAAGATATAAAATGCTGCATGATTATAATTACAATAATATTATGTTAGCAAGTGATGTAACTGCTGCTATTTGAATATTTACTACAATTTCAGTTACTCTCATAAATACAAAGTGGTTGTAATAGCACAAAATTGAGTAATAATACTGTCATTAAAATTTTACAGCGGTGAAAATTGGCCCAATCCATTATGATAAATGACCACTCATGAACAAATTGTCGCAAAATGAACATAACTACTACATTTTCATCTCAATTTTATTGGCAATTTAACTAAGGGTAGCAATTTTATCTTATTACAACGAAGAGTTCAAATATCGGAATATGTATAGGTACCTAATATAACGAAATATCCAAATACATATACTGTAATTTAATCAATAACTGACAATGTAATAATTTGTTCACGTTATACTATTTTCTATTCAGACTTACCTACAGCAAACCTACAACATTAATTATTAAAATAATACTAGGTAATGTACGAAAAACCATACGCAGATAGGTTTCTACCTACACGGTATATAATGTACATTTGCAAGCGTTTTCAAAGCAAGTAGAATTTTAATATTGCAGCTCCCAGGTAGATGAGTAAAGTTCTGTTCATCGAAAGATACGAGTTCTTTGTGTATAACCACTGTCTGTCACGAGACGAAAAAGAGGAAAAGTTGACGTCCAATCTACTGCTTACTTTCAAAAATGAGAACATCGTCGGTCTAAAGACGCACGTAAAACTTTCTATCTAGATAGTTGTCATATGTTTTTTGTCCAATGTTGGAACGAATTTTTAATACTCGTCTGGTATTAAGATCAAAGAGCGCCATGTTATTATGTTGAAGGTAAACTTAAGTATTACTTGAACGAGATTTGACCTCAGAACATTCACTTAGGCGACGTGTAGAGTGCGTCTTTTCAAGTTTACGATCGCAGTTTCAGCTGTGCTATAAAATTGTCTTTATGTGTTAGTTCATACTGTCACAACGATCTCAGACAATTCGCACTTTTTATATAATCTTTGATGTGACAATTTCGGTCAATCTGATTTACCATTTTCGAGGATTACTATTCAGAATGAACATAAACATAACACCTTCTGGGTAGCTGGCTAAGTATCGTAAAATATCAATAAAATCCTAAGCACAGAACGACAAGCCTCTCAAACTCTTCGCCGGGATAATAAATAAACCCCCATAATAACAATAATTATTTTCAATAAAAAAAAACATATTTTAAGTAAGTATCCATCTATTTCATAAGGTTTCTTTCAGTATGGAAAAGGTAGCAACCCTTTCATTATACAAAGATGTACTGTGTGAAATGTCATAATTGGACAGCTTCATTAATATACATCAATGATAAACTCATAAGGATGCGCGGTGAATTGTTCATAGCTCGGTTTGTCTGGGAAGTTGGGAGCGGGGAAAGACATCCCAACAAATTTAGGATTATTTGACTGTGCGACAATGGGTATTGTCTATCTTTAAATGGGTTGGGCTCGAGCCTGGGACAATGGGCTCATTTATTCCTTCCCTTAGGCGTAGACATAAACTACAGCTATAGGATTAACGGGTTGAACACAACGAAATAATTACTTTTCGTGATTTCAATAATTAGGTATTTGTTCGGTAGCGACGAGGTACGACAAAATTAAGGTATTATACTTTAACTTTTCACTACTATAACTTTATTTACTTATTCGATGCTTTTTACTGTTAAGTGATAGGTGTGTGTCTTGAGTTTAGATCGAATGCGTAGTTATATCAACTGAACCTAAAAAGTCACACACTACTGCTAATATATAAAGCTTACTTCATTACCGCTTGATGCATACAAGAAAGTATGTTATTTAATTAATTTGTTACATCATATTCATCATTGTTACAGTATAAATTGAAGTAAAAATGTGGGCTTAAATAGATTAAAATCCAAACTACTATTACTCCATATTATAAAACATCACTACACATTAAAAAACAAAGACCTCCGTCGCTTCTGTATGTCTGTCTAAACTACTGCACTGATTTTCATGCAATTTCCACCATTGGATAGAGTGGTTCTCGAGAAAGGTTTTAGTATATAAATTATCAAGTTTTTGTATACATTGGCTAAAATATAATGATATTTGTTGGAGATGTCAGATAGAAATAAGCCGTCTGGGAGCTTTTAACAAAAACGCTGCCTAAACCCTTTGAGATATAACAAAATGATGTATGGTAAAATTGTGTATCTTATAATATTTTTTTTTTTAATATTTAGTCCATCCAATTGACTGCACCCCGCCTGATGGTAAGCTGAGGTGAAGTCCAAAAAGTAGTGGTCACCAATTCTAGAGATTGTCCCTAGATTGGTGGCCCCTACCTAGACGGCCTCAACAGATGTTTTTTCACGCCCCGCTTAAAGAGCCCAGGATTGTAGGTAGAAGGGAACACGTGTGTGGGTAAAGCGTTCCAGTGCTTTATGGTCCGACAAAAAAAGGAGTCACCAAACCGCTTGGTTCGCGATGGTGTCGATTGCACTGTATGAGGATGACACCTAAGTCCTGCACGTGTTGTTCGGGACAAGAAGGGAGAAGGAGGAATCAATTGGAATAACTCATCGAAACATTCACCATGGTATATGCGATAGAATACTGCCAAGGAGGCTATATCGCTACGCAGCTGCAGAGGCTCTAGAGAACTGGTGACCTCAGGACTATCAATGATCCGATCTGCCCCTCGCTGCAATCTATCGAGAGCGGCTAGTAAGTACTGAGCGGAGCCATCCCACAGGTGAGAACAGTATTCCACGCAGGGACGAATCTGAGTCTTATATAAAAGACACCGCTGCCCCGGCGTGAAAAACTGCCTCACCCTGTTCAGCACTCCGAGTTAACGAGAAGCTGTTTTAATAACGGTCTCGATGTAATTTTTGTTATTAAGTTTGCAGCGAACATCCATACCGAGCATGTTGATACTGTCCTGCAGTGGTAGTGGTGTGTTCCGAAGAGTTGGGAGGGGAAGGAAAGGAGATACCTTTGCTGTAAACGCCTGTGTTTTCTTGGCATTGAACTCGACCAGGTTCTCAGATCCCCATTGGGAAATGTGGTCTAGGTCCTGATCGAGCTCAATGATAAGTTGCCGTCTTCTCTCCTCGATGTCAGTCTGATTGGCCGTTGAATGTCCGAGATAACGCCCATGCAAAGTACTGTCATCTGCATAGCAATGTATGCTGCCCACGGACAGCATATCATTGATATGCAGAAAAAAGAGAGTGGGCACACCAGCATTAACCTGCATGAACTCAGAAGCCCGGCCGTCACAAAGGACTCGGATGCTACGCTCATACACAAAACTGGCATCCCAGCTGCACAGTCGAGATGGCAGACCGTAGGCCGGGAGCTTGGCAAGAAGCGAACTGTGCCAGACCCTATCGAAAGCTTTGGCGATGTCAAGGCTGATATCCAGTGACTCGCCATGCTTGTCCATAGCCTCAACCCAGAGATGTGTGACGTACGCCAGAAGATTACCGTTGACCGTTTTGGCCTAAAACCATATTGCTGGTCGTTAATTATGGAGTGATCTAGGTAACGCATGAGCTGTGGGTTAATAATGTGTTCAAACACCTTGCTGAGAACTGAGGTGACAGCTATGGGTCGATAGTTGCCCGGATGGGACCGATCTCCTTTTTTGGGGACCGGTTGTACGTTTGCTTCTTTCCAAGCCCCCGGGACCAATCCCGAGGAATAAGACAGGCAATACAGTCGCGTCAGCGTTGGAGCTAACTCCGCTGCGCATTTTTTAAGAACCACCGCTGGGCTACCATCAGGGCCACTGACTTACCGGACGTCGAGTGACTGTAGTGCAGCGCGAACATATAGAATGTAGTGGTGAAATAGGGTCCCAAGGGTAGCGGGAACGGGATCGGAATACCACGCGGGTGAAGCCGCGGTCAACAGCTAGTAATAAATAAATAAATAAAGATTCTACGATATTTTACGCAGCGCTATCTAGACCCATAGTATGCATAGGTTAAATAGTTTGTGTACACATACCTATTTTTTTTTTGGAAAACCATATCTACATAATAATATGATACATAGAAACACCCAGACCAATGCAAATACACATATTTACACAATATATACAAATATTTGTATTTGTTTAATACATACAAATATTTTCACTGAGCGGAAAAACTTAGCAGTTTAACGCTCTTCCGCTACACTACAGAGATCGTCAATCAACATTTCAGTTTCTAATAGCCTATTATGAATGTATATATTACTAGGCCTAAAACCTAACTAAGAACTAAAAAATAAGCTTTATTTGTAATATAATTTATTTTCCGTAAATACTCATGTATATATACGATATAATACGATACATAAAAAAAACTTTTTTTTTAAATTGTTGTGTTTCTGTTCGTCTCTTGGCTTGAATAATCTCTGAAACGGCTGGGCCTACTTTTACGGGGCTTTCACAGGCAGAGAGCCTATGTTATAAGGAGTAACAAAGCATTGTACTTTTACTTCAGAAAAAAAAATTGAGTTAGAGTTTCGCACAAACAAAATATAACCCATATCTAGATCGTGCGACGCATGGCCCTGTACGGGGCTCCCGACGGGCGGAGACTATGGTGGCAAGCAAAGTGGCTGTTCTAAATAGCCCGTTAAAAGCGATGGCCGTCAAAGTCATCAGAGGTATCGCACGATCTCCGTCGAGGTGGCATGTCTCCTAGCCGGGACCCTTCCATGGCACCTGGAAGCGAGAGCCCTTGCGTCACTGTTCCAATGGCGCACGGAGGCGTTGGAGCGAGCATAAATCAGGGCTCAGCGGTCCCAGCTCCACCGGGAACTCATGGAGACATGGAGGGTGCGACTTGAGCATCCAAGGTGGGGGAATCCGCCATTGCGGCGGTGAGGTCGATCATGAAGGAGTGGTTGGAGAGGCACCACGATGACCTCTCCAATGGGATGTGCCAGATATTTACCGGACACGGGTGCTTCGGTAAGTATCTATGGCTTATCCACCGGGAGACAACGCCCCAGTGCCAGGACTGCGAGGATCTTGGTGAAGACACGGCGCTCCACACGTTGGTGGAGTGCCCTGCGTGGGCGAGTCAATGCCGGGATCTCGTTGCGGTCCTGGGCGTGGATGTTCTCTCATTGGAGACCATGGTGAGGGCCGTAGTCTCCAACGAGCAAGTGGCACGCCGCCGCCTCTTTCTTCGAGCAGGTAATGCGCGCGAAAGAGACGGCGGAGAGGGAGCGAGAAAGAACCCTACCCCCCGTCTTCCGCAGCCCGGGACTACCGACCTCCATGATTGGGGCCTGAGGACGGCTGTTGGCCGACTCACCGTTCTTACAGAAGCAGACCGTGGCGGAGGCGTGTCGTGTGTGTCCTACACACGCCTGCCAACTCACCGACGCGGGATAAAACCCGACCCCACCAGGCGAGGCCACGGTGGCGGCCAAAGTCCTGCCGGTAACCCTGGGGTTATCCTTTCGAGAGTTACCCGGGGTGCCCGGCAATGGCCACTTGGGGAGGACACCATGTGGTTTTAGTCGGTCCGATTCCGACACGCCCACCCCATTGTCGGCACCGATGGGGTGATGCCGATGGGGGTTTCCACACGCTAAAAAAAACCCATACCTAAGTCCACACGGACGAAGTCACAGCTACAGCTAGTTTCTTATACACTACAATGTAGTAAATTGCTAGCAGTATCTCAATGTATCAAACAGAAACCATTCTATTGCGAATCCCCCGGATCCACGTTGGGCGTCCATAGTGCAGGCCTGGATTCCGTCACCGGCCAGGCCTGCCGATATCGACGTAAAGGCGGAATGGTTCAGGAGCAGGTAATGCGCGCGAAAGAGACGGCGGAGAGGGAGCGGGAGTGAACCCTGCCCCCCGAGTTTTGCAGTCTGGGGCGAGGAAGCCGCAGACTCATCTACGCCCGGGACTACCGACCTCCATGATCGCTGCCTGAGGACGGCAGTTAGCCGACTCGCCGTCCTTACAGAAGCAGGCCGTGACGGAGGCGTATCGTGTGTGCCCTACACACGCCTGCCAACTCACCGAAGCGGGATACTTTGGCCGCGGTGGCGGCCAAAGTCCGCCGGCAACCCTGGGGTTATCCTTTCGAGGGCTTACCCGGGGTGCCCGTCAACGGACACTTGGGGAGGACACCGTGCGGTTTTAGTCGATACACGACATAACCACCCCCGCTGGCCGGCGGGGGGGGGGTATCCGAAGGGATTTCCGCAGGTAAAAAAAAAGTCTAACATAGAATACTTTATTATCACAGAAATTTGTGCGTTGTCTGAGTACGTATTTGTAAAGTCTCTTCAACATGGGGTGAGATATTTTCTGCTTAATTTCTGAAATTAAAGAACAATAACCGCTATACTACATGGCTACATATAAAACTGTTTACTTTTAGTAATAGCTCAAGTAAATGACCAAACAATTACATTATTTTCTATTATTCTTATATTTATTTTCTATTAAATGTCTGAGAATGTTACCTACTACTATTAAATGAGGAAGTTTGAATGGATCAATGTTTGTTTCTCAATTATGCTAGAACGGCTGAACGGATCTGGATAAAATTTTATACAGAGATAAAATATAGTCTGGTTTTGGGTGGATCTGTTCGGTCAATCTTTTTGTTATATACAATTGTAAATAAGTTGTGTAAACGTACAGCGTTGGAGATATAAAAAAAAAATTGGGTTATGTTAAATTATTGATTCTGAATATACAATTTTTTTTAAGAATTCTGGTCTGTTTTTCTGTTTGTTCGTGCAATAACTACTGAACGGATTTTGATTCGGTTTTTCTATAAGAAAGGTCTTAATCAAACTTAAAATCTGCCTTTGTTTAATTGCAATTAGTTAAGTAGAACCGGAGATATGAGCAAAAAACGGTACAACCTCCGCGCAGGCGGAGTCGCGAGCATCAGCTAGTTTAATATAACATTAGTAACGAAAACTGGTGACAATAACCAAGGGAAGAGATAGATAGACATTCGCACGGAAAAGGAACGCAAAAAGAGCACTTATACTAAAAATAGCTATCATCCTAAGAAATAAAATGACCATCATATAGATCGGAGGCACTAAACGTCGCCGCCAACCAGCGCATAAACGTCGAAGCGATTGTCATTGTGTCACTTATGCCCGTTTCTACAGCTATAAACACTGTCAATGTAAACGTAAAAGGACGCTGATACATATCTCCAGTAAGAACTCATAAACCCTATCCAGCAAAACCTCCAGTGAATGCCTTCCATCATTTTGGAAACCCTTGTAATTTTTAAACTAAAATGCCGTTACCTTTACCGGCGTGGATGCTCGTTCTGATCCGCCCGTCCTTTATTTACCGAACTTCCCATATTTCCAAAGGTGCGCGTGCAATTTTAAGCCTCGGTTAAGTCATACATCATTCTCTGGTTATTGAATTGAAATGCATGTCAAATATTTGTATGTTCAATTGCTCACAAGTAACACAATCGTTGTAGTAATATCCAGTTAGTATAGAGGATTGGCTAGAGAGGCGACACGGAAGCCTCTCGTACCGACTGACGCAGGTGATTTCCGGGAAGGGGTGCTTCGGGGACCACCTGCATCGGATCAGGAAGGAGCCAATGCCTGAGTGTCATCACTGTGACGCGAGCGAGGACTCAGGGCTGCACACGCTGGCGGACTGCCCGGCGTGGGAGGCGCCGAGGCGTGACCTCGTGGCGGCCATCGGGGTGGGAGTCCTCTCGCTCGGCAGCATGATTGCGGCAATGGTGCGGAGCGCGAGCGCGTGGGCCGCCGCTACCTCCTTCTGCGAGCATGTGATGCTCGCGAAGGAGATGGCGGAGCGCGCCCGGGAGAGGTTCAGAACTCTCCCGGGCCGCCGAGCCCGCAACATGCTCAACGACCTCCGTCCTCCATGAGCGCAGGCCTGGGGGTGGCAGGTGAGGCCGCCTGTCACCCCAGCAGAAGCAGGCCGGGACGGTGGGGCGGCTAGCCCCACCCAAACCGGGGCAAGACGGGGACACCGTGGTTCCCAAACCCGAGGGGGCCGAAGCCCGAAACCGGAGACCGGGCAACCTTACACCTCGGCGTCTGTAGACCCGAGATGGGCTGCGGTTTTAGTAGGTTCAAGCCCGACATAACTGCCCCCGCTAGCCGGCGGAGGGGGGGGGGTATCCGAAGGGAATTCCGCACGAAAAGGTAAAGGTAAAAAAAAAGGTACCTACAACACTTAAGACTGATACATTATTTAATAAATAGATAATTCTTAAAATTAAAATTTTATGTTAAAAGTAACTGGATATTAGTTGAATAGGTAGAGTGAGGGAATGTTTCCAGGCATAGGATGGACAAGATTTCAGGATTCCACAGAAAAGACATCCTATCTAATTAGTATTAAAAATGTGAAAGTTTGTGAAGATATTTGGATGTTTGTTACGAATGGATCTGACAGAGGTTTGGTACAGGGATAGATTATAGTCTGGAATAACACATAGGCAACTTACTTACATTTTATCCTTTTAATAGGTTCCCATGGGAAGTGGAAATGGTAACAGAATTTCACGAAGGCGAAGCCGCGGGCTACAGTAAGCAGTAATACGAGTTTAGATTTCGATTTACAATCCATTGCTTTACAAAATAAGCATATATTTATAAATAAGCATATATGTATATTTATATTGTTAATAGTATTTGGCTATTATGGGAACGACTGCCGTCTGACTCCGAGAGGAAAGCCTGCACCAGAGCCTCGTCCGTCAATTAGCAGCTGTAACCCCAACGATCTTGGTAGAGCCTCATACATTTTTTTTTAATATTTAGGACACGTCAATTTGACTTCACCTCGCCTGATGGTAAGCTGAAGGTAAAGTCTCAGGAAAGAGGGTCACCATTATATACACGTACATACCCGCTGGGGCCCCATGTATATAAGGAAAACATGAAAGATTTTAAATACAAGATGACAGGTAATGATAACTTTCATTACTTAATCGATTTGATTCAATGTGATTTGACTTAGATTCAGTCAGTCAGTCAGTCAATTAGCCTATTGCAGTCGACTGCTGGACATAGGCCTCTCCCATTTTACGCCATAGCACTTAAATTCGATTAGATTCCATTCAATTCGATTTGTTGTAGTCTTTGAACGAGCAATTTAAATACGCACTTAAACGGGCCAATAGCATGAAGATTAATGCTACCTTCATGAATTAGTCATGATAACACTGCGAAGAACTGCTTTTCACTCTTATGAGTCTTAGGGCGGTGAATATTAGATCAAGCTAATCTTTACAAGTTGATGTCTGTGGGTAGTGAGATGTATCCCTCTTTTGACTTTATTCTTTAGATTTAAATAGATCTCTTCTATGGCGTAGCGGCAGACCATTCGATTCCTAAGTCAAAGATCGCGGGTTCAATTATTGCTTTTTGCAAATATTTTTATGAATGTTTTGTATTTGCATTGGTCATTGTGTTTCTATTGAATATGTATGTATTGCAAGAGAAAAATATAATTAAGTCCATTCATCTGCATTCTAGAACACAATAAAAAACTTTAGGTCTACATAACGCTGTGTAAAATGTCCTAGAATATTTATTTATTACTGTCTTATACGTACATTGTAACGAAATACATACGAAATATTTTTGTATAACGTTTTTGTAAAAGTATATATCAGGAATAAATAAATAACGTCAATGTTGATCTGTTGTCAAATAACAGTGTGAGAGAAGGAGTATAATATTTGTACGAGGCTAAAACAATGTGGTGTTATTAGCCACTTGAGTGACTAGGGGGCATCCACAAAAGAGTAAAGTGCATGGTATGGTTTACCCTCTACTCATAACATAAAGAAATTTATTGTGAATCTCAACAAAAACAAACCTTGCCAGATTATGTAACTCATTTCAAACCAAATGTGAGTTGAACCGAAAAAAACTTTGTGTTGTAATATAATTGTTAAATTTGTTTGAATATAATTTGAGTTCTTGTAAAATATGAATACCTCAACCTATAAATAGATATTGCACAAGTTATGTTAGTATATAGAAGTTTAAACTATATTAGTGCATATTTTCTATCGTCTGTGTGTAAAGCTATGATGTACAATAGATAATATTTTATCTTTATTTCATTGTTCTGTATTTGAATTATTTTGGGATTACTCTACCAAACAGTTAACCGTGTGTCCTTGCCGCATCTTAAGACGTAAGTTATTTCAAGAAACCTGTACGAATGGAGCCCAAGTGGCCAGTTGATTGAGCATCGCGAATATCGGCACTATTACCGGTTCCAGACTTAATTCTTGATTCCTGGCGTTGTTACTATTGAACGTGACTCCAAAAACTATTTCTCTTAAATAATAGTAAATTCTCTCGAATGCCATCTTGACTGGGGGACTAAGCGATGCATTGTACAAATTTATGAGCGAACAAGCTCCTAATATCCCTCACGTCGTGGTTTTAAGAAAAATACTTTCAAAAATGATAGTGGTACGTAACGTACTCATAATTTCTGACATAATTCCATGAATTCTTTTTTTATAATTACATTATAATCATAAATAAAAATTAGTTTATTGCCAAATAGAAAAACAATAGTGTGCGTTATACTGTGGCCCTACACTAGGCAAGCCTGTCCTATGGGTGCCGGATACGATTTATACTTATTATACACTACAAAGACTGCTCGGGCGACATCAAAGTTTTCTAGTGTACTTCAAACATATAACATAACATCATATAAACAAATACACACACACATACATGAAATTATTTATAAAAATCGTGGCTTGGACTAGCGCACTCTGCTGATTCCTCTGCTCTATTTAGGGATCAAAATAATTTTGGGATGAAACTTAAGAAACCATCGGAGCTCTATAAACATCTTAGAGTTACCAAAGCCCACATCTTAGGAAAATCCCAAGATGTCACAATCAGGGCACTCCCGAAAGATAATAACGCGTCCGAGCTTGAATCTAGACTTCTATTCCATAAACGATTTATGGTAGGGGCCCAGTCAAACAGAGTGGGGTTGGGAGTACGAGAGCCAGAAAGGGACCAGGATATACTTAAGTCCTTTCTAAAACAAGACGAAAATGATAAATATCGAGTGCACGCGATGAATTTGGAAATCCAAAATGAATGGTTGACAATGGGAGAGTTCTGCATACCGATGGCCTTAAAGTGGCGCACCTTGATCTATGACTGGTCGCTGGCCCTGTTAAAATTTTATCTTAACGCCTTTCAGATGACCCTCCCAGACCAGAGTAATCTGGAAAGGTGGGGGAAGGCCACAGAAAAACAATGTTATACTTGTGGTGAGGCAATAGGGACGGCTAGACACATATTAGTAGGATGTAGAGTGCTTCTCGATAGAGGCCATTACTCACGCCGCCACGATAAGGTGCTTATCATCATACGTGAAGCAATGAGTCTGGCAGTAGCTAGAGCCCAAAAAGGATTGACTACGAACAGACGTCATATCAACTTTGTGTCTGAAGGTTCATCCATAACACCCAGGAACAAACCTTATTCAATCTTAGATACTGCCCCAGATTGGACTCTCCTAATCGACACGTATGAAAAGCACTACAAAATTCCGGAGGATGTTGGGGTTTCGTCATCTAGACCTGACATATTCCTATATTCTAAGAGGTTAAAACATGTGGTTCTTGTGGAACTTACTGTACCGTGGGAAACAAATATACCGAAGGACCACACAATAAAGAAAAATAAATACTATGATCTCACAAACGAATTAATCAAAAACGGTTACGTGGTTAATTTGTATGCAGTGGAAGTGGGAGCGAAAGGTATACCAGCAAAATCTCTCTATAACCTACTTAAAGATCTAGGCCTATCGAGAGCTACAATAAGCTCATTACTAGGACGAATGTCTAAAGCGGCACTAGTAGGTTCGTATCAAATTTGGTTAGGCAGGGAGGGGAACTTGGGTAGTGAAGGTGAGTGTTGATGTACATCAACAAAAGGGGCCCCTTCTAAACCTACACTTGGGTCGCAAGTCCCAGGCACTGTCCCGAGTTCCCAACTCAGCAACGCGATGGACCCGGCACCCGCACGGAGAATCCATGGATTGCTAAGATTACGGTCTCTCTAATTCATTAACAATATAAATTATATAAATTTCAAATTATACTTCTTTATTATATTTATTTAATTTAAAGCTTATCCCTTAAAATATAAAATTGATTAAATATATTCATTTAAATATAATTAATATCATAATTCTAATACATTTAAAATTATAATTTTTTTTTTCTGAAAAAATCTAGATATTTTTAAGAACGAAATGAAATGTTCATTTCAAATTAATTATTAAAATATTACTTCGGGCCACCAACCAGGTGGACACCGAAGTCTTAAAATCACGCAAAAAAAATCAAAATCTTACACCCACTTTTTATCACTTTTCTCGACGTTTCACATGATTCTAAGTCTAATTAAGCAAAAAAAAATGTTGGGTCGGTCTGTCTGTTGGTCTGGATGTCTGGATGTCTGGATGTCTGGATGTCTGGATGTCTGTTTACGCAATAACTCAAGAACCACTTATCCGATTTAAAAAATTCTTTCGCCAATCATCTTGTTTGGTTAATGGGAAGAACTGATTAGATTTTGGGGTTTGTACGTTCAAGGTTTCGGGTACCTGCCATACAAATTGTCCCTTTTACAAGTGAGTTTGGGGGTGCGGATGCGTTTAACCACATAGAAATGTGGATCGCCTGTCCTGGAGACCAGGGCAGGTTAGCGGGTAGATATATTATATATATAAGAGGCTTCACACCACGATGAGAGCACCAACTCAGGGAAAACGTACTCACCAAATCGGCAAACTCGAACTCCCGGGTTATGGATGCTGCTGCATTCTGGTCGAACACTATACACGAAAACAGCACTGTAGGTGGAAGGTCTCTCGAGAGTCACTTGCTAGTCCATAAAACAACGGCGCGTGAGCGCGTCAATCATACGACGCTGATGAGACGCGATAAAAGGCTGGTCTTCCGACAGCGTATCCGAACCAGGCGTGAAGGTATTATAGTCTATGCGATATTTATGATGAAAGCTCGTCTAGAAGAGTCTAGAGGTGGACGTGACATACGTCATTTCGCGATGGAGGCGCGACAGCGAGAGTTATGAGCGCCAGAGCAACACACTAGCGATGTCGCCGAGACGTCGCAGCGCAAAATGCCATCTCGTGAGTCGAAGTTGTACCTAAAGGTTACATACGAATCCCAAAGATGGCGCAACACCACAGTGAGCGATGAATAAATTAAATTAATATATTATATATAAAACGGCGTAAACAGAGTTTCTTTCGAGTTATCAGAGTTACGCGTATTTGACTTTGACATTTGAGTGACAATGACAATACGTATATTGTATATTTACATAAAACAACCAGACTCTGAAAGAAACTGAAATATAAAATTTTTTTTTTGTGTTTAAATATATATAAAATCATTTGATTTCATTTTCTTCATATTTATTGCTCAATATATAAAGACGCGTCGAATAATATGCATAAAGCCTAAGGTCTGTAATTTTGAATAAAAATACTGCAACAAAAATATCTAAGTTTGGCCCGAAGTTTGACAATCACTGTGTGATTTCCGCCCCACTAGATTTATAAAGCAATTATATATATTTATTTATATCATATATGTCGCCGCCGTCACTTGCACTTGCGACATATATGATATAAATAAATATATATAATACTGGACAATGACCAAAGACTACAACATCTATGACAAATGAATAAAGAGACTTTCGGTTAAGTCGTAGGACAATGAAAGCAGACATGTCGTGACTTTTGGTTTTGCTTCTTTCACGGAACACAGTTTTATGTCGCAAACGTTATTCGTCTGATTATATATGATATATGGATGGCTTTAAACGGACTAAAGCGTCTAGCAAAGCTTGAATAGACTTTAGGCAACGGTAATCTGTCCACACATCGTTCAGTTAGATTAGTGTAGTCTTCAGAATTTATTATATTTTTATGAACGCCAACGACTGTTTTCAAAATATATAACTGACGGACATTTAATAATTTACATTCACTGTACAGGGTTCTAGTAGGATACCGAAATGGTTTTTTGAGCATAGTCTTTAATACTGCTCTCTGAGCTCTTTCTATTTGTATCATCATTGTCATAGCACTTCCCCAACAGCTGACACAGTATGTTATCAGTGACTGACACAGGGCAAAATACACACACTTTAAAATGTATGCTGGAGTGGATGAAACTTTAAAATATTTGCCGTTTTTCTAAATTTATTAGATAAATCTTTTATGTGTGAATTAAAGATAAGATTTTCAGCAATTATCACACCGAGGTATTTCAAAGTACCTGTTCTGGATAAATCCTCGCAATGACAGGGCTGCATTTGATTTGGACACTCGTGTATCTTAATACCGAGATCCGTACTGGGGGCTGTTACACTGGTTTTGTGATAACATACGTATTTCGTCTTTTTGGCATTTAGAGTGAGCAAGTTGTACTGAAGCCATTTATTTACCTGCTTCATTCCATTTTCTGCATTTAGGAATACTTCCTTCCAGGTTAGGCCTTCATATATAACAACAGTAACGTCCGCATAACATATTACCTCCGCATTGATACTGTTATGTATATCATTAATATACATTATAAATAAATTCAATTAAATTTTTTAAGCATTTTGTATGCTTCCAGTCCCATTGTTTTTTGATGACTCCGCCTAATTAATTTAATTGAATTAATTAGGCGGAGTCATCAAAAAACAATGTTTAAAAATGACTGTAAAGTTATTCATTGTTTCCGTAGTTCGCAAGAATTACGGTAGATGGCTCCAACGTCGCCTTAAGACGTATAATGTATCGGAGAATTTCGAATATCTGGGACGTGTCTAGGTGGCTCAGTTGGTCAGAGCATTCCCCCTGTAAGGGACTGGTCGCGGGTTCAAGTCCCGTCCTAGATGTTCTCTTTTTCCGATCTAAAATCTTTAGAAAAAAGTAAGCATACAAAATGCTTAAAAAATTTAATTGAATTAATTAGGCGGAGTCATCAAAAAACAATGTTTAAAAATGACTGTAAAGTTATTCATTGTTTCCGTAGTTCGCAAGAATTACGGTAGATGGCTCCAACGTCGCCTTAAGACGTATAATGTATCGGAGAATTTCGAATATCTGGGACGTGTCTAGGTGGCTCAGTTGGTCAGAGCATTCCCCCTGTAAGGGACTGGTCGCGGGTTCAAGTCCCGTCCTAGATGTTCTCTTTTTCCGATCTAAAATCTTTAGAAAAAAGTAAGCATACAAAATGCTTAAAAAATTTAATTGAATTAATTAGGCGGAGTCATCAAAAAACAATGTTTAAAAATGACTGTAAAGTTATTCATTGTTTCCGTAGTTCGCAAGAATTACGGTAGATGGCTCCAACGTCGCCTTAAGACGTATAATGTATCGGAGAATTTCGAATATCTGGGACGTGTCTAGGTGGCTCAGTTGGTCAGAGCATTCCCCCTGTAAGGGACTGGTCGCGGGTTCAAGTCCCGTCCTAGATGTTCTCTTTTTCCGATCTAAATACTTTAGAAAAAAGTAAGCATACAAAATGCTTAAAAAATTTAATTGAATTAATTAGGCGGAGTCATCAAAAAACAATGTTTAAAAATGACTGTAAAGTTATTCATTGTTTCCGTAGTTCGCAAGAATTACGGTAGATGGCTCCAACGTCGCCTTAAGACGTATAATGTATCGGAGAATTTCGAATATCTGGGACGTGTCTAGGTGGCTCAGTTGGTCAGAGCATTCCCCCTGTAAGGGACTGGTCGCGGGTTCAAGTCCCGTCCTAGATGTTCTCTTTTTCCGATCTAAAATCTTTAGAAAAAAGTAAGCATACAAAATGCTTAAAAAATTTAATTGAATTAATTAGGCGGAGTCATCAAAAAACAATGTTTAAAAATGACTGTAAAGTTATTCATTGTTTCCGTAGTTCGCAAGAATTACGGTAGATGGCTCCAACGTCGCCTTAAGACGTATAATGTATCGGAGAATTTCGAATATCTGGGACGTGTCTAGGTGGCTCAGTTGGTCAGAGCATTCCCCCTGTAAGGGACTGGTCGCGGGTTCAAGTCCCGTCCTAGATGTTCTCTTTTTCCGATCTAAAATCTTTAGAAAAAAGTAAGCATACAAAATGCTTAAAAAATTTAATTGAATTAATTAGGCGGAGTCATCAAAAAACAATGTTTAAAAATGACTGTAAAGTTATTCATTGTTTCCGTAGTTCGCAAGAATTACGGTAGATGGCTCCAACGTCGCCTTAAGACGTATAATGTATCGGAGAATTTCGAATATCTGGGACGTGTCTAGGTGGCTCAGTTGGTCAGAGCATTCCCCCTGTAAGGGACTGGTCGCGGGTTCAAGTCCCGTCCTAGATGTTCTCTTTTTCCGATCTAAAATCTTTAGAAAAAAGTAAGCATACAAAATGCTTAAAAAATTTAATTGAATTAATTAGGCGGAGTCATCAAAAAACAATGTTTAAAAATGACTGTAAAGTTATTCATTGTTTCCGTAGTTCGCAAGAATTACGGTAGATGGCTCCAACGTCGCCTTAAGACGTATAATGTATCGGAGAATTTCGAATATCTGGGACGTGTCTAGGTGGCTCAGTTGGTCAGAGCATTCCCCCTGTAAGGGACTGGTCGCGGGTTCAAGTCCCGTCCTAGATGTTCTCTTTTTCCGATCTAAAATCTTTAGAAAAAAGTAAGCATACAAAATGCTTAAAAAATTTAATTGAATTAATTAGGCGGAGTCATCAAAAAACAATGTTTAAAAATGACTGTAAAGTTATTCATTGTTTCCGTAGTTCGCAAGAATTACGGTAGATGGCTCCAACGTCGCCTTAAGACGTATAATGTATCGGAGAATTTCGAATATCTGGGACGTGTCTAGGTGGCTCAGTTGGTCAGAGCATTCCCCCTGTAAGGGACTGGTCGCGGGTTCAAGTCCCGTCCTAGATGTTCTCTTTTTCCGATCTAAAATCTTTAGAAAAAAGTAAGCATACAAAATGCTTAAAAAATTTAATTGAATTAATTAGGCGGAGTCATCAAAAAACAATGTTTAAAAATGACTGTAAAGTTATTCATTGTTTCCGTAGTTCGCAAGAATTACGGTAGATGGCTCCAACGTCGCCTTAAGACGTATAATGTATCGGAGAATTTCGAATATCTGGGACGTGTCTAGGTGGCTCAGTTGGTCAGAGCATTCCCCCTGTAAGGGACTGGTCGCGGGTTCAAGTCCCGTCCTAGATGTTCTCTTTTTCCGATCTAAAATCTTTAGAAAAAAGTAAGCATACAAAATGCTTAAAAAATTTAATTGAATTAATTAGGCGGAGTCATCAAAAAACAATGTTTAAAAATGACTGTAAAGTTATTCATTGTTTCCGTAGTTCGCAAGAATTACGGTAGATGGCTCCAACGTCGCCTTAAGACGTATAATGTATCGGAGAATTTCGAATATCTGGGACGTGTCTAGGTGGCTCAGTTGGTCAGAGCATTCCCCCTGTAAGGGACTGGTCGCGGGTTCAAGTCCCGTCCTAGATGTTCTCTTTTTCCGATCTAAAATCATTATAAATAAAGTTGGTCCCAAGATGCTCCCTGATGTCAATGCATGGTTTGCAGATCACTTCTATAACTGTCAACTCTAACACACTGTCTCCTCCCTGTCAGGTAACTTTTAAACCAGCTAAGGGCAATACCCCGAACCCTGAAGTGATTTTCCAGTTTTCTAATTAATATTGGAATTGACACCATATCAAAGGCTATCGCCAGGTCTAAGAAGGTGCCTATGCAGGGTTTTTTCCTGTCAAGAAATTTTTTTTTTCCTTTCCTGTTAAAAGTGTGACAGCTTCTTCTGTTGATTTGCCTCTTCTAAAATCAAATTGTCTAGACGAGATGAGTTCATTCGATTCAATGTATTTGATAAGTCTGTTGTTAACGATTTTCTCTAATGGCTTTGAAAACGCTGTTAGCAGGGAAATTGGTCGATAATTTTCCACAGATGCCCTAGTACCATACTTATGGATAGGTGATATGGATGCTATTTTCCATGCATCTGGAAAGACACCCGTTTCTAGACTTCCATTTAATATTTTGTATGATGATGTAGATTTTGGATGTAGAATAGCACTTTTAATCTCTTTCAAAAGTACATTTGAAATACCATCAATACCTGGTGATTTATCATTTTGTAAAGACATTATGAGTGAGTCAACTTCGTATTCATCGGTTGGTTGCAATAATAATAAGTATTGTTTCATATCGTTCAAACAGAGATTACGGTTGTGTAATCGGCTTGTATATAAATGGCACTTTGGATTGTTTTTATATAGATAAATATCTGTCCTATAAAACAAGAATTTTGTAAATCCGTCTACAAATGACGGATAACAGAATAAATTCAAGTTTGGTAGTTAATCGTCAGGGAAACAATTTTACGCCATGTATTGATTCGAAGTCGTCCGATTGGAACTGTGGCGGTACGAAGTGAAACTTACGAGCAATACAGTTTATTGTTCGCTGACGAGGGTTTAACCTGCGTGAAACAATTCTCCGTGTAAGTTAATTCAGAAGATGTTACGCCTGTAGAAGAATTATGTGTATATTATTATTCTATTGAGTTTTTGTACAGATTTTTTTTATTGAATAACTAACCTAAAGTAAGTAACTTTCTTTATTTTCTTTCTTTTTTCTATCTATTAAGGTGTGCCAAATTTCAACCAGATCCCTTCAGTCATTAATAACCATCCACACATTCCAAACTTTCACATTTATAACAGTAGCAAAACAGGATAAGATAGTAGTATTTACAATAAATACACTGTCGTAATAGATACGTGTTCATTCATACTATTAAAATAAAATTATTGATATGAAATCCAGCCGTGAAATATTTTAATTAATATTTTTTTACTTTAATTTTGGTTTAATTTTATTTTAAAACTGTTTAAAATACTACCCAAAAGCGCTATATTAAATTGCTGGCAGCTCGTGACCCAACAATCAACGCTACTCAAATAAAAGCAGAAGTTCGCTCCTCGGGGCTTGAACCATTCGGAATTGCTTGCACCAGGCTGGATTACGAGCACGGAGGTCTTGGCGAGCTCCTCTGAATTCTCGGTAACGTCAACATCGGAGATTGCAGTGGGCTAGACTTTGGCAAAATGAAGAAGATGAAGAAGGAAACATTTGGCAAAATTGTCTCTTCATTGACGAATCGCGAATCAGTACTCATCCAGATAACCGACGTGTTCGTGTCTGGAGAAGAACAGGAGACTGCGAAAGGCAAAGAACTGCCACTGTAACAGTTCAGCAAGGCGGGAAATGGTGTCCTTTTGGGGTGGTATTATATTTGGAGCTAGAACACCTTAGACCCCGTATCGAGGCTTCATGACAGCAGACATGTATAAAGCAGTTGAAATTGATGGAATTGTCACACCATTTCGAGTAAACCATGGGCACCAATTTGTACTGGTCGATGATAATGCACCCGCCCGAGTCAGAGTTCAACAAGTCAATGCTGCTCTCCGAGAAAACGACATCACGAGGTTAGACTGGTCTGTCGGTTTGCCTGACTTAAACCCAATAGAGCACACTTGGGATACTCTTAAGCGAGCTGTTTAGACCCGTCAGCCACTTCCCCAGACAGTGCCAGAGCTCAGGGAAGTCGCTATTCAAGAATGGGACAGGTTACCCGAAGAAATGCTGGATAACTTGATTCTCAGCATGCCCACGAAGATTTTCGTATGTGTTCGAGCCAGTCGAGGCGTTATATTATATTGATTTTTAATCTTTTATTAATAAATTGTTGTTTAAGTTTGGTCAAACAGTCTTTTTCTTTCTATTAAATTTGTGTTATAAATACATTATGATAAATTACTCTTTTTTTATAAAATATAAAAAGTAGTTTTATTTCTTAATATCAAGGTATTTTTATTTAAAGGAAACACTTTAACTTTACAACAAAGAATTTCTCTTCATAATGTTCAATTTAAAAAATAATATCAACTTATGCTAGTGATCACAAACTTTATTTGTTATGTGTAGATAATAAAATTATATTCGATAAATCGAAAAATAAACATACTTTTCATTTTGATTTTTAATTTATTTTCACATGACAGTCAAAAACATGCAAATGTAGTTTTTCTTCGATGTAACGCATGTAGTCCAAATTAATAAAGGAGTTGTATAGTGCACTAGCGGAACTCTACATACTAATAGTCTTGACGTCTCAGGGGTGAGCCGAAGTAGTGGGGGGGGGGGGGTTACAAAGTTACTACTTTTGGGTTTTTTGCTAATATCTCAGAATCGGTTCCTTGGGAAAAAATCCTAGTACTAAATGAAAGCTCACAAGATTATTTTAATAAAATAATTGACAGTCACACTGGAACTCTTTGGCTGTACAATACAATTTGTTTAATATGACTGTCAATTAGCTGTGTGTGTACTTCACCGTCAAGTCGCGGGGCCCGGTTTATTATTTATACGCTTTTTATTAGCGTCACCTGTATGTTTTTATTCCTCTTGACTCCTTTGGGCGCAATTTTGACCCACTTTAAACGGCCAGACTTCGTTCAAACTTTGTAGATTTATCGAGGACCGATGACAATACACTAATTTGATAAAATTATTCCATTTTTCAATTTGCTAAATATGAGTTTTGTTAATTTGTATAATTTTCATCTATAGTCGATAAGGCAGAAATTTTAATTTCCAACCATTATCTTTAGCCGATTTATCTAATATTATTAGTCTTCTAATATTATTATTTCCTTTATTAAATTTTAAACACATATAAATTATATTTTTAAATACATTCTATATATATAAAAAAAAAATATATATTTAAAAGTATAAAAAATAGTGGCCCACTGGCATCGGGTACAGGGATCAAGCTACCGGTGGTTAGGGCTCCAGACAGAGGAATCTCCTCTAAATTCGTACAGTGTCGAGGAGCACTGCCCTCTGCATCAAGCCCTTGACCCAACTGCCTAACGCGAGCCTCTGGAGATGTTGTTCGAGGCTCTTGGCAATAAGTCCGTGAACCGATACAACTATCGGAACAATAATCACCGAATCCATACTCCACATGTCGACAACCTCGTCGACATGTGGAGTGTGGATCCAAATATTTAATATGTTTTTCTTTTGCGGCTTTCACAAGATTCTCGTCATGTGGAATGGTGATATCGATAATTATTGCGCGGCGCTCTGACCGATCTATCAACACTATATCAGGTTTATTAGCTACAATAGTCCTATCAGTGATGATAGATGGATACCAGTACAACGTGATATGCTCATTTTCGAGGACTGCGTCGCGCACATACCTATAGTACAGTACCTCTGATTCCACAAGGTTGTATTTCAGAGCAAGCTGTTGATGAAAAAACCTGCCTACTTGGTTATGTCTATGCAAATACTCGCCGTTGGCAAGACGAGAACAACCAGATATTATATGTCTAAGGGATTCTCCGGGACGGTGGCACGCCCGACATATATGTCAACCGTACCATCCTTTAGAATATACTTCCGATAGTTATTCGTCATCACAACTTCGTCCATAATTGCAAAAACAAAACCTTCGGTTTCCCCAAATAGGTCACCGAAGCGTAGCCAAGACACAGATGCTGGTAAGTCTATATCAGGCCCATGGAGAGCCTGATAGAAACGTCCATGCAACTAAGGAGTACCATACATCCATACACCCATGCGGTCATTTATACCTAATACCACAGGTTTGCGCCAGTTCTCTTTAGCCAAAGCTAGCGGGGTAAATCCGTTATCCACCCTTACTACATCACGATGCATATCAGCTTCATTGTGTAGGAAGTATTCCCTAAGGTTGCACACCTCACGGTTATGGAGGGATTTGGCATTTAAAACGGCACATCCCCTGCATTTCCGCGGTATGTACAACCTCATCACGGATGAACGCGTATTATGCATTCGGTATGCAGTAAGAAGCGTATGGACTTTCCTATCCAGGGTGTCTAATTCCGTCTAAGTCCACCTGAGTATGCCGAAGGAGTATATTAAAACCGGCATGACCCAACCGTTATAGGCGCGCACCTTATTACCGCCTGACAAAAGACTTTTGAGAACTTTTTTCCAGCGGCCAAAGAAACGATCCCGTAACGATTGCTTCATGCTAGCTTCTGTAATGCCTAACACCTGCGACATACCGAGGTATTTATAGGTGTCGATTGCAGAGAGAGACCTGAGTTTTGTGGAATCGGAGAGCTCAACCCCATCAGATTCCACAATCTCACCTCTTTTGACCTGCATGACCGCACATTTGTCCACACCAAATTCCATCCTGATAGATTTACTAAAGGTTTCGGTCATCTTTAATAACGCTATCAGTTGGGAATTGTTGGGGGCAAATAATTTAAGATTATCCATCTAAAGGAGGTGGGATATAACCTGACCATCTCTCCGCATTCGACAGCCTAACCCTGAACTCTCCAGCATATAACTAAGAGGGTTCAGTGCCAGGCAAAACCATAATGGACTAAGACTATCACCCTGGAATATGCCCAGCTCTATCCTTATCAGCCCGCCATTCTCGCAGATCCGTCGACACCCTGGGTAGCAAAGGACCGTACTGAAGGCATGTATGGAGCAATGGCTCCATACGCCTTCAGGAAGGTACATAGAGTTGTATAAATTTTATACAACTCAAGCACCCTCAAGAGCCACGTATGCGGCACGGAGTCATAGGCCTTTTTATAGTCTATCCAACATGTCGCCAGGTCCTTACGATTACGGCGTGCCTGTTGGCTAATAGCCATATCAATTATAAGGAGCTCTTTAGTGCCACGAGCCCCACTTCTACGTCCATTCTGAGAGATAGACATGATAGAATTGTCGGTTAAGTGTGAGGATATTTTTTCTCTCAGAATGGATGTAAGAAACTTATAGACCGTAGGTAGACATGTAATCGGTCTATAATTTTTAGGGTCCGTAGCACTACCGGACTTATAAGAAGGTGGGTTATACCAGTGGTCATATTATTATTATCTCTTTATTCACTTTAAAATTACTTATAAATTACATTTTTAAATACATATTAAAACAAAAAAACATCTATTTAAAAATATAAAAAATAGTGCTCCACCGGCAGCGTGGCAGGGCCCAAGCTACCGGCGGTCGGGGTCACAGAGAGAGAAACCTCCGGACAATGCGTGCCGTGTCGAGGATGACCGCCTTCTGCATCTGACCTTTGACCCAACCATCTAACGAGAGTCTCTTGAGGTGTTGGTCGAGGCTCTTCGCTATCAGCCCGTTCGCCGAAATGACTATCGGGACAATGATCGTTGAATCGACATCCCACATGGCGGTAACCTCATGAGCCAAGTCAAGATACTTGCTGATTTTGTCCTTCTCAGCCTTCACGAGGTTCTCGTCATGCGGGATGGTGATGTCAACGATCATTGCCCGGCGCTGGGGCCGGTCGACTACCACGATATCAGGCTTATTGCAAGCAATAGTCCTGTCCGTGATAACAGAGCGGTCCCAGTAGAGCAATGCATGACTATTTTCAAGAACTGACACCGGTGTGTACCGATAGTACGGCACCTCAGACTCAACATGGCCATATCGAAGAGCAAGTTGCTGGTGGATGATCCTGGCCACTAGGTTATGCCTGTGCAAGTACTCGCCGTTGGCCAGATGAGAACAACCCGAAATAATATGCCTGAGTGACTCTCCGGGACGACGGCATGCCCGACAGATGTCGACCGTACCGTCCTTCAGGATATATTTCCGATAGTTGTTCGTCATCATGACCTCGTCAGCAATTGCACAGGCAAACCCTTCAGTTTCCCCAAAGAGGTCCCCGAAGCGTAGCCAGTTCACCGAGGCCAGAAGGTCCACATCGGGCCCTGTTAAGGCTCGATAGAACCTCCCGTGCAGCTCCTTGCCCTCCCATACGGTCTTGCGGTCCGTGACGCTCAATACCGTCGGTCTGCGCCAGTTCTCGTTCGCCAAGGAGAGCGGAGTGAGACCCTTGTCTACTGCCACCACATCACGATGCATCCCGCATTCGTTGCTCTGGAAATAATCCCTAAGTCTGCACACCTCACGGTTGTGGAGGTTCTTGGCATTTAAAAAGCCTCGACCCCCCCACCTCCGCGGGATGTACAGTCTCATAACAGACGAGCGCGGGTGTAGCATGCGATGAGTAGTGAGCAGTTGACGGACCTTTCTATCCAGGGCGTCCAGCTCAGTCTGAGTCCATCTCAGTATGCCAAAGGAGTAAGTCAGTAGAGGCATCACCCAACCGTTGAAGGCTCGCACCTTGTTGCCGCCCGACAAAAGACTGTTGAGTACTTTTGTGAAGCGGCAGAAGAAGCGTTCCTTCACCGATTTCTTGATATCCACTACTGAGATACCCAAAGACTCTGCCATACCGAGATACTTATAGGTTTCGGTTTCAGAGAGATCTGAGAGTCATAGTCTCAGAAAGTTGCAAATTCGTAGAATTCACAACTTTTCCCCGCTGCACATGTAAGACCGCACACTTATCCACACCGAATTCCATCCCAATGGCGTTGCTGAAAACCTGCGTGATTTTCAGCAGCTCCACCAGGTCAGGAAGTTTCGGTGTGAAAAGTTTGAGGTCATCCATGTACAGCAGATGACTAATAACCTCACCCTCTCTCTGAAGCCGGTAGCCTAGACCTGAATCTCTCAACAAAGTGCTGAGAGGATTCAGTGCTAGGCAAAACCAAAGCGGGCTCAGACAGTCGCCCTGGAAGATGCCCCGCTCAATCCTTATGAAGTCCTGGGGGTCAGAGGAGATCTCCCCGCCGCCCGGTTGACGAAGGACTGTGGTCCACTGCCCCATACACGCACTGAGGAAGGATCTCAGAGCTGCATCGATTTTATACAACTCTAAGATCCTCCTCAGCCATGAGTGAGGCACCGAATCATAGGCCTTCTTGTAGTCAATCCAGGCCGCGGACAGAGCCCCCCGGCTCCGCCGGACTTGCTGGCTAATAGTCATGTCTATGAGGAGGAGCTCCTTAGTACCGCGGGACCCAACCCTACACCCATTCTGAGCGGGGGCCAAAATATTGTTCACAACAATGTGTGTGTTAATTTTGATGGTCAGAATGGATGTAAGGAGCTTGTACATAGTGGGCAAGCACGTGATGGGTCTATAGTTTTTAGGTTCAACGGTACTACCGGTCTTATGGAGCAAGAAGGTGATCCCGGTGGTCATAAACCGGGGAAGGGAGCCAACTTCGAGGGCTTGTTGGAACTGCGTCGCTAAGCGGCCATGGGAGCACCGGATCCACTTTATCCAGAAGTTGTGCAACCCGTCTGGTCCAGGACTTTTCCAGTTCGGGGCCGTACGGATCGCACAACTCACGTCTTCGGGGTCTATAGATATAGACGCCATGGGTTCGATGCTCCCACATTCACGCTCAACAACGCACATCCAATCGCCCTCTGTGTGTTCGACGGGCGCTGACCAGATACCACGCCAGAAATTAATCATGGCACTGGCTCCTGGCAGCCCCTCATCGACCACACATTGGGCGGTTCCATCCCACTTCCGGTACACCTTCCTTTGGTCACTCTGGAAAAGGCGATTCTGCCAGTACCGATCCACGCGCTCTCTGTACCGGCGAATACGGGCTGCCCATGCATAGACTTTCTGCTTCAGGTAGTCAATGCGCTCCGTGACGTTAGCCTCAAAATCCGGGCGCCGAATACCGGTCCCGGCAAATGCTTGAGTCACGAAACGCATGACACGGGGGCGGTTATTCCCCCGACTGAAGCAGACCAGCTTCGCAATGAGAGTCCTGAATGTGCTGATACGCCGCTCGATCCGTACCTGCCAAGCGGGTACAACCTCGGCGGGCCGCGGCGCCCGGTCAGTATCTGGAAACTTGACACGAGCGACGCGGCACACCGCGATTGCTCCACAGTACATGATCGAGTGGGTATCAGACAAATCTTTACTAGCCCGCATGTACGGGAATAGTAAATCATTCAGGGCTCCCATCAGTGCCAGATTTCGCCTATGAGTGGGCAGACGTGGTAGACGCGGCCTAGATTCAGGCGCGGACCTATACTGGCGAATAGCGTCCTCCAAAGCCCTCCCCAATTGCTCACTTACCTGGGTGCTAACAGTCGTACTCACACAATCTCCATCATCGACCACGGGCTCCACCGATGTCGCTGGTGTCACTCCTGACAGCGGAGCTGACGACGCGGTGGGTGAGTCCCGTATCAAGGAAGGAGTCGCGCGAGTAGGTTGTGCCTCCAGGCGGAGCCGATCAAGCACAGATTGATCCAACAGGTTACACCGCTGGATAGCTCGCACTTGATCCGACAATCGTTGGGCGGACACTGTGATGGTTGGATCGAGGACCTGAAACAGAGCAAGCATCCTGTCACGATACGCCGTTCGAATGGTTTCTCCCTCTGTAGCCCCATAGTAGGCGCGCATGCAATTCTCATTCATAATATGAGTCCATCGCATGCGACGCACTACACCACCGGCAGCGGGGGCCCTATTCGAGGCCGATGGGCCTCGGGACCCCAAGCAGGCCGGGGGCCGGCCTCTCCCTCGCCGGCGCGCAGGTGTTGGTGACGTCGGTGGGGAGAAATACTCGTCACTAGAGCTGCTGCTCGACGCCCCAGGGATTCCACTTGAGGTTGGCTGTGGGGCGGAGCTTAGTGACGAGTCCGGAGATGGTAGGCGTGCTGTCCTTTTCTGGGATCTTGTGATCATTTCTGTCCTTTTACATTTTATTTTGTTGGTTTTTATATATGACAGACATTAGATGTCATGTATTGTCATGTCATATTTTCTTCTCATGTTATATTTGGTATTTTATAGTTTCATTTCATTGGATTCTATTGCAAAATTATATCTATTTTCATGTTGGAATTTATTTATAGTTTGGTTTTGGGCTTTGGGAAAGCTTCTTATTGTTTTATTTTTATATTTTTCTGCAGGCACAAAAATGTCGTCCGTTCGTTCCCAGTGTTGCCAGGTTATTATTATTATTATTAGTAATTATTAGTCGATTAGAACAAATAATAGTTTTTAAAAAAAACAAGCTATTATAAATAAACCAAACTAAAAAGTAGAATATAAATAATAGTTTAAAAAACTAAAAACACGCTTTTTATAAAAAACCGAACTAAAAAAATATAAAATAAGTTTTAATAAATTTTAATTACGAATAGTGTTTAAAATTTCAATAAATATAAATTAATAATAGTGTAAATTAAAAAAAAGTATCCAAAATGATAATCACTCTATTCATGTCTGACAATAAAATATTTATATAAATTTTTAACACTTTTCTTAATTTAAATTTATTAAAACTTATTTTCTATTTTTTTAGTTCGGTTTTCTATAAGAAGCGTGTTTTTTAGTTCTTTTAAACTATTATTTTTAATAAAATGAATTATGCACACTAGACGACGATGACGACGAACGGCCTCAGTGGCGTAACGTTAGTGTATTCGAATGCTACACGACAGGGGGTGCGGGTTCGATGGCCGCTCAGCGCAAATATTTGTATGCATGAATATCTATTTACATTGCTATTGTCTATTTGTATTGGTTTGGGTATTTCTATCTATAATATGTATGTATTTACAAAAAAGTTGTATATTTAAGTATGTTTATCCGCATTCTGAAACCCATAACACAAGCAAGGGTAGAGTGTCGTAGAATATTTATTAATTTATATGTTAATTGTCTTATCAATAACTTTAATTGTTACTTTTCGGGGCGTGCATCCCATTACTATATAAAATGTAACTTTTTTATTGAAGTGAAAATGGCAATATTAAGTTAACCTTAAGAATTGTTATCGCGGATTTTTTTTGTAGACCTATAAAATAAGAACAATCCCACGATAGTTGTTTTGTTACATCTCAAAGGGAATTAGGCGATGTTTTCGATTGAAACTCTCAGTGAATTTGATTTCTTTCGTCATTTCGAACAATTATCGTCATATTTCAATAAATTATCACAAAATAGTATCAAACTATTAATATTACCCTTCAGCTTGAATCACTCTATCACTTGACGAAAACCGCATAGAAATCCGTTGGGTAGCTTAGAAATTCTCAGCGAACAGACACCGGGAAGGACTTTGTTTTATACTATGTAAAGATACTTAGACTATCGCAAGGGAATTAAAACGTACTTCCTGTAGAATTACAATATTTTGCACAAGTAAAGGGAGAAATCCAATAATCGTAAATATTAATGTCATTTTTTTTTTTTTTTTTTACGTGCGGAAATCCCTTCGGATACCCCCCCGCTGGCCAGCGGGGGTGGTTATGTCGTGTCTCGACTAAAAGTCTCCCCAAGTGTCCGTTGCCGGGCACCCCGGGTAAGCCCTCGAAAGGATAACCCCAGGGTTGCCGGCGGACTCTGGCCGCCACCGCGGCCTCGCCTGGTGGGGTCGGGTTTTATCCCGCTTCGGTGAGTTGGCAGGCGTGTGTAGGGCACACACGACACGCCTCCGCCACGGCCTGCTTCTGTAAGGACGGCGAGTCGGCCAACTGCCGTCCTCAGGCATCATGGAGGTCGGTAGTCCCGGGCGTAGATGAGTCTGCGGCGTCCTCGCCGCAGACTGCGAAACTCGGGGGGCAGGGTTCTTTCCCGCTCCCTCTCCGCCGTCTCTTTCGCGCGCATTACCTGCTCGCAGAAAGAGGCGGCGGCGTGCCACTTGCTCCCGTCGGAGACCACGGCCCTCACCATGGTCTCCAACGAGAGAACGTCCACGCCCAGGACCGCAACGAGATCCCGGCGTTGACTCGCCCACGCAGGGCACTCCACCAACGTGTGGAGCGCCGTGTCTTCGCCAGGATCCTCGCAGTGCTGGCACTGCGGCGTTGTCTCCCGGTGGATGCGCCACAGATACTTACCGAAACACCCGTGTCCGGTAACCATCTGGCACATCCGGTAGGAGAGGTCCCCATGGTCCCTCTCCAACCACTCCTTCATGATCGGTCTCACTGCCGCAATGGTGGATTCCCCCCACCTTGGGTGCTCAAGTCGCACCCTCCATGTCTCCATGAGTTCCAGGCGGAGCAGGGACCGCTGAGCCCTGATTTCTCGGGGCTCCGGCCTATGGCCCCGCTCCAGCGCCTCCTTGCGCCACTGGTACAGCAGCGCAAGGGCTCTCGCTTCCAGGTCCCATGGAGGGGTCCCAGCTAGGAGACATGCCGCCTCGACGGAGATCGTGCGATACCCCCTGATGACTCTGACGGCCATCGCCTTTAACGGGCTGTTAAGAACAGCCACGTTGCGGGCCGCCAGAGTCTCCGCCCATAAGTGCGAAGCATGGCCCTATAAGGGGCCCCCCCCTTATAGGGCCATGCTTCGCACGATCCCCAGGTACAGTCTCCTAGTGGGGGCGTTGGGTCCCTTAACGTTGGGCATCAGCCGCGATAGCGCGGCCGCAGCCCCCCTCAGTTTCGGGACCAGACTTTGGAGATGAGGTCTCAAGTCCCATCGGCTGTCGAGTACGAGCCCAAGGTACTTCATCGTGGGCTCGATGCCGATGCTTACGCCCCCTACGGTTATGCCGGTTCCCGCAGGTGGCCCCCTCCGAGGCCCGTGAAAACACATAGCCTCGGATTTATGGAGAGCCAACTCAAGTCCCAGCCGCCGTATTCGACCCACGACTTGAGCAACCCCTGCCGTGGCCTTCAGTGCCGCGCTTCGGTACGTTGCTCCCCGCGCCATAACGAGGGTGTCGTCAGCATAGCACACTATGCTGACACCCTCGAGCAACGTACCGCGCAGCACCCAGTCGTATCCGATGTTCCACAGGAGTGGCCCTAGGACCGACCCCTGCGGAACACCGCACGACACTTCTCGCCGCCCTGGCCCTAGCCAGCTCGGGTAAACTATGGCCCTCTCGGATAGGTATGCCTCGACAATGCGGCGGAGGTAAGGAGGCACTCCGTGATACGCAAGCGCCTCCCTAACGCAGCTCCAGGGTAGGGTGTTGAAGGCGTTGGCGATGTCAAGAGACACCGCCACCACCACCCCACCCCGCGAGACTACTTCCTCCGCCAGGCGCCTAACGCGCATGATCGCTTCCACGGTGGAGCGCCCCCGGCGGAAACCGAACTGGTTGTCCGCCAGATCTGGCCCCACGTTCGTTAGATGCTCGACGAGGCGCTCTGCAATAATCCGCTCAAAGAGCTTGCACACCTCGTCGAGCAACACGATCGGCCGGTAACCGGATGGCTGGTCCGCCGGCCGCCCTGCCTTCCGGATAAGGACCAGTTTCCCCATCTTCCAAGCCTTTGGAAACTGGCCCCTTTCGAGGCATGCGATAAAGAGCGCCACCAGTCGAGGCCCTAGTTCCTCCAGGGCCAGGACCCATGCTCGGCCTGGAATGCCGTCGGGTCCGGGGGCAGTGCATTTCCGGGCTTTAAGCCGGAGCACTGCTACCCCCAGTTCACTCTCCCTGACTTCGGGCACATCGCTCTCGCTATTATCAGCGTCAGGCGCCTGAGGCGGAGCCATACGCGGAGGGACATGCTCCTCCGCTCTCGCAGGGAACAAGGGGCCCAGTATCCCCTCCAGCCGCTCCGGCTGGAGGCTCTGGGTCAGTAGGGGCGCCCTTGGGCGGATTTTGCCCCTGACCGCAAGGTAAGGACGCCCCCCTGGGTTCTGCTCCAGAGACTCCAGCAGCTCTTCGCGGGCCCGCCGTTTGGCCTGCTTTATGGCTTCCTGGAGGGTCCTCTTGGCCCCCTTGTACGCCTCATACAGCTCCGCCTCTCGGGCTGCCGCATCGTCTGGGCGGCGACGCCTCCGGCGAAACCTGGTGTACTGGCGGCGAGCGGTCACGCACGCTGCTCGCAGCTGTGCGAGCTCCGCTGACCACCAGTACACCTGTTTCATTGCCGGGCCGGGCTTAACCCTAGGCATCGCCGCATCACAGATATGCGACATGGCTCTCCTGAACCATTCCGCCTCTGCGTCGACATCGGCAGGCCTGGCCAGTGACGGAATCCAGGCCTGCACTATTGATGCCTCCACGAGAGCCTCCCGATCCAGGCGTCTGAGCGCCCAACGTGGATCCGGGGGATTCGCGATTGTCGGCGGCAGGTTAGTTGGAGGGGAGACGTTGAACCGAATATACTTATGGTCGGAATCCGTCTCCTCCTCCTCCACCTCGCGCCAACCCTGGACGCGGCGGGAGAGAGCAGGGGTCGCGAATGCAACATCCACAACCGAACTGAGCCCCCGCCGCTCCCAGGTGGCGACACTCCCCCGGTTGAGGACCTCTAGACCACGGGTGTTGGCCCAGTCCTCCAGTACTCGAACCTTGTCATTGGTTTCCCGGGAGCCCCAGGCCTGAGACCAGGAGTTGATGTCTCCCAGGACCAAGACAGGACGAGGACGGCACGCAGCGAGAACAATGTCCAGTTCAGCGAGCCTTAGCTCAAGCTCGTACTGGTCAAGGCTTGGCGAGAAGTAGACGGCCACGACAGCCAAGCCCTCATAGTCCGCCGCGACACAGCCTCTGCACCTTGCAATGAGTGCAAGGCGCGAGGTGTCCGCGGCGGACCCCCCGAAGACGGTCGCTACGCCGTCCAGGTCCGCCGGGCTTCCGGGGTGGACCCAGTACGGCTCAGCGACCACGACCACATTGATAGACCACTCCACGATGCTCTGGTACAGAAGATCCTGAGCACCGGTGCAGTGGTTTATGTTCGCCTGCAGGATGCGGATTGGTGTTTCCATTAATGGACGTCCATCTCCGCATCCCGCCGCGAATGTGGCCGCTCTTGAGCGGCACCACCGCTACCCGTTGCGGACGAACGGGGCTTTGGCCTCGAGGCGGCGCAGGTTCTGCTGTCCGCCCGGTGCTCCGCCGCTTTGCCCTCCGCTACGCATTTGTAGCAGCGTGGCGGAGCAGCACAAGCACTGGCCTTGTGCCCGGGCTGACTGCAGCGGAAGCACCGATCCCCCACGGTGTCTCCCGCTGTGCACTGCACTCCCACATGCCCCACGGCCAGGCACCTGAAGCACCTGGTCTCGCGGGGCTACAGGAGTTGCACCCGCGCCTTTAGGAAGCCCCCAACGAGGAGGCTCCGTTCGTCCGCAATTTTCTGCGCCGCTGCGACGGGGCAGATGACGACTGCCGTGCCGTGACCGGTGGAGCTGAAGCGGATTTCTCCAGCTCTCACCTGATCACGGGGGCAGCCGCCCGCCTCCACGACGGTGGAGATGACTTCCTCCGTCGTGGCCGCGTCATCCAGACCCGAAATGCGCAAACCTGCGCATTTGTTGGGTCTGGTGACGCGGACGGCTTCGGAATCCAGCAACTCCCTCAGCTTGGCCGCTAGGGCGTCGGCTTTGGGGCCGCTGGTGGCGCCGGAGACCTCGAGGAGGCGAGCTCCGGTGCGAGTTGTTTTGCACCGGAGCCCCCCCTCAATCTCGAGGGCCTTGAGGTCCACTGAGGCTTTCACCTGCCTCAGGACCTGGGCGTACCCCACGCCCTTCTCCACACCCTCCGTCGTCACCACCGTCAGGACGACGGCAGTGGAACGTGGGGCGCGGAGCCTCTTCGGCGCCTTCGCCGCAGCGGCTTTTGCCGCCTTCTTAGCCGCCTTTTTGGCGGCTTTCTTCGCCTTTTTGGCGGCTCCCGCTAGCACCCATTCCTCCCCTCTGGAGGAACGCTCGGGTGCAGCGGGAGCGGCGGGTAAGGCGGGGGTGGGGGTGCCGCGCTTCTTCCCCTTCCCTTGTGGCGTTGGGGCCACTGGGGCGGCGGGGCCGGGCTTACCACTGACAGCAGCCGCGAAAGACGCCGTCCGTGCCAGAGGGGGACGGTAAGCCCGGTCCTCCAAAACGCCGAGTCGCCTCTCGATGGCCGCCAAGAGCTGCACCACACTAGGCGCAGGCTCAGGCGGCGGATTGGGCGCCGGCCTAGGCGCTGTTTTCGGCGCCGGTTTAGGTGCCGACTTTGGCGCCGGCTTTGGCGCCGACGTAGGCGCCCCCCCTGACGGCGCAAGAGCCCTAGGGTGGTCCACCACCTCCTGGGCTCTTGGGGCCTTTTGGGCCTCTGGGGATCCCCTGATCATCTGGGTCAGTTGACTGACCTCCTCCCGGAGGACCCGCTGTTGCTCCAAGGAGTTGGCGAGCTCAGCTTCCAGGCTTGTGACCCGGGCCCTGAGCTTCGCCTCCTCCTCGGAGACGCTCCTACCAAGTACCTCCTCCAGCGCCGTCCTGGCGACGGCGACGTTTTCCGCCACCGTCTTCTTCTTGCCCGACACATTTTTGGACCCTTTTAAGGTGTCCGTTATGCGGGCAAGTGCTGCGAGGAGTTCCCTCGCCGCGGGGACGCCTTGGTCCCTGCCACTGGGTAGTGGAGGGACGTGAATCGGCTGCTTCGACGTTCTGGCCGCCGCGGTGGCCAATATTTTGGCCGGCCTATCGTCCTCGCTCGAGGAGACCGTCCGTTGCCCGGAGCTTCTGCTCCAGTCAAGGGACGGTCCACCCGAGCGAGGCCGCTTACGTCGGAGACCCTCCTCGGTCTCCATTCGGCTGGATACTGACTCGTTGTCAGTACCCGCCGTTGACGCCGCAGACGCAACGTCTGCGTCCGTTTCCCCGCCTACAGGTAGCGGAGTAGCGGGTCTGGTGAAGACAGCCTTAACCGACCGCGGGTGAGGCCGCCGCCTCGCCTCCTCTTCACCCCCAGCTACCTCCGCTCCTTCCTCTCGGATACCATTGTGGGCGCCTTGGTCATCGTTTCTAAAATCGTCCGGTTTGTTTTTATTTGAGTTACAATTTTCCATGTCAAATCCCACGAGTATGGGGGAAAGATGGTCCATCCAGGCGGAGCCCCCTGCACCTGGATAAGCCTATATACTATGGAGGTCGGCTGGTATCCATAGGTTTTGACGACTTCGCTGTCGGGTGTTATAGACTTTTCCTTGTCGTGGGCCGGCCAATAAAGGCAAGCCCTCCGGTCAGCATGTTCACAGCGTACCCTTCTGGAGCCACCAGTCAGGTCGTTGCTGATCACGTGCCGATTACGGAACGCGAGAGGATGACTAGTCCTCTCTCACCGGCGGCGGCACAAGTGCCCCTGCGTCAGCAGTGGGCCAACCCGCCCCTGGATCCCCCAGGACCCTACGGTGGCCTCCACCACTAACAGCATCGCTCATCCTGTCTCCTCTGAAAGCAGAGGAGTACGGAGAGCGATGTGTTCCCGCCACGTTGGGTATTGGCCGACGATCAATGCCAACCCCATGAAGGGGAAGCCATTGACCGCCGCCCAGGGTGTACCGGCCACTCCGATTCCGTTCCCCCCGGACTCCAGCGGGATCGGAATCGGAATGACACTCGAGGAGGTTACCCAACAAACACCCCAATATTAATGTCATCACAAAAAATATATCTGCATGTCTGTCTGTCCAGATTAGAAGGTCTACAGCAAAGTTAAATTCGCACCTTAATCAATTTTGTACGGAATTCTCAGTGATCGAGTCCGACTCGCACATGACCCATTTTTTTTAATCTTCTTGTAGTATTCAATTAGGTATATTATCTATACCTTTTTTTTTCGTGCGGAAATCCCCTCGGATAGCCAGCGGGGGCGGTTATGTCGGGCTTGAACCGACTAAAACCGCACGCCGTCTCGGGTCTGCAGACGCCGGGGTGTAAGGTTGCCCATAGAGCATATCCCTCGCACCCCGACTGACCCTGGGCCATCTCAAAGATGACTTTTATTATCTATACCTATACAATATTATTGAACATATGTATCTTGATCCTAAATCCATGCCTTTATTTATTGTTTACTATCTGACCCGGCAAACTTCGTTCCACCTTAGAATAAAATATGAGACATTCAGGAAATAAATTCAGCTGATAAGGTAACCTTATCAGCTGAATTTATTTCCTGAATGTCTCATATTTTAATTATCTTAATTGCTAGTATACGCATAGTATCCCGAGAGGGCCATCTCTAAGCCGTAGCCGTAGTAGCCGGGGTGCGAGGAATTTACCTTCTTAGGCCATCTTACACGTCGGTATTAGAGACCCGAGACAGCGTGTTGTTTTGGTCGGTTCGGACATAACCACCCCCGCTGACCAGTTTAACCGTGGGAATTTCGGCAAAAATGACACAAAATGGCATAGTATAGGCTATAATTTATAAATCAAAATATCAAAGATCACGAAAATCGGTCCACCAGTTCTTGAGTTAGGTATAAACGGTATCCTTCACAAAACCAACTCTTATATACCATTTTTTTTTTGTGCGGATATATACCTTCGGATACCCCCCCCCCCGCCGGCCAGCGGGGGCGGTTATGTCGGGCTTGAACCGACTAAAACCGCACGCCGTCTCGGTTCTACAGACGCCGGGGTGTAAGGTTACCGATAGAGCATATCCGCACTCCGACTGACCCGGGGCCATTCGCAGTGTCCCCTCTGATAACAGCAGAGGGGTACCTGGAGCGGCCCCACCCCCGCGGGCCTTGCCGGCCCACCATGCCCCGACCCCCTCGTGCAATGGGGTCGGCTGGCCCTGAAAAGGGCCGATTGGTCAGACTCTTGGCCGTTGACGTTGACGCCAGCTACTCCAGAGGAGCAATCAATGATGCGTCATCGCTCACGTTGCCCAGGGTGCACCAAACTTGGAGGTGATCAAACCATTCGCACCCCAACTCTTATATACCTATTTAGATTTTTTCTTCTTAGTTTTCAAATGAGAACTTAGTTGCTGCGTGCTATCACTAATATAAACACAATGCCTGTAATGCGCGTACCAAATGAAACGAGATTTTATAATCACTTATTCCGTTATAATTAAAAATTGGGCGAGGAATAACAATAAATGTGTCGTGTTGATAACATAGTCGAGCGCATGTTTCATCGCCGTTGCGCGCGAGTCAACTGGCGGCTCGACTAGGGAGCGGGGAGGAGGCCACTGAGTGAGGCGAGAGGTGCGTTTATAAAGATCCCGGGCACCATCGGTCTTTACAAATGAACCCCTCGCCTCTTGCTCGATAATGTTTGAGCCCAGTATCGAGCTACATACCATAATTATAAATGTAAGAATATTGACTAAGAACGAAACAGATATCTCTATTACAATGATCGAAGAAGTCAGTAATTATTTCAAAATATTTGGGAACATTTCTAATCGAAAGCTATGATATAATAAGCAACAAAATATTTAAAGACAATTTGTAACGAAAGATAATTATTCTGCGTCTTTGTTTTTGCTACTGTATAATTACTTTCAAACTGCTTTCCCCTCAATCGTTAAATAACTAACTACCATGGTTCATTCTACGCCGTCATGCTTATATTTATGTTTGGAAGTAACTTCCCTTCCACTAAAATATTTATATTATTTAGTACATAAAAACACAATGTAATGGTATGAACCGAATATAGTCTTTTTTTTACGTATGGTAACCCCCACGGGCTTCACTCCATCGGTGCTAACGATGGAATGGGCGTGTCGGAATCGACTCGATTATAACCACACGGTGTCCTCCCCAAGTTTCCATTGCCGGGCATCCCGGGTAAGATCTCGAAAGGATAATCCCAGGATTACCGGCGAACTTGGCGCATCCACAGGAAGACAACGCCGCAGTGAAAGCACTGCGATGACTCTTGCGAAGACACGGCGCTCCACACGTTGGTGGAGTGCCTAGCGTGGGCGAGTCAATGCTGGGATCTCGTTGCGGTCCTGGGCGTGGACGTTCTCTCGCTCGAGGCCGTGATGAGAGCCGTGGTCACGACGGGAAGCACGCCGCTGCCTCTTTCTGCGAGCTGGTAAAGTGTGCGAAAGCGGCGGCGGAGAGGGAGCGGGAGAGAACCTTGCCCCCCGAGTTCCGCAGTCTGGGGCATGGACGCCGCAGACTTGTCTACGCCCGGGACTACCGACCTCCATGATCGGGGCCTGAGGACGGCAGTCGGCCGACTCGCCGTCCTTACCGAAGCAGGCCAAGACGGAGGCGTATCGTTTGTTGTCCGACACACGCCTGCCAACTCACAGAACAACTTTTGTCGGATAAACTCGGTGCGCAGTAATTATAGCACCAATGTACACGTTAATCACATCAAACAATTTTCCGAACGTGTACTTGGCGTACATTACTCGCGGTGCTTTAAAATGCTCATTAGTCGACAACACGAGCACAAAGCTTCATGACACACACTAAACTTAATCAAGCGTTACGTGTGATAGCGTTTCATTTAAGTAACATATATTTCGTGAGAATTTAGAACTAAAAACTGGAATATTATGATAGTTGGATACTAATGACTGATACTATTGTCACCTAGGAAATAAGGAGATATTTTGTTATAAGAATATACTAAATATTTTCAAAATTCCATTATTTCAACTCTCTAATATGATGCACCTGTTAAACATCGACTCCGCCGCAGGCTTTCCTCTGCTGGGTTGGGTGGTTACACGACAGTCGAGTCCGGAAAAACCGACATACCAATCAAAAACAATAAGCGGACCCCGGGCTCAGAAGTAAAAACTTTGAATGCAACTGGGAAATCACAATGAGGATGACATGCAAGACAATAGAGAGTTCAAAATTTATGCCATAGTTAGTCTTAGTATTTGTTGTGTATAAATGTAACGTTGGTTAGAAATGGTCCATATACCCATATCCTTAATAATAATAATTGTCGTATGAATTCTAGAATGCGGATAAACATAATTATATTCATTAACTTTCGTGAATACTTACATACTCGTAGATACTCTAGCCTATATTGTAAATAGACATATTCGCGTAGGTACCGATATAAATATTTGCACTGAACGGGAATTGAATCTGTGACCTCTGACATAGCAGTCGAACGCTTTATGCTTTATTTATACGCTGGAGAGGTCATCATAGGTCAAATTTATGAAATATGGGGAGTTACCTGGAAGTAACTATATAAATTAATCAGCATTACGTTAAGGCTATGTTCAGACAAACCGCGCCGACCACGCACACGCGTTACGTATGCCATACACCCGCGCTCGGTACGCGCAAAATCAGTGTATGTATCCCGCAAAATGGATCGACCATGTTAAAAAAGTACGAGGCTTGCATGAGGCGGTAGCAGAGCGGGCGCGAGGTGGGCGCATGGCGTGTACGGTTGGACTTCGCTAATTGCAATTTGAGATCTAATTGATGTGTCATAATACTCGAATTGTATATAGTCCATTGAAATATTACATGAGCATTGCATTTTTAAGCAGACGCAATTTTATTTTTGGGACACGGTCAATAGAAGCTTAACCCCAAGTTTGTGGGGTTGCCGCCCTTGTCCCCCGGCCACCATCTTGGAAAAAGGGATATCTCGGAAGCTATGCGTCCTACAAAAAATTCGTGAAGACATAATTTGTAGCAAATCGCTTTGACTACAAATATGTTCAAAAACTATTTGCCCTAAATTTAAAATTAAAATTAAACACATGTCCCAATAATAACATTGCGTCCTCTAACAAATGCAATATGAGGTCCCTAAATTGTAACATTTCAATGGACTAATACAAAAAAAAAAACAAAACGAGCTGGATACGGGAGCTGACGTGCGTGGCGTGCGCTTAGCGGTCGCGTGTCGTCTGAACGCAGCCTCTACTTAACCTCTCCGCTTACCCAGCGCATGGGTGCGTGGGACGTTACAAGACAGACATGTCTAGGACGCGCGTCCGTTCTATTCATCCGGCGGCGCCTAAGAACTAATATAATGTTACAATATAACTGGGTCTGTAATATTAATGATAGATTGTTAGACTTAGTGTTTTCAAATGATCCTGTCACCGTTACTGCATGTGAGACTGAGCTTCTGATAGTACCAATCGACCAAAATCACAAACCTTGTGTTATTCACACAGGATTTGTAGAAATTCACGAACTCTCAGATAAACTAACAAACAAGTATCTCTTCTCCCGAGGAGACTATGTAGCTATAAATGATGAACTAAACTGCGTTAATTGTAAAGTTCTGTCCGAGCAGTCGTTGGATGAAGCTATCACAGTGTTCTATAGTAAATTATATGAGCTTAGAGGCAGGTACATTCCGTTTCACGTTTGTCACTTTTCAAGAACGTAACACTATCCTTAATAATAAATACTATTTCTCATAATTCTATATATATATTATTGGCGGTACATGTATCAGTGCGGTAGAGGTATGCCCTTCCCGAGTATTGCAGCTACTGAAAACCCTGGACCTCTCTAAGTCTAGTGGTCCTGATTTTATACCGCCATTATTTATATCCAGATGTGCTGATAGCCTTGTCGAACCTGTATGTATTATGTATAAGAGATCTCTAGCGGAAGGTGTAGTTCCAACAATATGGAAATCTGCTTCTGTTACTCCAGTGTTCAAGAAAAGGAATACATTAGAAGTTGTGAACTATCGCCCCATGTCGAAAATGTGTCTGTTCTCTAAAATACTAGAGAGAGTAGTTTACACTGATGTTTATTCAGTGGTTAAAAGTAGTTTTGGTGACGAACAACACAGATTTCTTAGAAGTCGCTCCACCACGGCTTTTCTTTATTTTTTTACCTGCGGAAATCCCTTCGGATACCCCCCCGCTGGCCAGCGGGGGTGGTTATGTCGTTTCTCGACTAAAACCGCACGGTGTCCTCCCCTAGTGTCCGTTGCCGGGCACCCCGGGTAAGCCCTCGAAAGGATAACCCCAGGGTTGCCGGCAGGGCACTCCACCATCGTGTGGAGCGCCGTGTCTTCGCCAGGATCCTCGCAGTGCTGGCACTGCGGCGTTGTCTCCCAGTGGATGCGCCACAGATACTTACCGCAACACCCGTGTCCGGTAACCATCTGGCACATCCGGTAGGAGAGGTCCCCATGGTCCCTCTCCAACCACTCCTTCATGATCGATCTCACCGCCGCAATGGTGGATTCATGTCTCCTTGAGTTCCCGGTGGAGCTGGGACCGCTGAGCCCTGATTTCTCGGGGCTCCGGCCTATGGCCCCGCTCCAGCGCCTCCTTGCGCAACTGGTACAGCAGCGCAAGGGCTCTCTCTTCCAGGTCCCATGGAGGGGTCCCGGCTAGAAGACATGCCGCCTCGACGGAGATCGTGCGATACCCCCTGATGACTCTGACGGCCATCGCTTTTAACGGGCTGTTTAATACAGCCACGTTGCGGGCCGCCAGAGTCTCCGCCCATACGGGGGCCCCGTATAGGGCCATGCTTCGCACGATCCCCAGGTACAGTCTTCTAGTGGGGGCGTTGGGTCCCTTAACGTTGGGCATCAGCCGCGATAGCGCGGCCGCAGCCCCCCTCAGTTTCGGGACCAGACTTCGGAGATGAGGTCCGAAGTCCCATCAGCTATCGAGTACGAGCCCAAGGTACTTCATCGTGGGCTCGATGCCGATGCTCACGCCCCTACGGTTATGCTGGTTCCCACAGGTGGCCCCCTCTGAGGCCCGTGAAAACACATAGCCTCGGATTTGTGGAGAGCCACCTCGAGTCCCAGCCGCCGTATTCGACCCACGACTTGAGCAAGTACGTATCCGATGTTCCACAGGAGTGGCCCTAGGACCGACCCTGCGGAACACCGCACGACACTTCTCGCCGCCCTGGCCCTAGCCAGCTCGGGTAAACTATGGCCCTCTCGGATAGGTATGCCTCGACAATGCGGCGGAGGTAAGGAGGCACTCCGTGATACGCGAGCACCTCCCTAACGCAGCTCCAGGGTAGGGTGTTGAAGGCGTTGGCGATGTTAAGAGACACCGCCACCACCACCCCACTCCGCGAGACTACTTCCTCCGCCAGGCGCCTAACGCGCATGATCGCTTCCACGGTGGAGCGCCGGCACCGGCGGCCGGCGCCGGCGGAAACCGAACTGGTTGTCCGCCAGATCTGGCCCCACGTTCGTGAGATGCTCGACGAGGCGCTCTGCAATAATCCGCTCAAAGAGCTTGCACACCTCGTCGAGCAACACGATCGGCCGGTAACCGGATGGCTGATCCGCCGGCCGCCCCGCCTTCCGGATAAGGACCAGTTTCCCCGTCCTCCACGCCTTTGGAAACTGGCCCCTTTCGAGGCATGCGCTAAAGAGCGCCACCAGTCGAGGCCCTAGTTCCTCAAGGGCCAGGACCCATGCTCGGCCTGGAATGCCGTCGGGTCCGGGGGCAGTGCATTTCCGGGCTTTAAGCCGGAGCACTGCTACCCCCAGTTTACTCTCCCTGACTTCGGGAATATCGCTCTCGCTATTATCAGCGTCAAGCGCCTGAGGCGGAGCCATACGCGGAGGAACATGCTCCTCCGCTCTCGCTGGGAACAAGGAGCCCAGTATCCCCTCCAGCCGCTCCGGCTGGAGGCTCTGGGTCAGTAAGTTCTGCTGTCCACCCTGTGCTCCGCCGCTTTGCCCTCCGCTACGCATTTGTAGCACCGCGGCGGAGCATCACAAGCACTTGCTTTGTGCCCGGGCTGACTACAGCGGAAGCACCGATCCCCCACGGTGTCTCCCGCTGTGCACTGCACTCCATGCCCCACGGCCAAGCACCTAAAGCACCTGGTCTCGCGGGGCTGCAGGAGTTGCACCCGCGCCTTAAGGAAGCCCCCAACGTGGAGGCTCCGTCCGTCCGCAATTTTCTGCGCCGCTGCGACGTGGCAGTTGACGACTGCCGTGCCGTGACCGGTGGGGCTGAACCGGATTTCTCCAGCTCTCACCTGATCACGGGGGCAGCCACCCGCCTCCACAACGGCGGAGATAATTTCCTCCGTCGAGGCCGCATCATCCAGACCCGAAATGCGCAAACCTGCGTATTTGTTGGGTCTGGTGACGCGAGCGACTCCCTAAGCCTGGCCGCTAGGGCATCAGCTTTGGGGCCGCTGGTGGCGCCGGAGACCTCGAGTAGGCGAGCTCCGGTGCGAGTCGTCTTGCACCGGAGCCCCCCTCAATCTCGAGGGCCTTGAGGTCCACTGAGGCTTTCACCTGCCTCAGAACCTGGGCGTACCCCACGCCCTTCTCCCCACCCCCTCCGTCGTCACCGTCAGGACGACGGCTGTGGAGCGTGGGGCGCGGAGCCTCTTCAGCGCCTTCGCCGCAGCGGCTTTTGCCGCCTTCTTAGCCGCCTTTTTGGCGGCTTTTTTCGCCTTCTTGGCGGCTCCCGCTACCACCCACCCCTCTCCTCTGGAGGAATGTTCGGGTGCAGCGGGAGCGGTAGTTCTGACGACGGCGGGGGTGGTGCTCCCCTTTGACTTCCCCTGTGGCGATGGGGCCACTGGGGCGGCGGTCCTTTTATTAGGACCGGGCTTCCCACTGGCAACAGCCGCGAAAGATGCAGGCTGTGCCAGTGGAGGACGGTATGCCCGGTCCTCCAAAACGCCGAGCCGCCTCTCGATGGCCGCCAGCAGCTGCACCATGCTCGGTGCAGTCTCTGGCGCCACCTCGGGTGCCGGTTTGAGCGCCGGCTTAGGCGCTGTCTTTGGCGCCGACTTTGGCGCCGACCCAGGCCCCTGGTGGCAAAATAGCCAACGGCTGTACCGCCACCTCCTCGACTCTTGGGGCCCTTTGGGCCTCCGGGGATCCCCTGACCAACTGTGTCAGTTGCTTCACTTCCTCCTGGAGAACCCGCTGTTGCTCCAAGGAGTTAGCGAGCTCAGTTTCCAGGCTTGTGACCCGGGCCCTGAGCTTCACCTCCTCCTCAGAGACGCTCCTAGCGAGGAGCTCCTCCAGTGCCGTTTTAGCGACGGCAACGCTTTCCGCCACCGTCTTCTTCTTCCCGGACACGTTTTTGGCACCTTTGATGGTGTCCGTGATCCGGGCAAGTGCAGAGAGGAGCTCCCTCGCGGCTGGGACCCCTTGGTCCCTACCACTGGGAAGTGAAGGGACATCCACCATCGGCTTTGGCGCCTGGCTCTTCACGGTGTAGAGTCCTCTACCCGCCGTTGTGGCCAGCACCTTCGCAGGCCGATCGTCCTCGCTCGAGGAGACCATCCGCTGTCTGGAAGAGCTCCTACTCCGATCCAGTGACGGTTTACCCGAGCGTTTCCTTTTCCCTGGAAGGTTTTCGGTCTCCATTAGGCTGTGGACTGACTCACTGTCAGTCCCAGCCGTCGACGCGACCTCCGCGTCCGTTAGTCCACCTGTTGGTAGTGGAGTAGCGGGTCTGGTGAAGACGGCCTTAGTCAGCCGCGGGTGAGACCGGCGCATCACCTCTTCTTCAACCCCAACTACTTCTACTCCAACTACCTCCACTACATCATTTCCAGTACCGTTATTCGCGCCTTGTTGTCGTAAATTTCGTCCGGTTTTGTAAAATTTGAATTTATATTATCCATTATATATCCCACGAGTATGGGGGAAAAAAAAAGGTCCATCCAGGCGGAGCCCCCTGCACCTGGATAAGCCTATATACTATGGAGGTCGGCTGGTATCCATAGGTTTTTGCGACTTCGCTGTCGGGTGTTATAGACATTTCCTTGTCGTGGGCCGGCCAATAAAGGCAAGCCGGTCAGCAAGTTCTCAGCGTACCCTTCTGGAGCCACCAGTCAGGTCGTTGCTGATCACCTACCGATTACGGAACGCGAGAGGATGGCTAGTCCTCTCTCACCTGCGGCGGCACAAGTGCCCGTCGGCCCCTGCGTTAGCAGTGGGCCAACCCGCCCCTGGATCCCCCAGGACCCTACGGTGGCCACCACCACTAACAGCATCGCTCATCCTGTCTCCTCTGAAAGCAGAGGAGTACGGAGAGCGATGTGTTCCCGCCACGTTGGGTATTGGCCGACGATCAATGCCAATCCCATGAAGGGGAAGCCATTGACCGCCGCCCAGGGTGTACCGGCCGCTCCGATTCCGTTCCCCCCGGACTGCAGCGGTATCGGAATCGGAGCGACACTCGAGGAGGTTACCCAACACATACCCCACTCCACCACGTCTTATTTAATCCTCTTGCATGAATTTGTTTCGGTTGAGACATTAAGAGCTGCTTCAAACATTCATACATCCTACTTTATGCTGATGAAATGAAAATTCAAAAGAAAGTGGAAAATTTATCCGATACACATGACTTACAGACAGACCTTAATAAATTAGAAACATACTGTAGCCCTAACAAACTTCAGCTTAATGTAACCAAATGCTATCACATTATTTTCTCGCGACATAATTTAAATTTGGTTCGGGATACACACTAAGTAACCAACCTATCAGCAGGGTCGATAGTGTTCGAGATCTTAGAGTCATACACGATAATAAGCTAGTTTATGACCAACATATAGATCACATTGTCAATAAAGCGACAAAAGCTCTAGGCTTCATTATGCGAACCGCGGCCTGCTTCCTTACTATAAAACCGGTAAAAGTCATGTATTGTTCCTTTATACGCAGTAGCTTAAAATATGGATTACATGTCTGGAACCCCCAATACGAGGTCTACAAGTCACGTATTAAGGGTATCCAGAGGAAGTTTCTTCGTTATTTGGACTATCAGACACAGCAATTTTCACACGACTATCATCATCGTTGCAGACGGTATCACTTCCTCCCACTCGAATGTTGGCACCATATAAGTGACATATGCTACTTATCTAACATCGCAATTGGTACAATTGACTCAACTGAGCTTCTATCAAAAATAGGATTACTTACAAACCAGATTGGGCTTACGCTACGACCATTGCTCAATATACCATTTGTAACGACCAATTACAAGCGTAACGCATTTATACTACGGAGTGCGTGCACTCCGTAGTATAAATTCAATAAAATAGTATAAATTCAATGAACTTCGCGGTTCATTGCAGTACGATTTGTTTAACACCAAAGCTAGCACAGTGAGACGGCTATTGGCTGAAACTTTCTCTACTGATGATACAGGGTGCGGTACTCAAACTGTTAGGTAACGCAGTTCAATTTGTTACCTAAAATTTGTCGTTCTGTACCTACTTAATTGCCTACTTATGTATCATTGCAAACTACTACCTACTGCATTGTTATTAATGCCTAAATTGTTAAATAGCTATGGAGGTATGTTATTAGCAATATTGTTACATATTTGTTGTTACCATATAATTTGTCATTAGTCTGTAAGCCTTCTTCAAAAGTAAATAAATAAATAAATACAACTATGCTGTAGTACATATTAAAATGTCTTTTGAATCAGGTATCAAACTTTTGACCGTCAGATTTTGTGAAAACTCCCTCGAGCATGAGATTACCTAAATGCATTAAAAATAACAATGAAATACATAACTTAGTGTACAGAGGTTACTCTACTCGGAACTATAAGGGTAAAGGAACCTCGAAAAACTTTATACTACAGATAACACCCTTTTAACTGATGTCATTGTTGTCACGTAGAAATATTTACGGAATTCTTTTCAGTATTATGTTGGGGTCAGAGTCTTGAGCACAATAGAGTAGACTTGACATAGAAGTTTGTAGACTGTGAAACCAACCCTCATTATTCTGTTATCAGCCTAGAGTATCATCTATTGTTATGCGGGTCAATAATATCATAGACTCAATTTAAAAGTAACGATTATACTTATAACTAGCTCTGCCCGCAACTCTGTCTGCGTGGACTTGGATATCGGTTTTAGTTTTTAATAAGGTTTTAATATTTCAGTAAAAGAATTAGGACTCCCCTAATTCTTCTACTGAAATAAAAATAGTCTATGTTACGCCGTATAATATTAACTATCTGCCAGTGAAATATTCGTCAAAATCGGGGCAGCTGTTCCAGAGATTACTTAATTCAAACCTTGATGATACGAACAGACAGACGGAACAAAGGTAAAAAATTGCTTTTTTTGCGTGACGTGGTATTTTCTCTGCTATGTTGTAACGTTTTTAGAGGTTTAGGTTAATGTCGTCTTTAGTATTATTGGTAAGAATTACTTTGTGTATAAAATTCCAAGCAAAACATCAATTTGAATTCGCCTACATCTCTTTCGTACCATTTTCAAGTTTGTGATTAATGATAATCTAGTTTTGTCCCGACGCAGTGCCGTAACTCAGATTACACGTGAACGTGACTCAGCCAGCTAATTACTTCGATGAATTTTGCGATTATCTTGTTTTATGAATGTTTTTACTAGTGAACTAAAAAAATCTTTTTCAAATCAAATGGTGGCTAAGGTAACGTTTAGAACTCACGATGACCTTCAGAATAACTCATAGCTTAATTAGTTTTCATATACAATTTTGAAATTAAATTTTTACTCAATCATGCCAGTACGACTGAACGGCTATGGATGCAATATGGCACAGAGATAAATTATAGTCTAAAATAGTACCTACATATGCTACTTTTTGTACTGAGATCAATAGTCCACGCGGGCGGAGCCGCAAACAACAGTCATAAACAATATTTTATCGTCAAATTTGTACAATGTAGAAAGTCGATATGCCAACATGATCGTAATCGTTACGTTTTTCTGTCGTATTTTCGTATGGTAATCATCATTACGAATCCATGAGGCAATGATGCCTTCGCCGAATACGCTTGGTTCAGAAGTAAGTCCGCAGATGAGTGCGTCCTCATGCCTCAAGGAATATGTTAAAATGTTAGGCTATTTTCTTTACGTCACGAACATAATTTTATAGGTATTACTAGCGACCCGCCCCGGCTTCGCACGAGTGCAATGTATGTTATTATACATATAAACCTTCGTCTTCAATCACTCTATCTATTAAAAAAAACCACATCGAAATCCGTTGCGTAGTTTTAAAGATTGAAGCATACATAGGGACATAGGGATATAGGGACAGAGAAAGCGACTTTGTTTTATACTATGTAGTGATTAGTGATATTACTGTCGGAATCAAAACTCGGTTCTCTGAAATTATTTAGCTTTTATTTAAACTGTACTTCAGTCAATAGTTTGCAAAAAACTGCCAAACTGAAACTAAGCGGAGAAGTATCTGCAAAATGCCAACCGATAAGTGGGTTCACTTGGTTACGCCTTGGACGCCAGAAGATGGCAGGCGGAAGCCTGATCGGGCGAGGAAATGTTGGCTTGTTGACATCGACTCCTTTGTCCTAGATTGATGGTATGTAACAAATGAAAGAGAGAGATTTAGAAATTGGGGGACACCTTTACACAGGAGTGGGACAAAAAGGACTATATTTTTTAGTTAAAAACTTACCGCAATTCGTTCATCCATTTCGATTTGTTAACCCATGTAACGATCCGTGAGATTAAAACAAAGAGTTAACTTAGAACAAGTGCTGAGGCGGCACACTTACCTTTGGTGAGGAGAATGCCTCCGCCTCGAATTTACTTAGGCGCACTTTCATTTTGCCCATGTAATGTAGAACTTCAGTAGTTGAACCTTACGAGCCCTTTCAAACCTGTTTACACACACGCCCATTAACTCTGAAGATGTCAGTAGATGGTTTTGCTACCCAGGGTTTTTAATGTTGGTCTTCTAATCACGCCTAATTTGATGGATGTTTAACATATTCATATAAAGGTAAAAACTAAAAAATATTCGAATTTTTCATATTGAAGTACTCTTACGACCTAGTTAAAAGTGTAAATAAAAGAAACAAAATTTTGGTAAAATAATATAACGGATGATAAACTCTTATAATTACTACTTAAAATAAATTACTTAAGTAAGTAAAGCAATATAATATTCAACTAAAACACTTAACAAGGTACTTAGTATTAAAGTTAATTTATGTAACATAAAAACCATACTTATAATAAATCTAATACCAAATTTGAATACAGATTTTTTTGCGAGGTTTCCAAAAACTTTTAATTGAAGGGTTGAAATTGAGCATGAGTCTATTGATAAATCTGTGTTAATTACTGCCCGAGATATTTTCTACTTGTGGCTTAGTCTTAAGCTTTACTGTTTTCATTGTTCGATTCATTACTGTGGTCAGACAGACTCTCAATAGACAATATGTTTAATTTGTACTTCGATTGATAATTAATCGAAGTAGAACAGAGAATGTATTATGATATTGATGTATTACTGTGAATAGAACAAAAAACATTAAATGCATAAATTATTAAAACGTTGACATAACGGATATAGGTACCTACTCCTGAGGGATATGCTCTATGAGCTACCTTACACCCCGGCGTCAGTAGACCCGAGACGGCGTGCGGTTTTACCCGGTTCAAGCCCGACATAACCGCCCCCGCAAGCCGGCGCGGCGGGGGGTATCCGTGGGATTTCCACACGAAAAAAAAGGTACCTACACCTCTCGGGGTGCGAGGGAAATGCTTTATGGGCAACCTTATACCCCGGCGTCTGAAGACCCGAGACCGACATTACTGGCCCCGCTGGCCGGCGGCGGGGGGGTATCGGAGGAGATTTCCGCACGAAAAAAAATAGGTACCTTGGCCTTGTTTTAAAGCACTAATTAAAGCTTATTATTATAATTAATGGTGTTTTTAAAAAATTCTTACGATTCTATGTCAGAACCACGAATAGTGTTTCAAATTACATTAAATCCATAAAATGTACATTGAATACAATTTGCACAACAAACCTATAAAATAAAATTAACCATTGAGTAAATGTTTCGTAGACAGTAAACTGCGAACCAGTACGTCGACCCAACACCCCGCGTAGCAATATTTGAATCCCAAACGGGCAAAATCTGGCTAATAAATAAATCAAAGAAATAGCAGAATATTTGCTATTGTTTTATTTTACGTATAATACTAACTAATATAGTTATACTAATAACTAATTGTTCCAAATTTAATTATAAAGAAAGCGGCCAAGTGCGTGTCGGACTCGCCCATGAAGAGTTTTAGGGTTCCGTAGCGAAATGGCTAAAAACGGAACCCTTATAGATTCGTCATATCTGTCTGTCTGTCCGTCCGTATGTCACAGCCACTTTTTTCCGAAATTATAAGAACTATGCTATTGAAACTTGGTAAGTAGATGTATGCTGTGAACCACATTAAGATTTTCACACAAAAATAGAAAAAAACGGTACATTTTGGGAGTTTCCCATACTTAGAACTGACACTCGAAAAATTTGTATCTTCTAAAATAAGAGTATGATAAATCTAAAAAAATAATTGATGTACATTACCATGTAAACTTCCACCGAAAATTGTTAGCTAAAATACGTATAGCGTAGCATCTAATTATTGTAACAATAAAATCATCTATTTATCATGATCATTAAAAACCACTACTTTTTTCGTCAAATTTGATTGATATTTAGACTAGATAGTTGCTTAGACTTATGATCTGGTATATTGTACACACGGCCAAAGAAATAACCGTGCAGGTTTACATGTTCATTCGTAGTGTGCCCCGCCCAGGTAACTCTTTGTTACATCTATTAAGATAGACAGAGATGTAACAATAAAACGCAGGTCAAGGTACCTACTAATAACGGCCAGTTCTCTTTAAAAATAAACAATGTTTATCTTATGGATAATCCGTAGTTCGACCTCCCTTATGATCTTCCTAACCCATGACATTAACTATCTCTTTTTAGCTTTTAGCTTATTTTAATAAATATCGTTTCGTATTATTCAATTCATAGTATAGTTCATTTCAATAAATTCATGATTTACGTTGTTTAAAAAATCATAATCAAAAACAATGATTCGTATTTAATATCGGCGGGCAGAGTTTCGACATTCCCCTATATACTAGCTATATAAATAAAATTTAAAAATGTGTAAAAGTAAAGCACATGACGTTGTGAAATTACATCGCATTATCTCGGTCAACCAAATGAGGGACCTGGTACCGCAATAAATGTGACCGGTAATCATTTGTATGGTATGTGAGTATGTGTGTTGTTTTACCCTTGTAACTTAATTTTAATAGATAAAACACACTGATACTATTGCCAAATGACTGAAAGAAAATTGTCAAAGAGTTGTTAAATTGTCATGATATGTGCCAATTATATGATATAACTCGCTTTCTTTACCAGTTTAGCAATTTGTTTGAGATGATATAAAACTAGCTGTTCCCGGTGGCTCCGACCGCGAGTAATAATGATCCCGTCCACGACTGTGATTAAATCTCGTTATTTTTTTTATATTTAGGACACGTCAATTTGACTTCACCTCGCCTGATGGTAAGCTGAAGTTAAAGTCTCAGGAATGCGGGTCACCATTACATACACGTACCATGTTAATAATGGTGGCGCTCAGCTTGACGGCCTCATCAGAAGAGGATTGTCGTCGCAGCACCACGTGACACCCACCGGTCCCACTAGTGCTGCGACCACAATCCCCCTGCCCGGCTATACACTTGCTGACCCCTGAATGCAATCAAACCGAAATTGGATTACTACCTATGGAGGGTTTTTCGCAATCGTGCACGGTGGTACCCACCCGGCCGAATTTTGTGACAAATTTGTGTCATTAAATTTCTACCACCAGTAAAACAACATGTTAACAGAATAATGCCCAAGTTGACCATGATAGTTTGCCATTGCAGTAGTAAAAAAATGCAAAGTATCTACAATAAACTCCAAATTTACAGTCAAGTAATATGGCCCTCACGGAAGTTGTCAAGAGATTTGTGCGGGGCTTGAATGATGTGTGGGCGGCATAAACTGGCTAGAAACAAGCGGAATTTTACCGTGAAAGTATTATAATTTTTCAAGAACACACCTTGGTTGTTAAATTAGCAAAGGAATATATTTTTTAGATCGGAAAAAGAGAACATCTAGGACGGGACTTGAACCCGCGACCAGTCCCTTACAGGGGGAATGCTCTGACCAACTGAGCCACCTAGACACGTCCCAGATATTCGAAATTCTCCGATACATTATACGTCTTAAGGCGAAGATGTTCTCTTTTTCCGATCTAAAAAATCTTTAGAAAAAAGTAAGCATACAAAATGCTTAAAAATTTAATTGAAAGGAATATATATTACGAAGTATAATATTTTACTTTATCCTTACTAATTTACCTAACGAGCTCGAAAACGATTGAAATCTGGGATTTACCAAATAATGAGCTAAGCCATGGATTCTAGGGACGGACGTGGAAACATTAAATAAATATTGGTGTTAAACAAATACAATTTTTTTTTGTTAGAACTGCGAGTAACACATGTGAACGACGCTAGGTCCAATATACCTAGTCCAGCCATAAGTTTTGTTACAAATGAAAATGCAATTTATTTTAATGTAATGTGGTGGTTCAAGCCCAGTTATGTGATCGTCTATATAGTTGAATCTATGCATAAAGAACTTAGTTGCTTCATTTCAGGATAACTTCGATGCTTATGAGTGTGAGGATAGTCTTTGTGGCAAATGAAATTAATTCAATCGCGTCGGATTATGCAAGTGTGCAGTGTAGTGATGGTATTCCCAAAATAACAAGTCATATATTCACTCCAGCTTACTTTTAATGGACCCTTAGGTAATTAACAGAAAGAAGTCGTTAAGACCTTCATGAGTAGATTGTCTAGAGTTAGTAATATTTTATGACAAATTAGGTCTAGTAAGTGTTCCTGAAGAGTGTATATGTCTGTTAATTGGGTCAATGACAATGTCATTTCGTTGCTCAAATCACTCAGGCATTTACGGGATCACCCTACGGCCTGGCTCAAGGCTCCTACGCATAGGATTATGGGGCCTCGAATTCAACTCCTTTTCATCGCTGAGAAGCGGTCAATTAACACGTCCTAAGACGTGGAATATTCTTTTTTATGGCGCATAAAGCCACCTAGCCCCGTGACCATGGTATAATTTTTATATTATATATATATATCAGTTAGGGTTCTATTCGGCCGAATAGAGGTCGGAGTTGATTCGGTAAAAGAGGAATGTGTTTGCTTATGCCCAGATTTGATGCTAACTCCGACTACTTCTGCACAGTTCAGTTCTGACCCAGAACTGCTATTAATTTCAGGCCGATCTGAGATTCCGCTATGGCTAGGGGTTCACAATGAAAATCCTTTTATTGTATAGATATCCACCAGAATCCCCGCTAGGGAATGTCAACCCGTCAGCGCCCTAGTGGTATTAAAGTCCCACACTAGTTGCAAGTTTTAATTCATATAAAATGTGCTATCCTTGACTTTAAGCATTGAAATAACCACTGTCTTGCAGTTTAATAAATAGACTAAATGAATTTAGTCTCCAGACTCTGTGATAGGCTATCATCTCCAATTCTTGTTATTAAATAGATTAATTACTCACGAACAGCTCGATCTTTCTGACTCTGGCGTGCCCTTTTGAGTTCATTTGAGACCATCAGCTCAAAGGTCAGTTATATATTATGCATTTACATATTTGAAATGAATTCCAAGACTCTTGATTACTAGAAATCATACAGTGCCTGAGTATAGCTTGTGTTATTACTTGAATCGTATATAGAATTGGCTTCATTCAGTTAGGTCAGACAGTAGCTTGGTTATTACTTGTACCTTAGATAGGATTGGCTTCATTCAGTTAGATCAGATAGTAGCTTGGCTCATCAATCTTTCAATCTCGTTCATAGAATACCTAGTTTCGTGTATAATTCATAAAATAAGCCTAGACATGTATGATGGTGTTTTGCGGATAAGACTCGTACTTTATACATATTATTTACAATGTAAGTCTCGTTCAGCGTGACCTTATTAACTGAATAATTATCAACCTTTAAAACTCCATTTTACTATCGCAAAATGGGGAAGGGAATTAAATATAAATCATTGAAATAGCAGATATAAGAAATTAAGTATATTTATTTCATAAATGAAGTTAATAGAATCTGGGTGGATTATTTAGATCAGATGTGGCCGATTAGAGTCACATCTAGACCGAGCTTCCTGTTCCTATGGCCAAAAATTACAGGGAAAAACGAAAACTCAAAGAAAAAAACCCTTGTATGCCATTAATACTTATTTATAACACAAATATTTACACAAGAATTAAATCTATTTATGATAAAATTACATGCACAATAATTTTCATGGTTATTGTGTGCTCGATGAAATGTTATTTACTTGTTAGTTATCCTTTAATCTAATGCCGGATAATTTGTCTGGGTTTATGTCTGACCCAATACACAATGATGTATATGTGTGTTGATTTCATTGAAATCATTTCAGTAGTGACTTACAAACACAAGAATGGTTTTGTTTAGAACATAATAACATGATTGTGCAATTAATTTAGTTATTAAGCACATTATAAAAGCAATTTACTTTCAGGATTTATAACTTGATCTTGAATATCTTTACAATTTCATCTTACACAGACACAATTTAAAACAGTTTATACACATTTATAAACACATCAGTTCAAAACTTTATTCATAATATATATATGTTCTTAATTTAATGCAATTTTCATGATTTGTATGGGCTGATCAATTCATTATATTTAATTAGATGATTGTATGGGATTTAATGGAATCGCCATCACTCTCGTCTGTGCTGTCCTGAGACATTTCCACATTATCAGTATAACAATGATTAAAATGATTATTATAATACATATGTATGAAATTGTTGGATTCCAATACGATCTGTATTTAGAAAATAGCTCGTATTTCTTATAGGTCATTAGGTCCATTATTAATAACTCGTTTGATTATGTTTAGCTAATAAAGTCAGTCAATTATAAAATTCTATGTACAAAGTTTTGAACACTAAAATTATGCAATTAAGTATACTTTACCAAGATCAGCTTTCTGCTAGCACTTGTTAATTATTTATTCCCGCCTAACACTTATACAATTATTATTTAAATTTATTTATTACAAGTGAATAAAACTAGTTCACACAATACAAGGAAAATTATCTAAACCAGACTAGCATTAACTAGTCAAATCTTTCTCTTAATCTTCTAGGGAGCTCACTACGAGATATGTCTCTCGACCTAGGGTTGAAACCGTTCTGCCTCTCTGTCGTCGTTCCTCGAGCGTCGCCAGCGCAAACCAGATTCTCCTGGCTCCGCCCTGCATTCTGCATTCTGCCAATGGAAAAAATCAAAGCCAGTGAATTGTTCCTGATTGGTTTATATGTTTTAGCGTCGTTGTGTGCTTTACCCGCCACAGAATTTGGCGGCAAAGTCTCCACGATAATATTTTTTTGTGCGTGTTAATTTATGGGCTCGGATGTGCATTTCAAAACTCTTACGAAATGTCTACCTTTTACAAATTTATGACGGTTTTTAAGTGTTGAACCCATCAAATTTCCTAGGATTTGAGGTCATTACTTATTCCTCTCAAGTTTCGCACTGACATTTAAAATAGTTCTGGAAGTCCGGTGCCAACTTAACCTTAGTTGTCCAACTTTATTTGAAGCAGATGTTGTTAGGCGATAAATGAAAAAAAATAGGGTTTGTTTTGGCAATGAAACGTAATCTATTTTTGTATTATAAATGATGACTAAGTATCTACGATAGTTGGCCATCTCAGTAATATTATTAAAATTTATACCTACATATTTATTAAAGTCTTAGCAAAAAATAAAAATATATTTTATTCGAAATGGCCACCTTTGGTTTTTATACAGGCCTTTAATCTGTTTGGCCACGAATCTATGGATATATGCACTGTTTCCAAGGGAAATTTTGCCACTGCTGGCTCCAAAGAATTTTTAAGAGACTCAATGTCACCGTGTCGTTTAGAGCAGGCCATGTCCTCTAAAAATGACCATAATTTGTAGTCTAAAGGGTTGAGGTCTGGGCTAGATGAGGGCCAGTCTTCAGCTCTTATAAAGTCCGGAACGTTGGTTTCTAGCCAGGCTTAGGTAGTTCGTGCCTTGTGACCAGGAGCAGAGTCCTGCTGGAAAGTCCATGGTATATTTTTATAAAGTGTATTGCTGAGAGGTTTCACAACATGATCCAAGACAGTATCTTGATACACTTTGGCTGAAGTTTTCACTCCTTTTTCACAAAAATGTAGCTTTGTGACTACCTGATAAGACACGGCCCACCAAAACATCACTGACGCAGGATGATGACCACGTTGTATCTTTCCGACCACTTGAGCAGCTTCCTAAGAACTGTGAGCGTACACTTTATCATTTTGCTTATTGTAGTGTTCTTCAATCGTGAATTTTTTTTCATCGGTAAAGAGGATATGTGCTTTCACCTACGTATCGCGACAGAAGGCGCTTTGATCGATCCACTCTCTTTAATCGTAAAGATTGATTTAGGGCATGTCCTGTATATCGACGATAAGCACTGAGCGTTTTTATAATACGTGACACAGTCAAAGCGGGAATCTTCATTTCTCGCGATAAGATTTTTTGTTTCCTAATGGGGTTTCGACGAATTCTGGCTTTAACAGCATTAATAGCCTTTGTAGTTTTAACAGCACGTGGCTGCCCCGATCTTTTCTGGTCTTCGACAGACGAAGTGTTGTTGTATCGATTGATAATACGATATACGAGCATACGGCTGATACCAAGTTTTTGAAGTATCAGAATATGACCGACGCGACGGCTCCATACCCACTTTGTGCAAGGCGATCACTGCGATCCTATTTTCTTTAACACCCCATTCCATATTGTAATTCGATAATGAACACGAAAAAATATGTGAAATGGTGCGAAATCGAAAGAAGTTTTTAAAATAATATACGTGTTCCAAATTCGAAATAATTAAAAAGTTGAAAAAGAAAGAAAAGTTTTAATGCAACAGTATTTATGGCCAGACTAGATAGTTAGATATACCTACCTATTATAAAATACATAGGGTGCTGCAAGATGTTCTTTTAAGATATTTTGACAATACAAATGAATAAATAAATAATATGCACTGATTTACAATCACTGTCCTAAACTATGCTGTATTGGGAGTTACTCCTGATACTGATTCGCAGTTAAACCATATGACATTTATACGCAGTAAGAGACGACCTATTATGTATATTAGACCCAACATTTTTTTTCTTGTAAAGTTAATATATATTTTCACTTAAATTACTTTAGTAATCCATACTTTATGGTCGTATAACCTGCAAAATGACATGAACATTTTTTTAGAGTAAATTGTCTAGTAGAGCAGAAGCTCTACTGTCTCTGTACTCGTCAGTCCATTTTAAAAAAAAGGGTAACGTATACCGGGTAAATTTTTCAACTGGGCGTGGATGGCGAAATCCAGTTTTTTTTTTAATATGGCCAGCCACGCTCAGTTGGAAAATTCAGTCTGTATAGTCAGTCTGAGAGGACAAAGCGCGCGCGAATTTTAAAAAGAGAGTGCAACTAATAATATGTTAAGAGGATTTTTCTTAGTAATGTTAACTGCAAATGTTGTAAAACGCTGACTTATTAAAGTCTTATCAAAAATTCAGTTGGACTTAACGAGTTGTATAACATTTTTGGGTCTAAAAGAAATAAAATTATAGTTGTCGCGTGTATAACTCCGAATGAAACTTTTAGGTGAATGATTACCTTTTATCTCGTTGGAAGCTGGCCAAAGTATAACCTCTTTTCCGTTTCAGAATCCCTTTAGATCCCCTCAGGGACTTGAGGTATCGTAGTCGGATTTCATTATTATTTATTTTCCTAAAAGGATTCTATAGCAAAAAAACATCTCATAAATATAATAATATTCTGCTTCTTCTCCCAAGATATTCATAGTTAATTGTAGATTTATACTAACTTCATATTAAATGAATTATTGAAATATTAAAGCAATTCCTTTTGTAAATGATATTCTGAATTTAAAAGTCTTCTTTATCACTAATAGAACCGCGAGAAAAATCTTTTCTATAGGTATACCTATGTGGGCAGCATGATTGCGGCAATGGTGCGGAGCGCGGGGAGAGATTTAGAACTCTCCCGGCCCGCCAAGCCCGCAACATGCTCGCCGCACGTCGCAGGCGACTTAGGCGCCGGAGGTCGCTTAACGGGGTGGGTGGGGGTGGCAGGTGAGGCCGGCTGTCACCCTAGCAGAAGCCGGCCGGGACATCGTGGCAACTAGTGCCGCACCCCAAACCAGGGCAAAACGGAGACACCGTGGTTCCCAAACCCGAGTGGGTCATCTCGAAACCGAAAATGGCCCAGGGTCAGTCGGGGTGCGAGGGATATGCTCCATGGGCAACCTGATACCCCGGCGTCTTAAGACCCGAGACGGCGTGCTGTTTTAGTTGGTTCAAGCCCGACATAACCGCCCCCGCTGGCCGGCAGATGGATATCCGAGGGGATTAACGCACGAAAAAAAAGTATACCCATCTTAATGTAGACAGGTATAATATAATTAATAATTCATTTTCTTTTTCTCATTATCCCTTCGGATAAGTTTACTTTGTGTAACTAAGCTACCTGATGCCCTGCTTGGGTGTTGAAATTCTTTCCGACTCCAATTCCTCAAAATTTATGCATATACTAGCTGTTGCCCGTGACTCTGCCTGCATAAAATACTTATCACGCTCTCGGAATCGGATGCTGTTCCATACTATCATCTATCTGTTTGCCAAATTTCATCCAGATACGTTTAGCCGTTTTTGGGTGAAAGAGTAACAAAAATTCAAATCCATCCATTAATCCTCAATCCACATAATTTCGCATTTATAATGGATAATATTTATAACGGCTTGTAAAATATGTAGCACATTTTTTTAAATTATATTTCTTATATCTTACTTATAATAAATAAATTGCAACTGTCTAGACATACCTACATAAAAGCGGCCAAGTGCGAGTCAAACTCGCCCTTGAAGGGTTACGTAGCAGCAAGTAACTTAATGTTTTTTTAAATTTTTATATTTAAGTTGATTGAATAATAATAATAATAATATTTATTTATTTATGAATGAAAGGTAAATTGCGGTTCACGATTTATAACGTATTAAAAAACTACTTACCTTATCTCGTTCAAACCAATTTTCGGTGGAAGTTTACATGACAATGTACATTTTTTTTAGCGTGTAGAAACCCCCACGGGCTTCACCCCATCGGTGCCGATGATGGGGTGGGCGTGTCGGACCGACTAAAACCATACGGTATCCTCCCCAAGTGTCCATTGCCGGGCACCCCGGGTAAGCCCTCGAAACGATAACCCCAGGTAACAAAAATTTTATGTTGCAAATTGAAAAATGGAATAATTTTATCAAATTAGTGTATTGTCATCGATCCTCGATATATCTACAAAGTTTGAACGAAATCTGGCCGTTTAAAATGGGTCAAAATCGCGCCCAAAGGAGTCGGTTACAAACAATCATACAAACAAACATACAGGTGAAGCTAATAAAAAACGTATAAAAAAATATATGATGTACATTGCCTTATCATATATTTTGACACTATTTTAGGAGGACACACATTTTACCACTTTGGAAGTTTCTCTCGCGCAAACGATTCAGTTTAGAAAAAAATGATATTAGAAACCTCAATATCATTTTGAAGACCTATCCATAGATAGGGAAATCCAATTTTTTTGTTTTTTTTTCTATTTTTGTGTGAAAATCTTAATGCGGTTCACAGAATACATCTACTTACCAAGTTTCAGCATAGTTCTTATAGTGTCGGAAAAAAGTGCCTGTGACATACGGACGGACAGACAGACAGACATGACGAATTTATAAAATTTCCGTATTTTGCCATTTGGCCACGGAACCCTTTTTTTTTTTTTTTTTTTTTTTTATCGTGCGGAAATCCCTTCGGATACCCCCCCGCGTGCCAGCGGGGGCGGTTATGTCGGGCTTGAACCGACTAAAACCGCACGCCGTCTCGGGTCTACAGACGCCGGGGTGTAAGGTTGCCCATAGAGCATATCCCTCGCACCCCGACTGACCCTGGGCCATCTCCGGTTTCGAGATGGCCCCCTCGGGTTTGGGAACCACGGTGTCCCTGTCTTGCCCCGGTTTGGGGGAGGGGCGCTAGTCGCCCCACCGTCCCGGCCTGCTTCTGCTGGGGTGACAGGTGGCCTCACCCACCACCCCCAGGCCTGCGCTCATGGAGGACGGAGGTCGTTAAGCGACCTCCGGCGCCTGAGTTGCCTGCGACGCGCGGCGAGCAAGTTGCGGGCTCGGCGGACCGGGAGAGTTCTAAGTCTCTCCCGGGCGCGCTCCGCCACCTCCTTCGCGAGCATTACATGCTCGCAGAAGGAGGCGGCGGCGGCCCACGCGCTCGCGCTCCGCACCATTGCCGCAATCATGCTGCCGAGCGAGAGGACTCCCACCCCGATGGCTGCCACGAGGTCACGCCTCGGCGCCTCCCACGCCGGGCAGTCCGCCAGCGTGTGCAGCCCTGAGTCCTCGCTCGCGTCGCAGTGATGACACTCAGGCGTTGGCTCCTTCCTGATCCGATGCAGGTGGTCCCCGAAGCACCCCTTCCCTGAGATCACCTGCGTCAGTCGGTAGGAGAGGCTTCCGTGTCGCCTCTCCAGCCAATCCTCCATGATTGGCCACGGAACCCTAACAAAAATCGTTTACGTATAATTCGTAAAATCGCTGGTGTATGAAATATGAAAATAATAAATCGGAGTGCATTGGGGAGCAGAGAATTAAACTTAACAAACAGCATAGATATATCACTCACGTGTAAAAAAAATACTGTACAGAAACAGAAACATATAAAAAATAAATATATTGCTAGATATAGTATTCGATTCTGCTTTACGCCACTGTTAAGTTAATACAATCATTAGTAGTATATAAAGCTAGCAGAGGGATAATACTTTTACCTAAAACCGTAACTAAAGAAAAATATAGACAGAGATGATTGAACTTAGTCACTCCTAGCACTCATATATACCCTGTATATGATTTGTAGGGGGAGCTTTAAGACAAATAAAACCAACTATTATATTCGACTTGTGCGGTTTTCTTCTCCGAGGGCGAGAATGCCCAAAGGAAGAAAGGGCGTATAATATATGTACTGTAACTCTGTAAATATAAGTGCAATTTCTAAACAATTAGAATGTTAACTTTTCGCAGAAATTTAAATCGAAAAGAATCAAATCCTTTTCTAGGGGGAATACTCTACATACGTCTGTACGATATGAGTTATTATATCATATTATATAACTGTACGAAACTACATAATAAACCACGGAACTATAATTGTGTAATCATTTTTTAGTCAAGTTCCAGTTGAAAGCTGCACCTCAGTAACCGTAGACACATAATTTATTAATTGAAAGTGCTTAATGTTTGAGATCGTAAACTCTCCTCAGTAGATCTAATATTCCACAGAGATATGTATGTATGTCTTGAGTTGGGAATAATCTTATCAGTTGAAACAGTTTCGTTAATCGAGACCCCTACAAATGAGCAACAGCGTTCGTTACTAATGGTCCAGCTAACCTAGTACCTAAGTTATATATCGAGGTGACTCTAATTATTGTTTTTAAATCAATACATATTAAACGGGTTATTCATTAAGTCTAGGGATATTAATAAAAAAATATTTATAGGGCCGACGCTCTGGTGCAGGCTTTACTCTCGGAGACTGCCGTCTGACCCCCAAGTTCAAACGGCAGTCGCCAAGATAAACGAATAATCGTAAGTATTGTAATATATCTTTTGTATTTATACATTATTGTTAAAGACTGTATCTACACTCAAATCGAAAAATTCGAATTACGAATTCAAAGACGATTCTATACATACGCTATCTTTTTTTATTCATTAAACTAGTCTAGGGATAGTCTGCAGCAACAGGTATGCCTCAATATTCATAAAATGTCTTGATATTTCAGAGGTCAGCCGTGTGGTTTATAAGACTGCAACAAACTATGAATGAAAAAGAAAATAAATGATAAAATTAACATGAGAATAGAAATTTTTTGATTGAAAAGCACATTGTTTCAGCACACATTAGACCACATTCAATAAGGTTCAGCAGCAGCAGATAGCTTCAGATAGATCTGGTATGGTATGGTGGATATAGTATGAACTTTGTACATATTATGAGAAAAAAAAACGGCGGGTTGCACTCCGGAAGTGCCGGCAATTGCCAGAACCATCATCGCCAATATATTTATAAAGTACTCACTCATTTTCTTTCGCTATTTCTGCGTCACTTTTTAGGGTTCCTTTGCCAAATGGCAAAAAACGGCACCCTTATAGATTCGTCATGTCTGTCTGTCTGTCCGTCCGTATGTCACAGCCACTTTTTTCCGAAACTATAAGAAGTATGCTGTTGAAACTTGGTAAGTAGATGTATTCTGTGAACTGCATTATGATTTTCACACAAAAATAGAAAAAAAAAAACAATACATTTTGGGGGCTCTATTATTATCTATACTTAGAACTGAAACTTATTTTTTTTTTCATCTAACTCATACGTGTGAGGTATTTATGGATAGGTCTAAAAATGATATTGAGGTTTCTAATATAATTTTTCTCTAAACTGAATAATTTGCGCGAGAGATACTTCCAAAGTGGTAAAATGTGTCCCCCCCCCCCTGTAACTTCTAAAATAAGAGAATGATAAAACTAAAAAATACATGTAAACTTCCAACGAAAATTGGTTTGAACAAGATCTAGTGAGTAGCTTTTTTTAATACATCATAAATCGTAAAACGCAATTTACCTTTAATTCAATCAACTCAAATATAAAATTTAAAAAAAAGCATTATTATTTTACTTACTGCTACGGAACCCTTCATGAGCGAGTCCGACTCGCACTTGGCCGCTTTTTTCAATAATAGATGCACTTTATTTAATTTCCATTTTATATCAATAGATTTACGGCACAAAATAGAATAATATTACAAAAAGTTATATGATGACAAGAAGTGTTTCTTGGACCTCGGTCGGATTCGATCTCAGTCTTGACGAAGTCAACGACCACTCATTATACAAACGCGCCACCAAGGTTGTTAAGTACAGTGTGAAATTAGCGCTTCTATATTTGTCTGCAAACGTCTTACGGATTTTCGAATCAGGACACGTGACCTGCACGTGTCCTGACGCGAGTTTAACGTTTTTTACCCATTACAAAAAAAGTGCTCAACGCCGCTAAAGAAGTTTTCACTTCAAAAAGTAAACTGCTGATCTAGATTCTATAACATTTATCGATTAAATATAGATTAATAAAAGGGAGCCTTAACATATATTACTGTTTGAATCTATGTTTGACTTACTTTTTGTATCTTTATCGAGACGTTTCTAAGGCCATACTGCAATAGTTTCTGGCCTTTATGAGATCCGTTTTGAGTTCTTAGTTTGTATGAATGCCTGTAGATGCCTTCTATTACGCCTATTCTCTAGATGTATGGAAATGAGAGTTACAGCTCTGTAACAACAGTCTAGGTAGCTCAGTTAGGACATCCCCACAAGTGCTAGACTACCGAAAGCTCAAGTCACACCTTGGAAGTTCAGGTTTTTCATTTAAATTCATAAAAACTCTATTATTGAACAGCATAAATTACTTCCGAGTTTATCGTTTAAAAAGTTTTTACATCTTTAATTACAAGACAAAACAACTACCTCGATGAAGATAAAAACATCGCTTTAACTACTCAACAATTTTCTGAAAACCTTTATTATTCGAACAATGCAAAGTTCTTCACAGTGCAGTAACTTACCTCGCTTACACAAACTAGATCTACAACTAACTCAACTTTACTCTTGGCGCTTGTGTGTAAATATATACACCATTACAATGGAAGTTAGGACGGCATTTTAAGCAGCTGTTTTAAATTGTTATGCATTAAATTGTCTCCCCATATATGTATTGAATATTTTTCCAAAAATATTTGCTTAAAAGTTTGCCAACAAAAAAACAATTCGTTTTCCAAAAAAACAAATTGTGTTCATAATCGTTCATTTAAAAGTTTTTTTTTAAATATCTGCAATGTACAGACACGACTAATTTACAATAGTTACTGTTTTATATTAGTACAGAAGTAGCTGACAATTACGCCACCCAATTGCTGTCAAAGGGTTACTGTTGTCTGAACGCTTGCAACACTCAAGGTGCACTCATTTGTTGTTACTTATATAGGCGAAGATGCAGGAAAAAAAGAATGATGAGAGATAAAGCCTTCAGTACCCTTATTTTATATCCTTATGCCTCTATATCACCGAACAGATAGGCAGACGTATATCAACATTCACATTATTCCAATTTTCCAATAAATTGAGAAGAACTGAGAGAAATAACCATTGGTAGTAATAATAAAAACAAGTAATGTAGATCGTCATGAGGAATATCAAATTAAATAAACGTATATTAATTGATTTTAAAAAGGAATGTCGATTTGATGAAGGATTATAACAATTATTTTGTAATTGTACTAGCTGTTGCCCCCGACTTCGTACGCGTTAATTTCGTATACCTTTTTTTTTTTTTTTTTTTTTTTATCGTGCGGAAATACCCCCCCGCCGGCCAGCGGGGGCGGTTATGTCGGGCTTGCACCGACTAAAACCGCACGCCGTCTCGGGTCTTCAGACGCCGGGGTGTAAGTTTACCCATAGAGCATATCCCTCGCACCCCGGCTGACCCTGGGCCATCTCACCACTAACAGCATCGCTCATCCTGTCTCCTCTGAAAGCAGAGGAGTACGGAGAGCGATGTGTTCCCGCCACGTTGGTTATTGGCCGACGATCAATGCCAACCCTATGAAGGGGTGAAGGAGAAGCCATTGACCGCCGACCAGGGTGTACCGGCCGCTCCGATTCCGTTCCCCCCGGACTGCAGCGGGATCGGAATCGGAGCGACACTCGAGGAGGTTACCCAACACACACCCCCGTTAATTTCGTATACCTCAATATGTATGTTTATATCTCAGAAAACTAGCTGGTAAACCATTTCTGAATGAAAATGCAAAACATTTACATTTCGCTCGAGAATATGTAGACTTCAACTGGGACACAACCATATTTTCAGACGAGAAATCTTTTAAATCCAGTCACAGAAGTATTTAACATGAGTTATTTAACACGAGATTTGTAAAGTGGTGAAGTAAAAGAAGTGGTCAGAAAATATTTGCTTTTACTTGACGTGTTCTGTAGACTTTTCACATTCCATTTGCAAGTAGTACCCTTTTTTTTTCGTGCGGAAATCCCTTCGGATACCCCCCGCCAGCCAGCGGGGGGGTTATGTCGGGCTTGAACCGACTAAAACCGCACGCCATCTCGGGTCTTCAGACGCCGTGGTGTAAGGTTGGCCCATAGAGCTGTGGAGGAACGGGGTGTGACGTTCCTCCAACACAAACGAAGGATCCTCCGACCAGGCAAGGTGATCACGCCTGGCGGGCCGCGGCCCAACGGTTGTCGTTGGGATGTTGTAAATATGCTATACCAGCGCGCGAACTTCACTTTCGCGATTCAGGATTGGTATTGATGTAGTAGTATCCAAGTAGTTCACCTTGTTGTCGCTAGATGGCGCTGGGTATATGTGGTATCGCCACATCACTCCCCTCCAAGACCGGAGGTTGATTGCGATGAGTCAGCTGTCTTAAGCTCTCTTGTGGAGCATGCCAGTGCCAGTCTTGTGTAGTTCCATTTCGTCGGAACTGGACGCCGCTGGTTCCATTGGTGGAACAGTCTTCCTCGCTAGTCCTCGTTAATTGGGACTAACCGCTGGTCCCGAAGATGCGGGGCTGAGTGCGGTGATGCGGTGCTGCGGTGAAGTGCCCAGTGAGTCGGGGCTTGAAGCGTCGAGGTGAGTCCTCGGTGAGCCTTCGGTGAGGCGAGGCGAATCCTCAGTGAGAAGAGGTGAGTCCTCGGCAGTGAGTCGGGGCGAATCCTCTTGAGTCAAGGTAAGTCCCCCGTGTATGGGGCGAATGCTGCGTAGATTGATCGTGTGCTCTTCTTATGTGGACCGTATATGCCATAGGCAATGACTGCTACGTAGACGGGAGAGATGTGCTCTTCTTACGTGGACCGTATGTGCAGTGTGCTGTGCCTTTAGAGGCTGATATGGCCGTAGGGTAACCAGGCTGCAGCGATCGCTGCATGCTGTGGTATCCCAGTTGAGGCCGAAGCTGCTGGATGGCGAAGACTTAATTACCGCTCATGCGGAAGAAGTGAATAGGATGGTGGCGATAGGAATGCTGCTGATATGTTCAGCGAAGGTTACGTGATCAGATCACGTCGGGGTCACCACTATGGAGAAACAGGGTGTGACGTTCCTCCAACACAAAGGGAGGATCCTCCGACCAATCAAGGTAATCGTTGGGATGTTGTATATATGCTATACCAGCGCGCGAACTTCACTTTCGCGATTCAGGATTGGTATTGATGTTGTAGTATCCAAGTAGTTCACCTTGTTGTCGCTAGATGGCGCTGGGTATATGTGGTATCGCCACAGAGCATATCCCTCGCACCCCGACTGACCCTGGGCCATCTCGATGCAAGTAGTACCCAATCTACATGAGGTTAAAACATGGTAATACATTGAAGTGTGTATTCATATTCACATAGCAACCATGGTATTATGCATACTGAGATCAAAATGCAACCACTTATTCGATATGTGCCTTTCAACTGAAATGGGTAACCACTTAAACCAGGGCAAGACTTCGCCGGAACTATCGGTGAAGTGACGATGTAATCAAAATAACTGGAACTACACGGTCCAACATTAGGAGTCAATTACCGGGTATCCGGTAACCGAGAAAGGAAATCCTCAGGAAACCCGGTCAGCCCGCAGGTTTCAAGCTAGCAAATACGGAAACTTTTCTGATTTTTTAAGCTTCGCAAATGTGATGTATATTCAGGTACTTTGATGACTTCTAGTGACTGACTTCGAAGAGGACAACTTCGCATTTTGGTTGTTTTTAACCCCCGACGCAAGAACGACGGGATGTTATAAGTTGGACGTGTCTGTATGTGTGTCTGTCTGTGGCATCGTTACTCGCCAACGGATGAACCGATTTTGATTTAGTTTTTTGTTTGAAAGGTGAATTAGACGGGAGCGTTCTTATCTATATCGGAGGTTTTTTATTTTTTTTATTTAGTATTTCAATTAACATTAACACATAACATTACATATAACCTTAAAAAAATGCTTTTATTAAAATTCCTTTAAAAAAATTCTTAATTTTTTTTTATACTAGGTAATTATTTTATTTTCTGCTTTTTAGTTTTAGTAATGTCAAGTATCTTATTTAGTTTCAGACCATCTACCATCCCCATCTCCAGACCTTGGACATCACTATCACCAGTGTGTTTAGCAAGACAAAACAAATGAGCCCAAACTAGTTAGGTTTATCTTGTTTAGTTTAGGAGTTCCTATGGCCACCTTCCTACTCCATGATCAAACACTGAATACCATGTCATATGCGATTGTTTATCAAGACAAAACAAATAAGCCCAAACTTGATAGGTTTAACTGGTTTAGGATTTCCTATAGCTACCTTCCTACCTACCTAAGACACCCGGATTACCGGACATAATCCGGATTTTTTTGAAAAAGCATTCCTTGTAATGTGACAAATCATAGATCAAAAGTAAAATAAAATAAAAGTTTTGTAGGGATCTTGTAATATTTAAGGAGTTCGATTCTCTTTAATTTATTTGATTTCATATGAATTGTAAAACATCTTCATATACACACATCAAAAACGTCTAAGCAACATGCTTAATTTTACATATTCTGCAAATTATATTGGTAAACTGTTTGATTAGAAAAAAAAACTCGATTTTGTTTTTTTTTTATTAAAAGTATACCTACTCTATCACGCACAAAAGAAAACAAGGCACCTACGAAAATAAAGTTTTTAAAACAAAATTAAATCGTTAACCAAAATTTATTTATTCTTATAGAATTCTTTAATTTAATGCAAAGTGTGTCCTCCTCTGTTGTTAAAAACTTGTTGGCACCGATTATTCATGCTATCGATGAGTTTGTTAATGGTATCCTGTGGCAATCGCTTCCAATGAAATTTTAGCTACTTCTGCAACTGTTGGGTTGTTGTCACGCCGTCCAGGTCCTCTAATACACATCTCTGGAGCATATCCCATACATGCTCGATGGGGTTGAGGTCTGGCGATTGTGCAGGCCAGGGTAACACCCTGATGTTTTCTGTTGCCAAGTACTCCCTAGTCCGCATCGCTATATGAGAACGTGCATTGTCATGCATTAACTTAATATCGGAGCCAAGGGTTTGTGCAAATGGATGAACATATAATGTCTAAGAACATACTCAACGTAATTTTGAGCGTTCATGTTTCCATTTACAAAAACGAGCTCAGTTCGTCTGTTCTTCATAATACCCGCCCATACCATAACTGTTGATCCGTTGTATGGATGAACTTCCTGAACGCACCTCAGTCTTTCAGTATTGCCGGGACAACGGTACACTCTTACCCTTCTTGTATCAGACTTAAACCCGAATCGAGACTCATCGTAAACTAAAATGTTGTCCCATTGTTCCTGGGTCCACGTTATGTGTTCCCTACACCATTCATTTCGACGAGCGCGATTTCCGTGACATATAGGCGGGCACCTGATTGGACGTCGCGCTCGTAGACCGTACTCATGCAGTCGATTTCGCACGGTTTGGGGGCTAACAACAACACCGCTTGAGTTTTGTAGCCTTGAACCTATCTCTCTGGCGGTTAACATTGGTTGACGTCTTGCGGTTAGTTGTCTGTATCGGTCTTGCCGAGTAGTTGTACTCCTTCTACGGCCCGGGTGCTGCTCATCGGGATTTCCTGTCGTAGTGTAACGCTGCCACAGACGGCAGATAATGCTCATGTTCACATCAAAATGGCGAGATACCTCAGATTGGTTTCTTCCCGCTTGTATCATTCTACAGCTCTTTACATTTCATTAGCGGTCAAATGACGACGCTCCATAACGTAAAGAATATCTCACAATTCAATTTTATCAAAAACTCTATTAAAACTTGGTTACAACTATAAAATTCAAATGATACCAAATTTCTTATTTATCAAAATAAAACATATTTAAATTAGAACTAACGTATCAGCTTTTAATTTTATGTAAAAAAACAAAACACAATCGAGTTTTTTTTTCTAACCAGCCAGTAAACCAAAAGGTTACATACCTGCCCACCTATGGTAAAAAAGTAGAAGAATTGTCAATATAATTTGCAGAATTATGTAACATTAAGCATGTTGCTTAGACTTTTTTGATGTGTGTATTTTGAACCGACTTTAAAAGGAGGTTGACTGTTTGACCTGTATATTTGTATAAGTTTGTCCGCGATTTTCTGGCGTTTGGTTGAATCGATTTCCATTCAGTTTTCAGAAAAGTGCTTTGAAATTACAAGGTTTTAGGTGACTTAATAAAGGAGGTATGTTTGTCCGTGATTGGGATTTACGCACGAAAAAAAAGGTATCCTGAGTTAGGTAGAACCGATTTTAATGCAGTTTTCATCAAAAACGTATTTGTTAAATTCTGTAGAAGGTTTTTATATTCTTAACCGATTGAAAAAAAGGTAATTTTGCGTTTGGCTAAATCGAATTTGATTCGGTTTTCAGAAAAGTAGATATTTGTTACATTCTGGAGAAGATTTTGGTATGCAACAAATAGATATTCCGCAACGCCGTTCGCATGAAACTGTTATTGAGCGATATATTAGGTCAACTTGTAAGGTTTCCAGAATGCCGGCAGCATTGCCAAATCCGAAACAACGTTACAAAGCAACAAAAAAACAATATTTATTGAGACGTCTCATAATGATGCCACCCCATATGTGTCACCACTTCTACACATTTCATTAGTTGGCACGGGGAGACTTATAATGGTGCAGGAGTACTACTACTACTACTACAGGAATACATTTCTACCCTACATACGCTACATTTCTACCTAATACCGCATTGGTTTGGCACCGCACCGTTTTCAACAGAAAAGTCTTTTATATATGCGCATTTTTGTCTTTTCAATTAAATCGGTAGTTCGGTTATTTTTCACTTTTTAGTCCCTTCTTGGTTTTTGAAGTTGGTTATATATTTTTATTTTTTCGCTCATTAGGGGAGACCTATGTCCAGCAGTGGACTAGAATAGGTTGATGATGATGATGATGATGATGATGATGATGATGATATATTTTTATACTAGTCTTTTTCTTAATTAATTATAGTAATATAGTATAATAGTGCTTAAACTTAACATAAGGTATCGAGTGGAGTAGGGGTGCTTGGTTGGGGACCTCCACGCGGTGCACCCTGGGCAACGGAGACAGCAGCGCCTCTCTCCTAGGGCGGGAGAGACGCTGCCGCCTACGGCCAACTCCGACCGAGGCGAGGACGGCCCTGTTGAGGGCTGTTCGGAAGCTTTCCACGTGTCCCTCTGATCAGCAGATGGCACAGTGGAGAGCAAGTAAGGGGGCCATCTCGAAACCGGAGATCGCCCAGGGTCAGTCAGGGGTGCGAGGGATATGCTCTATGGGTAACCTTACACCCCGGCGTCTTAAGACCCGAGACGGCGTGCGGTTTTAGTCGGTTCAAGCCCGACATAACCGCCTCCGCTGGCCGGCCCCGCGCCGGCCAGCGGGGGCGGTATCCGAAGGGATTTCCGCAAGAAAAAAAAAAAAAAAAAAGGTATCGAGTGGAGTAGGAAAAGTCAGTAAGCGGATCACGGCTCCGGGGTGAATGAATATATAGCAATTAGCAAAATCATTTGTCTGTAAATACGTTATATCGACCATGATATCACAACATGGGCTAGAAGTTCATTTCGTGAAAAACATAATAAACTCAAAATAAATGTGCGTGCCAAATTTCTCTTTGATATAGCCAGTTATTTCGTTATAATTTTATTATATAGTTAAAGCATGTTTCTAAATTTAAGATTTGAATCGCAAATTAAACAAGATGGCCCAGGGTCAGGCGGGGTGCGAGGAATATGCTCTATGGGCAACCTTACACCCCGGCGTCTGAAGACCCGAGACGGCGTGCGGTTTTAGTCGGTTCAAGCCCGACATAACCGCCCCCGCTGGCCGGCGGGGGGTATCCGAAGGGATTTCCGCACGAAAAAAAAAAGCTATGTATGTACATATATGGTTTTATAAAATATCAGTGATGTAAAGATAAATTAGATAGATAGCAGGTAAATACGCAGGTCGTCATCATCATCTTAACGGTGATCGCGGATAACCTATATGATTACCTCGTACCCTTTTAAATGATAAATTCTCAAATAACCACCATAATTTGTGTATATCACATCAGAAAAACATCATATTTTTCTCAACCACGTAGTATATTATACTTTCGCCCTTAAAACTTAAAATTCTGGTTTTAGTGCATTTAGTCGGGGGAAGATGAACTTTAAGGGTCAACCGTATTGCGGTTAATGTTGACCGTAAAACATTCCGCTGTAACGTAGTGTGCCGCTCTCCGCCCCCCTGATCCTCGCTGATGTATTTACGTACCACGAATTATATGAAAGCTTGTTTACATTTTAATGAAAGGCGTGCGCCTGTAAATTCTCTGTTTATATCCGCGCTCTCGCTGAATCCCACAATTCTCTCGCTCAAAATCGTGCCATATTTAAGATACGTCTCATAAATGTTCCCATAATTAAATAGAATAAACGTAATAATGGTATTTATTAGGTGCCTTGGTGAGATTTTAGCGTCTTCGATAACGTGTTTGCGCACCTCTTGCGTATAACCATATTGTTTATAATAGCGGCCCGTCCCGCGGATTTTTTTTTAAATCTTCCTTATTGTAGATATGCTTGCAATATAAAGGCATCAAATAATATAATTTCAAGTTTGTAAACTTCATTTTCCGACAAACCAGGTGCTATTATTGATATTTTAAACTCGTTTCATTTATTTCATTTCATTTATTTATTTCATAAACAATTTACATTGTATTGAAAATTACAAACTTAAGATAAAAACAATAAAAATCATAAGCTAAAAAAAAATAAAACAAATCAAATAAAATTAAAATATTAAATAATACATTATTAATTATGATGTCAAGAATTAATTGATAAAATTATATTGCATCAAAAAAATAAATAAAAATGATAAAAATTAAATTAAATTAGAGAAGTGAACATGTCAAAAGTTGTGCATATAGAGAACCATGTACCCATCATTGCAAATATTATTTACAAAAACATAATATAATACCAATTACAAATATTCATAAAAAAGAAAAATTTCATTGCATGCATCCTCTATGTCATTTTACAAATTCGTCAAGTGAGTAGAAACAACTCTCCAGAAGAAAACCCTTAAGTACGGCTTCAAACTCCTTTTTATATACAGCGCTTCTTATTTCTAGGGGAAGACTGTTAAATAGTTTGACTGCACTATAAGACACGCTATGTTTAACTACATTAAGAGTGGGTGCAATCAATAAAGGCATATGTTTCCTTCTCGTACTTTCACGTTCCCGTCTACCTTCTTCACTTTCAAAATTATGTAAGTTCTTGGCAAAAAAAGTCAATAAAACCAGAATATACAGACAAGGAACTGTTAAGATTTTTAGTTCCCTAAAATATTCTACACAGGACTGCTGCTGGTCTATGCGTACCATGGTTCTAATGGCCCTCTTCTGTGCAACGAAAGCTTTGTGAATATTGTACTCATAACTACCCCCCCAGAAAATAATACTATACCTCAATTTTGATTCTACTAAGGCGAAGTACACACCTCTTAGCTGTTCCATGTGCACAACATCTCTAAGGCTTCTCAATACATAACAGGCCGAATGAATACCAGCCTCTATGCTTGCCAATTCACATTTCCACTTCAAAGAACAGTCGATATATACACCCAAGAATTTTACTTCATTAACTGTGACTATCCTGTCACCCTTAAGTTCACAAGCCAGTACATCTGACGTTTTACTAGTGGATTTAAATAATATGATATTGGATTTGCTGCTGTTTATTTTCAGGCAGTTTAATGTAAACCATTCATTGAGATGCCCCAGTGCCAAATTTACTCTTTTATTTAAATCTATAATGTTATTCGCCGATACAATTGCGTTGGTATCGTCGGCAAATACGGTAAGTTTCACCTGTTCCGGTAACTTATTCATCACAGTATTGATCAGGTCATTGATAAAAATAATGAAAAATATAGGACCTAGTATCGATCCTTGAGGAACCCCTGTTTTTATTTTGACAAGCCTGGATTTAAAAGTTTTAGCAAATTTAGTTCGAATCGTTCCAGATTTCTCGTAACTGTTGGACTTGATCTCTACGAACATTTGTCTGTTGCTCAGATATGAGCTAAAGAGATGCCTAGCTGCGCCCCTCACGCCGTAGTGCTCTAACTTTTCAATCAGTAGATCATGTCTAACTGCATCGAAAGCAGAGCTCATGTCAAGAAAAATGCCTGCAACTTTTTGCTTATCGTTTAGCCTAGTTAGAGCATCATTTACTAACGTGTTTATAGCATCTGCTGTGCCCACTTTTTTAAGATAAGCAAACTGTCTAGGATTAATTATATTATTTCTACCAAGATGCCTAAGTAACCTAGTTTTTAGTAAGACTTCGAGTATTTTAGATATTGTGGGCAAGACGGAGATCGGGCGGTACATTTTTGGATCTTGTTTTGAGCCCTTTTTATGTATAGGTACTACTTTAGCAATTTTTAACTGATCCGGAAAGATACTACCCCGAATGCATCGATTGAAAAAGTTACTCAATGGTTCAGCTAACAAGTCTATATTATTCTTGATTACAGTAATGGGCACACCATCATAACCACACGAAAGTTTAGTATTCATGTTTCTGACAACATCAAAAACCTCCTTAGGAGTTACCAAGTCAACTATCATATCTCTTTCTATTCGAACTGTATTTTGCTTGAGGATTTCTATGGCTGAACTACAGTCGTCGCTATTAACTCCAGAATCATAGTCGAAAGCAGTAACAAACAAATTGACAATTTCTTTGGGATCAGAAGTGATGCAGTCCCCATTAATTAAGGAATAATGTTTAATATCTTTTGTTTTTATATTCCTGTGTTTATTGATTATACGCCAAACATCCCTTGCAACATTGTCAGATCTCGCTAAAGCTGTTTGAACTGCCAGTTTTTTCGCATTTCTAATTACTCGCCTGTAAATGTTAATATATTTATTTTTGTAACTAACCCAAGAAGTATGTAGATTACCTTTTGCACAAAGAAACCGCTTCATTGTACTGGATACCCTGATTCCTTTAGAGACCCAGTTGAGACCAGAATCACGTTTAGGATATATTTTGACTTTTTTCAATTTGAAACTGTTACTAAAAATGTCATTAAATTTTGAAAGAAATGTATTAATATGCATCGCATTTAAGTTATTTGACAATAGTAACTTCCTAAAGCTATCATTATTTGTAGTGTTAAATATTCTTTTGTAAGTGGTTCTATATGTGTTATATTTATTCTTAAAAGTGTTGTTACTATATAAAGAGTTGCATATTAGGCCTGCATGTCCATCTGCTAACCCATTGTGATCTACAATGCAGTCCTCTACACTATCCTCTTCAAGATTCGTCAAAAAGTTGTCGATGCAAGAAACCCTATCATCCCGCCTAAAAGTGATTGCACTCACCAATGGTCTAAAATTGTAACTCGTCAGTATATTCATAAAGTTCACTTTTTTCTTATTGTCATTTAAGAGATCTATGTTAAAGTCTCCGCATATAAAGCACCTCTTGTCAAAAAGGTGTTCCAGTAATTGCTCAAGCATGTTCATAAAAACTTCCAAATTATTGTCGTAGGGACTACGATAGCAACAAAAAACATATATACCGGACTGGATATCCTTAACACCACAAACTTCAAATGAATCTCTTTTGTACAATTTTTTGCATATGGCAGCCTGGTCCTCGCAATTTCTATCATGTCGTGCAAGTATCAAGGAGCCTCCTCGTATTTTATTAACTCTATAGTTAAGAGAAACCAGTTTAAAGTTATAAAAATTAAATAAATTTGATAGAGACTCATTTAAAAAGTGTTCAGTTAAACAAACGTAGTGCATAATATTTTTTAAACCCTCAATATATATTTCAAATTCTTCTTTTTTACTATTTATACCGCAGACATTCTGATGAAAAATGCTTAAACTAGCACTCCTGTCACTTTCGTTAGAACAGCTTTGACTAATAGAGTTGTTCATGATATTGCCCTCGAAAAAACTCCGACTTCGTGAAATATTTACGTTACATTCATCTAATATGTCTAAAGCAACAACATTATCAACGAAAAAACTCGCTTTGAACCTTTTCTAGATTATCATCAGTCTGAGTAGTTGCATCAAACAACTGTGACCCTAGGGTAACATAACAAGTCTGAACGCTTACATTACTAAAACACTTTGGGGCACATGCTGTTGCGATCACATTTACCTCATTGCACATCTTAGCCATATAGTTAAGGTGGTCACATTTATACTTCAAACGCAGTATTTCTCTATGCAAAGACCGAGCTATACTCAATTTGGTAACATATCTAGGAGTATAGACTAGAGATTTGATGTGAACACCTAAATCTACAACCTGTGCTGATTTACAATTTATACAGACGTGCCTTAACAAGTTATTGAGACTGTGCACATTTAAATATTTATTTTTATGAATCTCCCCAATTAAAAAGTTTGTGTTTGTTATTTGATTCAGCATATAATATAAATACGATTGCACTTTCATAGGGTTGGTATCGTGTGAACCACCCATGATTATCACATAATCTGAACTGGAGAAATCCTTACACATTGCAAAGGAGCTTAATATCTCTGACATCGGTGCATCACGTTTTATGACAGCCATGACGACGAAAGCGTCGCCAAGCAGGTCTTGCAGGAGTTTTCTCATTCCATATCCGGTCTCATCGGCAAATATCATTATACGGTGCTTTGTTGACCCCGGAGTGAGGCGATTGCACTTCAAATCTGCTTTAAGATTCGATGTAGATTTACCTATGTTGTCACATGTTGAAGTATACTCATTTGAGCTCCCGGTTTCAACCACCTCCGCCAAGTCAAGGTTGGTACATTGGCCCTCGTCTGTTCTCACATTCTTTAATGCATGGCCAAGTAATTGTACGTTTGATAATGCATCAAAACTAACATTCAAGTTTGTTTCTGAGGATCTACGACAGATGTTGTCAAGGCCCCTGACCGTACTCATCGTTAATTCCCTAGACGAAGTCCTAGGTAGGCCAACTTTCATGGTCATGCACCTGTAACGTCTCCGATACTGGGGCGAATAAAATTTTAGTGGGGTAATATTGCCTGAATTTGAAGTGTCTGATAAACCTATAGATTTAAATAATTTTATTTTTTGTTGATAGTCGTTTATTTCCTTCTTTAATGAAGTGTTTTCCATACATAAACTATCTATTTCTTGGTGAGCACTCTGTAATTCTGTGGTAAGGTTATTTAATTTATCCTTCAACGCCATACAATCACTCTCACCGCAGCAACTGTGGTTTGAGAGACTCTGATACGAAACCTCCATTTCTAGTTCACTATCATTAAACTTTAACGACTGTCTTATCTGTCTACTTTGTGTATTGACATTATTGGATTCCTCGCTGTATCCTTCCATATTTTTAAATTTGCCTCTAACTTGGGCTAGTTATGCGATTGGCCGCTTTTATGTTTAGTCGTTACGACAATTTTTTTTCGGTTATACCCATACGATTAATCGTGTCGTTTATAATCTAAAAGCGCTCATTTATAATTGTTTTAGGTCTTTAATATTACCAATGAATTTTTAAAATGTAAATTAACTTTTTCTTTGGATTGGGTCTTTCTTATTTCCGTGGAAAAAACGTTCACATTTGAATAACAACTGATTTTTTGCAATAAAATAGATTATAATTCTCACTTTTTCCACCGATTGAGTTTATAGGTATGCAGTACGCGGGATACTATCACTTATATATGTTATTATTTCACTCTTATATACGTTCTAGGCTTTAAATTGAAACTTAAAACTTCACAGTTCTATTTTTGTACATCACTGTTATATGGTGCTCATAACATTTCTACCCATGTATCACGCACACTTATCATTAATGAATTAGCACTTATCGTTCTTAAATGATTTTTTACTATTTTCTGCAAATTTTATTTCTAGAGCTAATGTTTACGTTACGACAACAGTGTTGCCAAAAAAGATCATTCATAGATTGTTACACGTTACAACGAGTATTTCACTGTCGTTAAACTTTCCATTAGTAAACCCAGTAATAATACGATTTAAATAGAAGCCTGGAAATAAAGGATGTTCTTAAATCACTAAGATTAATTTTCTCCGCACATAATTTATATCAGCAAACCAGGACGCGGGTCGACGAGACCATGAGGCAATTTACAAACTCGAAAATCGCGGAAGTTCGTTAATTATTCGGTACGAGCAGGCTTGGGCGCGCCGGGACTCACGGTTATTGACAATTAAGACAAGGCCCGACCGCTTCACGCGCCTTATTACTCTACTTGTGGTAGCCCACTGCTACGCAGATCAGATTTCAGATACTCACTATTCAATAAAGTGCACTAATAATGTAGGCGGATTCAGAGAGTTCTTACCACTCTTACCTGTACTGGACCAGTTTATAAAAAGAACAGTCCCGTTGAATTCCGACCGCGTAAAAAATACATTATATTCCCAATAGAAACTACTGAAACAAGTGGAATTTAAAAAAATATATAAATAAATAAGCTTTTATATATAAGATTGTATACAGCTTATATATAAATATAAATCCTTCTGTTCTAAATTTAGTACATCCAATAAAAATAATTCTGTTGTAGTGAATTGATAACGAAGCGTAATTCTGTTGAGTGGAACTGAATGTTCCTTTAATATTAAGTCAAAATAAAAATATATTCACTGAGTGTCAGTACGTGTGTAATCTAAATATGGCATCACAGGAATAACGGGCGTGTGTGCCGTCTCAGAAGGGTAAGTTAATCCATAATAATCTGTATTTCTTCTAAGTTTATATATTTTTTTACAATTGACATGAATAATTTGATCCTACTCAAATTTAAAAACGCAAAAAACATCATTTATTAAAAAATAACCTACTTTACTTTGTAATTTTTGTAGATGTTCTAATTTTAGTACAATCGGTACTAATTGGGTTCTAATTGAAATTTAGATGTACTAAATTTAGAATTGTCGGTCTCTAAGATGACTGCAGTTTTTGTTTTAGATTTACGGGTAGATGAAATTCTGGCAATGTTGAATATGCCAGAGGGTGATTTTAGTGCATCAGATTATAATGAAGTACATTTAATACCCTTAGAATGAGAAATTTCTGAACCTGAAAGGTCTAACAGCTCAAAATCAAAAGATTTAGAGATAGTACTGATGTTTCTTCAGGGTCATAATGAACCAGAAACTATAGGAATATTGCAGGAACAAGAAGATGTACTCAAATAGCTTGAGGTACAGGTTTAGCAGAGTCAACAATATATACCAGGACCTGGTAATATTCGGACAGGGATATTTAATACTACCATACATCCCATGCTACCTCCTTATCATTTTTAGAGATTTTTAGCAAGCTTTTATATATGATTTATTGAGGATTGTTTAGTTTTTTAGTACTATTTATAGGCTCACGATTTACCACTATCTCAACTGCTACTAAGTGATGGAGTCTACGATGGAACACATTTGCCTAAAAGAAACCTATCACACATAAATCACTCGAGCCTTGAAAAATCTCAGGTTTGAGCTTTCTGTAAGCACATACTCAGCCAGGGAGTAACACTCTTACCTGTACGCATAATGAATGAGATATCAAGCGATAGGTTCGGGATAAGTAAAATAAGATATATAAATACCACGGCCTGAGGTTATTAGAATGTAAAAATAAAATATGGGTGGCGTAGATTCGGCAGATAGAATGATAGCTGTTTGTCAAATTCAGGCACGTACTCGCAAGTGGGCAATAAGATTTATTTTTATATGATATATATTATTTTTGTTATATTTTCATACATATTTGTTTATTTATTAACTATAGAGAACAAGGATCCTAAATTCAGAACATTCAAATTTTAAAATCATAGTTACTAAGAACTCGTGTCCTACATTTAGAACAGCCTGGAAATCTGGCTTTTCTATTTATATATTAGGTAGATTTCGATGAAATCGATCTACCTATTGGTTTCTTGACTACTGTCGAATTTGAAAAAAAAATCTTCATAGGAGGTCTAGTTATGACCCCCTGAGTCCGAAATGACCACTGGTCAAAAAGTTTATATATATATGTATATGTATGTATGGTTCCACTGCCCAAAATTTGCGGCACTCTCACGATCGCATTTTTGCCCCGATAGCTTTCAAACTGCGGTCAAAAATAGCTTGGGTGTAAACTTAGTTTAAGTTCGTGAACGGATGGAATCCAACCTAAGGGGACGGTAGGGCCTCACTTTTTGTGAAATCAGTTTTTCCTCAAAATTTCACGTTCCATGAAAGATATTCGAACCGTTCTAATTTTATCCCATAGTATACATGAATACCAACAACTTTTAATTATTAACATAACATATTTAATTATATTAACAAATTATTAACTTTTAAGATTAAAACTTTAACTAAAAGTGGAGGGGGGAAAAACCAAAATTTTTCGGGAAAAAAATCATAACTCGAAGTGTATGATGTTGTCAGTACGAAAATGATTTACATAGGATAACACATAACTTCACGCCCGTATCCCCGAAGGGGTAGGCAGAGGTGTATTATACACCCACGATTCGCCAGTTATGTTAAGGTCCCAATGAAATAGGGGGCAAGCCTATTGTCATCTACCGGGCACATAATTAAGCGAAGGATAATTAACATTTATTAATGCACACATAACTACGTCAGAGGTGTGTGCCCAGGGCGACTGGGGATCGAACTCGAGACCTCGTCTCAGCAGTCCGTTACGTACGCCACTGGGCTATCGCCGCTAGTTTGGTTGAAAATGATTTAATAAGTGAGTTTTAACGAATAAACTAATTGTTTCTAAATCGTCTTCAAAAAAGAAGGAAATTGAATTCAATAAGGATGATCAACTGTACTAACTTTTAAACTTTCGCGTTCCATGATATAATAATTATATTTACGGGGATTAACGCGATCACTTATTTAAAGGTATTACATACCTCTGGTTTGCCTGACGTTTCGACCAGGTTGCACTGGCCGTGGTCACAGGCTGACTGGCTCAAAATTTCACGTTCCATGAAAGATATTCGAACCGTTCTAATTTTATCCCATAGTATACAGCAATATCAATAGCATAGCAAATCGGCGATTGCAGAACATGCACTCGATGCAGGCATCAACCACTGGATTGAATTTCACCGCACGCAAGTCCTCTCCACCGAACGTCACTTTTACTCAAGAGTTGTACGTGAAGCGATTGAGATTAAAAAACATAAAACATTCAATCGGGAAGATGGTTTTAAATTATCTACAGCGTGGAATCCAGTGTTAAAAAACATACCACCTCGCTTTTCTGCGCAGTCGGATAAACACCAGAATAGGAACACATCGGTTTGCTTACAGAATAGGGACACTGTTAGTGTAGTATGTGACGGTACATGGCGAAACAAAAATCTCAACAATATCAAAAATGTGCGGGTGGAAGAGGAATCTTCTACTTCACGGATTCGACGACGGAGGGCGTGCAACGCTGAGCCAGTCAGCCTGTGACCACGGCCAGTGCAACCTGGTCGAAACGTCAGGCAAACCAGAGGTATGTAATACCTTTAAATAAGTGATCGCGTTAATCCCCGTAAATATAATTATTATGATCAACTGTGCTAGCAACTCCTATATCTTTTTTTTTTTTTTTAAATAATAATTCTTTATAATTCGACTCATATTGGGGTTAGTAACAATTTTTACTTATAACTATGTTAGTATTATAATACACATGGAAATTTAATAGAATGAATGAAATAATTTGAAAATAACAATAAAATTAATGATTTTTTTTAGTGATTACAAATAAAATTTGAAATGATGTCAAATGGAGATGTCAAATAAGTAATGTAAAAACAAAATTGTACAATTATCAATGATTAGGTAGGTACTTATAAAAATTAAAAATTAAAATCGGAATAACAATGACATTTGTATATAATTAATTTTTAAAGCCGCTTAAAATAAACAGAAAATACAAAATTATTATTATTATTCTCTTTATTACACTTAAAATACATATAAATTATATTTTTAAATACAATATATATACAAAGAAATAAATAAATAAATATTCTACGACATTCTACACAGCGCTCTCTAGACCCAAAGTAAGCATAGTTTATCTAGCTTGTGTTATGAGTTCCAGAATGCGGATAAATATACTTATATACTTTTTTTTTTGTAAATATATACATATTATACATAGAAACACCCAGACCAATGCAAATAGACATATTCATGCATACAAATATTTGCACTGAGCGGGAATCGAACCCGCGCCCTTTGTCGTAGCAGTCGAATGCATTACCGCTACGCCACAGATTTTTAAATTAAACATAGATCCATATTAGATTTACAAATTTACAAATTACAGTATATCAAAGTATGAATGACAGGATTACATGTACTGTTGCCTCCCAAACTAGGCCGAAGCCTGTATCTTGGGAGACAGTAAAATAATATATTTAAGTAAAGTACAAGGTTTTCAACTTTGGATATTGATATTTTATTTTCATACCTAATACAAGAAGAGGTATAGAGAAAAAGGGGCCAATGGAGAAAAGCAAAATTAAAATGAAAGTGGCCCATTATAAATTAAAAACAATAATTTATACAAATTCTAAAATAAAATTATAAAATGTGTGCATATGTGTGTGCATCTCCTATTAATAAATTATTAATCAAATCCAATATCTTTACATTTAAAAGATCATTGACTTTCAAAATATCTCACGTTGTTATTTCGAATGCCAACAAAAGAAACAATGTACCTACCATGATACCACATAAAAAATAATATATTCTATAATGATACGAATGAAGCGAATGTCCTCAAGGAAATACCGACTAGACATTTATGCTTTTATTACCGCCATCGATGAACCTTTTCTTAACAGTGCTATCGTTAGTGACAAAAGTGTACTTAATTTTATAAGTAGGGAGAGCACGTTGAAAGACCGTTATAATCACCCGCTAGGAATGTACTTATATAAAAATTATGGAATACATAAGGAATAATGGTTATGGATCTAAGCGAATGGAGGCATATTTTAATGTAACAAATATGGTAACTAGATTGAGGACTCGTGGGAATAAATATGACATGATCTTGATATTTTTACTAGAGTATGAAACATTTTTTGCACTAATGTGATACTTACCTAACTTGTCCGCCTGTATTAAAGTGGTTATCGTGACCTGAGGATGTTTGACTCTAAAAACTTATAAATTTAGTTTTAGAAAGCAGGTCCTATGATTTAAAAATACATAAAAGAAAATGAAAGCTTTGAGCGTCCTTGAAATAGAGTTTTTTTTTAACTCCTTGGTAAGGCTTATATTCGTCTCCAATGACACTGTAACACACTGTACTAACTTCCACATTCCGCTAAGTAATAGTCACCCTATTGCCGTCAACCGGCTCCTTTTTTATAGGTTATATGTTTACTGCTAGATTAAGAACAATTTTCTTCGACACCATGAATAGATGGCATGTTATGAAAATCAAGCCAAGCATCGTTATTTCATTGATTTAACATCCACTCTTCTTCAATTCTAGCCATTTATGAAATTGCAGGTTCACAGAATGCATATTATTTACACTAATATTTATTAAATTAGCCTAAGCTTATAATCATAATAACAACTTTATGATCTTGAATAGAAATAGTAGATTGTTACACAAGGGTTGAAAGTCAGCCTTTTCATCGGAGATATTTCTGGCGCTCGGAAGAAGTGAGACCGCCAATATTTCGAGGTTGAAATGGGTGACATTCACCCGAGTTAAACACTCTACTTTTCATTTCGACTATTTTTGGAAATTAAAATACTACACACACGTTTAATGAAACATGTATTTTGATAATCAATTAAAAATTAAAGTAAAATTGGAAAAAATGGAAATAGAGTGGAATATTAGCAACAGCTTTTGCCACAATTAACACAAGGTATTTATTTATATTGAATCTCGTTTTCCCGCTAATTATTTAGCAAACTTAAGTTGTTGTTTTTAATTCTGAAAAAAAAGTTATAATTCACGTACATATGTACTGCCAACATTAGAAAAGTTTTGAAAATCGAAATTATTGGCCATCTAGGCGGCCATGTAAAAAAAAGCGTCATGATACCAAGGCATTATGACGTAACTTCACTTTTCACCATGAAAATTAAAATTAAACTTTCCGAACAGGAGGGATGAAAAATATAGAGATCCGATTCTTAGCACTCCATGGATTCAACGTGCGGTCGCCGGGTCCATAGCGAGGAACACCATGACGGCGACTGAGACTTGCGACCCAGATGCAGGTTTAGGGTGGCCACCTTGTGATGCATCAGCGCTCACCTCCACCGTCAGTAGGGTTCCCCCCCCCCCCTACCTATCCAAATTTGGTAAGATCCTAACAATGCCGCTTTTGATATACGTTTTAGTAAAGAGCTTACTGAAGCTCTTGGCAATCCGAGGTCTTTAAGTAAGTTGTACAGGGATTTAGCTGGAATTCCCCTTGCTCCTACTTCTACGGCGTAGAGTTTAACCACGTAGCCGTTTTTGGTTAACTCATTAGTCAAATCAAAGTATTTGTTTGTCTTTATAGCGTGGTCTTTAGGTATATTAGTTTCTCACGGTACTGTGAGTTCTACAAGCACTGCACGCTTATGCGATCGTGAAAAAAGGAATATGTCGGGTCTGGATGATGAGGCACAGACATTTATATTATATTTATACATTATATGTGTAATTCAATATACAATTATTATTATACTAGCTGTTGCCCACGACTTCGTACGGGTTAAGTTCGGAATAGATCAAGGTATGTTTATGTTTTCAGTCTCGATATTAACACGTGTAAGTATTAAGATATTTTATTTAATGGGTTGGATGAGGCGATGCGGTGCACTTGTTTTACATTAACAATTCGTTCGAAATATTAGTATATAGATCGGTATATAGATGAGTTATAGTCCGGATTTTGACCATGCCTGATTTCTACTGACAAAAATTCTAAAAATCACATTTTCGGCGCCGGTATCGCTTTTAGAACACATCAATTATTATTTATAATTAATATTATTTAGAATTCATAATACAGTTTTCACCTCATTCCGATTTTATTATATGTATAGATCAGAACCCCATGTTTCTTCCCTTTTTTTTTCTTTTAATTGTACCTTTTGTTTATTGGTTGGTTCGTTGATTAGTTCGTTCGTTTGTTCGTTGGTAGTATTAACACATTGATTTTGTTTTCCTACCGTCCAGAGGCTAATGTAATGTATTGGATGTGACTACGTCATAATGATGACCGAGCAATGAAACCAGAAGAGGTAATCGTCATGGCACCTACTGGACAGACTTGCCTTGTGTGGGGCCAACGCGTTATACTTATAACATTGTAAGACTGTCTGGAAATATATCCTTTATTTTCATATCTGGCCGAATACACACACACACACATAACTTCACGCCTGTATCCCCGAAGGGGTAGGCAGAGGTGTATTACACACCCACGATTCGCCAGTAATGTTAAGGTCCCAATGTAATAGGGGGCGAGCCTATTGCCATCTACCGGGCACATTATTAAGCGAGCGATAATTATCATTTATATATTAATGCACACATAACTTCGAAAAGTCAGAGGTGTGTGCCCGGGGCGACTGGGGATCGAACTCGAGACCTCGTCTCAGCAGTACGTTACGTCCGCCACTGGGCTATCGCCCATCGAATATTATAGAAAAACTTTTTTGGCAAATATTTCTAGGCATCAGCAAATTACCGAGCGTGAGCCGTAGTGAGGAGCAGGCACCTACAGAAAAACACAGACATGAGAGGGAAGATATCTTCACGTAGAAATAGTTGCGACCCACAGAACACGCATTGTAAATTCAATGTAAACAACTAACTCTTTACCGAAAATCCCTCTCGAAGTAGGCCATGTATCGTATTATGGGAGGCTCCACTCTGTATTCATAGCGAATCTGGGACAGCGAGCAAGCCGAAATGGCGAATATAAAAATGAGTTAAGTGATAGTAAACGACGCTCTTTCCCCGGGATCGGATATTATAACTTTCGTGTCTAATAGATTCTAAAAAGAAACTTAAGACGACCATATTTAGTCGTTCCATAAAAGCTCACCAACTTCTGTTCCTTGTTAGTAGATAACTTTTGGAAGCGTTATCAATTTTATTTATCTAGTATTGGGCAAATGTTTTATGTTTTGTTGTATATTTTTACAATTTCTAAGAATCGTTATATTTTGTTTTAATTATAATTTTGTCAAGTGACCTGAACCTTTGAAAATACCCTGAAGTGACACCGGTCAGATTTAGTAAATGAATATTATGGAATAGTATATGGGACTTAATTCAATTTAATATGTAGGAAGTTCCACCAACAAGTACCAACATATCCCAAGTTAACAGTGTAAAAAATATTTTATTAATTTATTACTAGCTTGCGCCCGCAGCTCCGCCCTCGTGAAAACCTGTTACCGTAATAAGATGATGTTTGATACACTTTCATGCAAAAACAGCTCAATGGATCAAGCTGACATTTGGTACACGGATAGATCATAGTCGAATAAGAAATATAGGAATAGTTTCAGGGGATCAGAATTCCACGCGGGCGAGCCGCAGGTAACAGATAGTTAGTATATATTTACAAGAAATCGAGTTATGTTATCATTCCTTAAAATTATAATTAAGTATCCTTTTATGCGCGGGCGATAAAGTTAATTAGGTTAGATGGTATCTGAATTCCTTCTTCAAAGTTATATTCTCATTTGAATTGTTAAATGTTCCAACAAAATATTATGTCTCATTCAGTGATATAAGAACTTAAGTAGGTACCTACCTACATCACATGAATTTATCATTCATAAGCATACATTATGCCTTTGAAACAAAGAGCGCCCGTTAAAGCGCCATTTTCGTAGAGAAACAATAAAATAAAACAAGACAATGCGAGTGATAGGCACACGAACGACAGAAGTTTATTAGACAATTTACAAGTGAAATCGATGCTCATAAAATGTTACCACGCATCCGTATATCGGTCTTTTAGCCAAAATTACCGTGATGTGGTCCACATACCACAGTAGTCTATAGACTTGTAAATTGCGTGGGCGTGATCAAAATATGTTATAGTTGATTTAAATTTAACCATAAATTATGATAAAGTTGAGTGTATCAAATCTTCGGGGCCCAAGCCATCCTTACCTGCCTTGCTGATTAATGGGAGAGCCTTCTGCGCAAATTATCTCCCGGGTTAGGGGGCAGTCGCTTCCTTAAAAGCCTTACAAGCAAAACACAAAAAAGGAGGAGTAAGCGGACTCTGGGCTCCGAGGTGAAAGCCTCGGATGCAATCTCGAACACCGCTGAGATGATGATGACATTAGACAGTTCCTCCGAGTGGACAGCCTATATAATATATGGGCTGTCGACTCGGAGGAACTAATCGGAGGAAAAATCTAATCCGTAAAACCCAAAATACGATAGTTACATATTATGTAACTATCGTATTTTGGGTTTTACGGATTAGATTTTTAAATAAAGAATAAAAATGTTGACTATTACGTTACAAAAATGGATGTAAACAAAATTAAATGTTATAGCTGTGAAGAGTATGAATGAAGAGAATAAATTATTGGAAGTATGTTGGATATGATAAACGTGCTGCATCATACCATTTGATATATACTTACTGCAGACCTTTATAAAACGGCGCACCACACATTGGTGGAGTGCCCAGCGTGAGCGTGTCTACGCCGGGATCTCATTTCTGCCCTGGGCGTAACCGTTCTCTCGCTGGAGACCATGATGAGAGCCGTGGTCTCCGACGGGAGCAAGTGGCACGCCGCCGCCTCTTTCTGCGAGCAGGTAATGCACGCGAAAAAGGCGGCGGAGAAGGAGCGGGACAGTACCTTGCCCCACGAATTGCGCAGTCTGCGGGTAGGACGCCGCAGACTTGTCTACGCCCGGGACAACCGACCTCCATGATCGCGGCCTGAGGATGGCAGTCAGCCGGATAGCCGTCCTTAGAAAAGCAAACCAAGATGGAGGCGTGTCGTGTGTATCCTACACACGCTTGCCAACTCACCGAAGCGGGTACAAACCCGACCCCAAAGGCGAGGCCGCGACGGCGGCCGAAGTCTGCCGGGAAGCCTTGGGTTATCCTTTCGAGGGAGGAATATTTATTTAATTGATGTTAATTTTTATAAAATTAAGTACTTAGTGGTTCTGCGGACAGTAGACTTCACCTTAGAAACGACTCAACGTTAGAAATTGTGTTCAGTCTGTGTAGTAAGGACTGTGTCACCTATATAGATACTGTAGGGGCCTGAACCCCAGACTTCTTACTTGAATAAATTAAAACACAATGCAGCTTTGAAGTGATTCATACATTTTTCACATTTAATTGTTTAACCTATTATTCGTTATTAAAATACTAGTTGACCCGACAAACTTCATTCCACCTTAGAATCAAGTTATGTTGGTTACCTTAAAGGCTGAATTTTTTTGGGTTAATGTCTCCTTGCACCAAAGACATTAAAGACCCGAGACGGCGGGCGGTTGCGGTCGGTTCGAGTCCGACATAACCATCCCCGCTGACCGGTGGGGGGTTAACAGTGGCAATATCAGCAAACAAATAAAGGCACAGACACATAGGCGGAGATAAATCTAAAAAATCAATCAATCATCAATCAATCAAAATAAATCGGTCATAACTAACACAACTTTGTTTTATATTGATTTTTTAGAAAAGTTGCTTATAATGATTGACTATATGTGAAAGGTTTTCGTTGACAGCCGCCATCTTTACACTACCTAACCTTAAAATACAACAACTCCTTTACCTCCTTACCCTGCTTGTGAGTTTTGTACACAAAATCGCCTTTACAATTGATCACTGAATGTAGCTGCCAATTACTATCGCACAAGTCATTATTAAACAGCACAATTACATTAAAGTACAACTAAAATTTGATTAAAAAACCTTTATAACTAAAGGTTTTCTAAAACCTAGTAAACCCCCAGTGGAAACCCATGAAATAACAAGAGCAGCACAATAGCGTTTGTAATTATGAACGGATTATTCTCAAACCAGTACCAAAATCAGCATAATAAAGAACTAGAGCTATTTTTTTTTCAATGAAGTCGAACCAAATGCCAAAATCAAGTTTTTTTTTTTAAAACAGTTTTGAAATGATGTGAAATGGAGAAAAGGAGGGGAAGTAGGAGATTAAGTTGATAGGAAAGATAATTACCCGATAGACCAAAGGGCAGGAACAGTGTCTCTTCGGGGTTGTTCGAGGTATTCTCAAAAAATGTAACAGAAAGTTATTTAGCTTTATGTAAAAATCTTATGACTTGAACGACACGATTTGAAAACTGGTATATATTATGAAATAACAAAACCCGGAGAAATAACACTAAGACTCAAATGAAGCCCTAGATGGGTAAGTGCATTATATTAGCAAAAAGAAAGTCTAGGTAAACTAATGTGGTCAGCATGTTTGTTGGTGATTAGCTAGAACTACCCTATTTATTTTATTTTATTTATTGTATTTATTTTATTTATTTTATTTATTTTATTTATTTATTTTATTTATTTCTTTTATTTTATTTATTTTATTTATTTTATTTATTTATTTTATTTATTTCTTTTATTTTATTTAAGTATTTTATTTATTTTATTTATGTTATTTATGTTATTTATTTTATTTATTTTATTTATTTTATTTATATAATTTATTTTATTTATTTTATTTATGTTATGCAGTACTAATACCAGTATCGCCTGTTGTTGCTGACATATATATGGAGGCCTTCGAGGCGCGAGCTATGCAGACGGCTAGATTTATTATTATTACAGCTAGATTTTATAAACGGTATGTAGATGACACCTTCACAATACTACCAACAGATAGTATAAATACATTTTTAACACACCTTAATTCCATTAATAACAACATACAATTCACTATGGAATTAGAGGCAAATAATTCATTAGCTTTCCTAGATGTTCTTGTAATCAGAAACTCTAATAATACTTTGAGCCACACTGTGTATAGGAAAAAGACCCATACTGATAGGTACTTAAACGGCGAGTCTCACCACCACCCTAAACAGTTAGCTACCGTGGGAATGTCTTTGTTTCAGAGAGCCCGTGGGATCTGTGACAAGAAACACCTGGACGCTGAGCTACAACATGTCAAACAAGTTCTGTATGACAACAAGCTTAAACAACCGCGCATCAGTCACAGATCGCGAGAAAAGCCAGCCACTGTCGAGCGCCAGCCTGCAGTCCTACCATACATACGAGGGGTCACTGACAAGATTGGCTACATCTTGAAGCGAGCTTCAATTAACTGTAACAGTCATTAATTTTATCCCATACCATATTTATACTCATTACTAACTAATAATATTATTCACTTTAAACACTAATTTAATCTAATAGTAATATCCTTAAAAACCCAAGTTATTCATAATCATAATTTTAAGTCGACTCATGAATCGATTGTTTTCCGAACGTTGCATCACTGTCTCAGTCCGCCATTCGAATTGTGAAACCCATCGGGTATAGTTGTGCATAGAGAGTGTTTGAAAGTCAAATAAAATACTATTTCAAAGTTTGTGTTTACATCAAGAACCCCATCCTTCTGAGCGTTTCAGCTCAGAAGTGGGATTACAGCAAAAATATATTGTTTTTTGCTACGCCCACAGGTCAACATCTAAGGTACGTGTTTTTTTTTTCTCTCCCTGTTAAGTAGGGTAGATTATAATGATACTGTCTTTTTAAAAGCTATATTTGTTTGAGGCTAAATAATAACGAATACAAAGTGGAAATTAGGTCGCGTACAACGCTAGTTTGCTTTGGAGAAATAACAAGTCGTTACGTGACACGACGCGACGACCAGTAAAATTTTGTATTCTTGTCTACGAAGATATTTATTTAGTGATCATCACATCTTTAAATGAATACTGAATATCTCGAGGTGTTATTATTGTGCAATGCATATGCGGTTTGAATAAATTATACTTACATAGGTTGGTATTTTTAAACGGTTTTATTTAACTTGACTTGTGTGTTTTTTTTATATCGGGAATAAATTGAAATACGGTTACTAAATAGTCCCAAACATATTTATATTTCATTTCGATTATAACAGAACTGAAAATAAAGGCTAAGACCTGAGATGCGATTGGATTGAATTAATTTTAATATTTCCTAATTTTAACACTTTGTCTTGATAAAAATATACCCGTATTTGATAGTAGAACGGGCAGTAAAATACGTTACCTATGCACAACAACAGGAAACTTAAGACATTGGTGTGATGAACATCGATTAAAAATAATTTAACCGCAGAAAATCTCTTGCTCCATTTTAATTTTGAATAAGTCTCAAAACACAAGAAATACAAGAAGTTCGTCTCGAGTTTCAGATAATGGAACGCGGTAACCCTGATGAAAAACGGTGTCGAAGTCGTAGACTTCGAACACCCGTACCACCTGGAAGCCCCATACTACAAACGAGGGAAGTCGAACGTGATGCAGGGAACAGCGGTGGTATGCGACGAAGTCGGAGCCGCGTGAGACACGAACGTCGAAGCCAGGATCAAAGCCGAAGCCGGAGCCGTCACCGCATCCGGAGCATCCAACGCAGCCACCACAGTAACCATGAGTTATTACATCAGGATCTGAATACGAACCATAATTTACTCGAGAATAGACCCAGTCGTAGACGGGAAATATGTGGTGGATATCAGCAACGCAGTCGCAGTAGACCTAGGAGTAGCCGCCATAGCCGTAGTCATAGTCGTAGAGAAACCGATCGACGAAGTCGTAGTGGAAGTCGTAAAAGGAACGATGAGAATGATGAGTTGCGTGAGAGGCTACGTCTGTTAGAGCAAGAGTTAATGAGACAACGTAGCCGCAACGCGATTTCACGCGATGTCACTGATAACCATCGACGGCGTGACTCCCCGTCTAGGAAGAATCGCAGCCCCCTCGGAAATGACATTAGGAACCCAGGTTCCCAACGGCCAAGAGTCGTGGAACCCGCTAATTTCTTTGAAGAATTTGTTAACATTTTTAAGGGCAGGGATCGTGAATCGTTTCCTGTACTACATAATGTTCTTTCGGATTTTGACCCGCTTTCTCGAGAACAGACTATCGACATGTGGATAAGTAAAGTGGACGAATGCGCGGAAATTTATAATTGGAATGACCGGCAAACGGTTCACTATGCCCTGCCCAAACTAGTAGGACATGCTAAGACCTGGTACCAGGGCTTGCCATCTATTAGGCATTCGTGGGAAGAGTGGAAGACTTTATTAAGAGAATCCTTTCCGTCTACCGAGAACTATGCTGAACTGCTTACCGAAATGCTTAATAGAAAGGCGCGCTCTGGTGACTCCTTAGAACTATACTATTTTTCTAAGATTAACTTATTAAATCGCTGTAAAATATTTGGTAAGCAGGCAGTAGATTGCTTAATATATGGTATCGAAGACAAAGGAATTCGGTTAAGCGCTCAAGCAGGAAAATTTGACAGACCCGAGGAAACTTTAGAGTTCCTTAAGACAGTTAAGTCTCACCCTAGGGAGTACAATGATGGTTTTAGGAGAGAGGGGCCAAGTAGAGATAGGCGGTTTCAAAGTTCTACCTCAATTTTGACCAGCACTGTACCATCTAAAAGCGTTGATAAAACTTTTAGAAATCGACCGAAAGGGCATGCAGTTTGCTTCAATTGTAACGAAACTGGCCATATGAGCTACCAGTGTCGTAGACCGATAAACAAATGCTCTGAATGTAATTTTCTAGGTCACGACTCGAATGCCTGTCCTAAAAGGAATCCCAATAACTCTAATAACGGGAAAGTCTCTATTAACAATGCTAACAATAGTAACGCACACGGTAAACCGAAAAGTGTTCTTGAAGTATCCATAGATGACGATAGCAATGACAAGTATAGAGTAGGTATAAAAATAAACGGTGTAGTTATTCCTTGTCAAGTTGATCTAGGTAGCCAAGCTACTCTTATTCGTAAGACCGATGCTCATAAAATTGGCCTTCAGTGGGACACCGTAGAGGGCCCATTGCTGAGAGGATTAGGCAGTATTCCCTATGTACCCATTGGTAAAGCTTTTGTCACAATCGAGATTCAGGATGTAAAAGAAGAACAGGTAGAGGTCTTAATAGTAGATGATTTGCTTATAAATATTCCAGTGCTCCTTGGGCACAGTTTTACGGAACGACCTAATTTAAGAATAATAAAAACTGCTACCGATTTACAAATCGAAAAGATTGACGTAAGTGATGAGGCTAAACTTCTGCTTGTTACAGTTGATGATTTTGAAATAGGTATAGGAGAACTTAGCGCAGTTACAGTTGGAGCCAAAACTAATCATAGTGGTAGCATGGGACTTACTGTTAGTGAAAAGGACAAATGTCGGGCTTTATTATCAAAGTACAAGGGTTGCTTTTCGACAGGGTTGCATGACTTAGGTTATACATCCGTAGCCGAAATGGAAATACATTTAACTGACTCAACGCCAGTCGTATACAGGCCTTACCGACTTTCACATTCAGAACGTGCCTATGTCCAAGGTTTGGTGAATGAAATGGTAGAACATGGTATAGTACGCGGATCTAGCTCGCCTTATGCGAGTCCGATTGTCCTCGTTCAAAAGAAATCAGGTGAGAAGCGTTTGTGCGTGGATTACCGCGCCCTTAATCGACGCACAAAACGAGACCACTACCCGCTTCCGCGAATAGAGGATCTCCTTGACCAACTTTCCGGGCAGTCACTTTTCACAACGCTTGACCTCGCATCTGGTTATCACCAGATCGCCATTGCTGAAGGGTCTGGAGAAGACAGCATTCGTCACGCCCGAGGGACAATACGAATACAATCGTATGCCCTTCGGACTGGCAAATGCACCTGCCGTTTTTCAACGGGTAATTCATAAAATCCTCACTAAAACTAAGGTACCATTCGTGATTATATACATGGATGATATTTTGATTCCGTCTAGAACGTTCGATGAGGGCTTACGACGCCTCGAACAAGTCCTCGGCTTATTGCTGGACGCTGGGCTGACACTGAAAATGGAGAAATGCAATTTTTTCCAAGATAAAATAGTCTTTTTAGGTTTTGAGATCGATAAACTTGGTATCAGACCTGGAGAACAAAAGACCCAAGCTGTGTCCAAATTCCCTGTGCCTTGCAACCAAAGTGACGTTAGGAGATTTCTTGGCCTGGCCGGATTTTTCCGCAGGTTCGTCAAGGACTTTGCTCTATTGGCGAGACCTTTGACAAGCCTGTTAAGAAAGGATACCACTTGGCAATGGGCAGAGTCACAACAAAACGCATTTGATACCTTGAAGAGGCTGCTAGTAGAGAGACCAATCTTAGCACTATATGACCATAGGGCCGAAACCCAATTACACACAGATGCGAGTAAGTTCGGCTTGGGAGGCATTCTGATGCAAAAGACCGAAAAAAACCCATGGCGGCCCGTCTCTTATTATAGCCGTCAAACTAGCCCTGACGAACAAAAACTCCACTCGTTCGAATTAGAGACGCTCGCAGTCATAAACGCGTTAAATAAGTTCCGCACTTACTTATTGGATATAAAATTTACCATCGTGTCCGATTGCAATGCATTACGGACTACGTTTACCAAACGAGATCTGATCCCTCGGATATCACGGTGGTGGATCCAATTTCTCGAATACGACTGCAGCATTGAATATCGTCCAGGTGAGAAAATGGCTCATGTTGATGCTTTAAGTAGAGGCGCAATCGTAGACCAACAAGAACCAATACACGTGCTCGATGTTCTCAACGTCAGTATCGACGATTGGATTTCAACAGTTTAATCTGCCGATGAAGAAGTTATGTGTATCAAAGAAATTGTACAGGATCCTGAAACCGCCAAAATTGCAGCTATTCATAAAGAGTACCAGGTCAAAAATGGTCGCGTTTATAGGGTACTCGAAGATGGGGCATTAAGATGGCTTGTCCCGAGGGGTGTACGCTGGCAAGTCCTCAGAACCAACCATGATGACGTAGGTCATTTTGGTTTTGAGAAGACCTTGCAAAGGGTCAAGTCCACATTCTGGTTCCCAAAGATGCGAAAATTTATTCGAAAGTATGTGTCGGCGTGCTTGGAGTGTGCGCATCATAAGGTTCCATCTGGCGCCAAAGAGGGTATGTTACATCCGATTCCAAAAGTGGATGTTCCACTACATACCATACACGCTGATCACCTCGGACCATTTCCACGCAGCAAGCACGGTAACATGTACATTTTAGTCATTGTGGATTCTTTCACAAAATATGTCTATTTATCTGCAGTCCGTAGTACAAAATCAAAGGCAAGCATTAAAGTTTTTGAAACGTATTTTAGCTTATTTGGGTCTCCATCGCGACTCATTACCGATAGGGGTACCAGTTTTACCAGCAAGAGGTTTAAAACGTTTGTTCAGTCCGTTGGGGTGAAACATATTCTCAGCTCCGTCGCGACTCCACGTGCCAACGGACAGGTCGAACGATACAATCGCACGATTTTGGCCTCTTTGGGAAGTATGACTCACGGGAAAGGCAGTGACATTTGGGACACCTTCCTCCCCGATGTTCAATTAGGCATAAATACCTCGATACACGACATCACAAAAAGATCACCAACTGAATTGCTGTTTGGGCGAAAATTAGGCAACCCATCGCAAGGTATTTTGAAGAATGTCTCTGAAGAGATTTTAAACAGTGAGACTAACGAACCCATAGAGCGAATTAGGTCAGATGCTAGTGATCGCATTAAAGTAAACCAAAACAAAAATAAGGATCGATTTGACAGGCATCGAAAATCAGCAAACAAATATAAAGAGGGAGACCTAGTTAGGGTAGTAAGAGCTATTGTTTCGGGTTCAGGAAAGTCGAAGAAGCTAGAATCTAAATGCCAAGGGCCGTATCGAATCAAAAAGATCTTGCCCAATGACAGGTTTCTTATAGTAGACACACCGCTTACACGGAAGGGAAAAGCATACGAGAATGTGGTAGCGATTGATAAAATTTATCCCTGGATGAGCTTCGATGCACCGACATGTTCCTCTAGTGACGAAAGTATCTAGTTATAATAGATGATTACTTTTAAGATTTATTGATTGTCAATGAATAATACAGACAACTTAATTATACAGACTTTGTCACATTGTACCCAAAAATGGTTAGCTTAATTTATACTCAACAATGTTTCCTTAAACACATCGTTTAAAATCAATAATATCTTATTTATAAAGGGTGTGCTATTTCTTTATTGCATAAAACTACAACTAATTTACTTGTTTTTATGTTATACGGGTACCTCATAAATATATTATGTAACTTTAGTACCAATAATCTACTTGTATGACATTATTTTATAGGTAATTTAATTATAAATAGGTATTTAATCAGATCGATTATCTTAATAGGAGAATTTAATTAATTTGAGTGAACCAATTGGTGCCGACTGGGAATTATGATGATACTTATTTACATGAGATACTTGCTACCTAAGAACATGAGCTTGATATTACACAGAGCTTCGGTTAGTTCAATCAAACCGAGCATGAGTGCATTTTGAAAAGGATAACTACTTATCCTATTTGAGAGCTTTGGCAGATTCGAGCCTAGCATGAATGATTATGTGCTCAGTGAGGGTGTTTCATAGCACAGAGCTTGGTTGGATGCGAGCTGGACATGAGTGATATGTCCTTGAGGGTCATAGCACAGAGTTCAAGCAGAATCTAACCACGCATGAGTGATATGATATAACACGCAGCCAAGGCAAATTGATGGTGAAAGACGTGAAGTAACCTCCTTTTGTCTAGCTATATCTAAGCATAACAGTAGAGTTGTTGTAAGATTAGACTTATTTCTCTCTTAGTAGTTAAATTAAAAATCAGATTAAAAGTTACATAGATGATCAGTTTTAATGTTTTTGATTAGAACTCTAAACGAAGGGACTCGTTTGTGTGACGGATGGCCGACTGTAACAGTCATTAATTTTATCCCATACCATATTTATACTCATTACTAACTAATAATATTATTCACTTTAAACACTAATTTAATCTAATAGTAATATCCTTAAAAACCCAAGTTATTCATAATCATAATTTTAAGTCGACTCATGAATCGATTGTTTTCCGAACGTTGCATCACTGTCTCAGTCCGCCATTCGAATTGTGAAACCCATCGGGTATAGTTGTGCATAGAGAGTGTTTGAAAGTCAAATAAAATACTATTTCAAAGTTTGTGTTTACATCAAGAACCCCATCCTTCTGAGCGTTTCATAACACATACTACAAGCCGCCAACGAAGACATGTCAATTTTTACCATCTGTCAAGTGCCAATTGCCTCAACAAGATGCAGGGGTCTATAAAATAGATTGTGACTGTGGGCTCTCTTATATTGGTCAAACCAAGCGCAGCATTGGCACTCGCGTCAAAGAACACATAGCTGACATAAAACACCAACGCTCAAAAAAGTCTGCTGTATGTGAACACGTGCAATAAGGGGACCAAACATTACTTAAGATTTGATAAACCACAGATACTCGCCAAAGAAAATCGATTCCTACCTAGGATGCTCCGCGAAGCTATTGAAATTAAAAAACATCCTAATTTTAATAGTTTGGGGCCCAGTCATTCACTTAATTAATTCCAAGAAAAAACAAAATACAACAAGACTTCATGACACTGTGAGCTCTGCGTAAATAGTAACACCAACAATTCAACATAGTTCGGGTACTTTGAGATAACTTTCACTTCAAACTTCAAGACAACAACCATCTTTAGTCTCCCCGTGACCATGGCTGCTGAAAAGCAACCGAAACGTCGGGTTCAATGTAAAATATAAAATAACATCAAATAAACTGCGATATTTATTTCAATGTGTAACATTATTTATTTTATTTATTTTATTAGGCACATCAACAGATTATATATATTACATTTCAAACTTAAATAACAGGCTACCTAGGCTATTTGACCTAATGCTAATATTATGTCAGCATTATGTACATTCTCAGTGAATACTTATGTTCATTAACACATGAAGAGTTCAATTCTATCAGAAACGATGTACCTTGCCATCGTAACGTCTTCCATTATATGGAAAAAATTACATTCTGTTTAGCTATCTCAGCCAAACAATCCCTTACCAAAAATAATATACTTTTTAAAAACAAATAATAATAAAATCCAGTGAAGACGAGTGTATGAGGTACCTTCTGAGTCCCCAAACCGAGGCAAGACATAGGCACACATATTCTATATTAAATAGGCATTAAAATAAAGTTTACTAAATTGCGCATTTAAAGATTCGATAGGTAGTCTTGTTTTTTAGGCTTCCAGTTCAGTTTCATAATAAATCTAAAATAATCAAATATAAATTACAAGTATTACAGTTTGGAAATAACAAAACATACCGCTCGAAGAATAGCAAAATTCTAGAACTTTCACTAATAACGTAAATTTGGATGCATAAACTCAACACTAGAAAAGGCTTTTAACCGCACGATGTTCATGATAATAAATACGACGCGCGTATAGCAGCAAAAAGATTGATGTAAGCTTGATGAAGCAAAATAGCTAAGTCAGAGGCTCCATTTATAAAGACAGGGATGGGATTGCCTACGCGTAATGACGTGCCCTGCATACGTACGTAGCTGGGTGGCTTTCTGAAATAAACACGATTATTTTATCAACAAAACGTGTAGATTAGATTGTACAAAGTGTAAATGGGTAGGCTGAGACGTGCGTAGGTCTAATAAATGTAATTGGAACCGATATTTTTATACACTTACAGGAATTTATAGGTCAACTAAAACAGCTTGCAGGTCTGTATTTTATTTTAATAAACAGGATAATTTATATAGAAATGTATTATTTTTATTATTTTAATATGGTCCATATTCCATCGACTGTTTACGGTCCCCACGAAATAGGGTTCGAGACTTTTGTTATCAACCGGCTACTTTTTTTCTGACTGAGATCCGTTACTGCGAAAATTCCAACAGCAAAATTCAATAAGTTTTTTTGCCTAACACGGGGATGGGACCCAAGAGCTCATCATGTAAGTACGCAGTTAACGCAATTACTATCGCTGCAACATCAAACTAGCTTAATTATGTATAGTCAGTATAAAATTTAATGCTTGAATTAAAGTGGCCCAAAACCCAATCAAAAATTATAAATTTCCTAAGGCATTGCCGGAAAATTTGGTCATCGACCGACCCGTCATTAATTCTGACATCTTAATTGTCGGAACGTACCTTTCGACACGACAAAGTGAGGATTTCATTAAAAAATAAATAAAAAAGGCATAAAACTTTTCCTTTTTATCTTATTGGACAGAATTTTCTGGAATGAAATTGAATGGTGTCGTGTCCATCATTAATCACGGGGGTGCTGGCTTGTTCGCGTACCTAGGTGCTTCCGTCATGAACTTTTCGTTTTCATAAAAAATAAAATTTTTGTGCATCAGTTTTGTGTGAACGAGAACGAGTTTTGTAGCTAAATAAGGGTAATTATGTAAATAGACAGTTCGGCAGACATGCTCAGAACAATATAAACTTTACATGAATCGTTTCTGAAATGCGGTTTTAGTCGGTTCATGCCCGACATAACCACCCCCGCTGGCCGGCGGGGGGTATCCGAAGGGATTTCCGCCAAAAAAACGTATCACCATTTTTTTGTTAAAGAATATTAGTAACCGAAATTTCTAATATTCCCCCTAACCACGTTCACGTCAGTAGTGTAATGGCCAAGATTCGAACCCGGGACCTCTCGATCATAGGGTCTTCTCCTTGACCACTAAGCTACCGACGCTTATTAAAGTTTGTATCGTATAATAACATACACGGATGCACGTACAGTAAATGTCGCGTATAATAGGTATACGTATTTTGAAAAAAGTGTAGATAAATAACTACATTGCAGAACCCATATTACAAGCTGTCTAGATAGCACTTTGTATATTTGTATTTATTTAGCGACGGAACGGTGTATCCGTCATCAGTTACCGGTTATTGTCAGTCAGGGTTATGGCCATTCTCAGCGTGGCAGAATGTTAGTCGAAAGTAACAAAGGTCAAATATCTGAACAAACGGCCAATATTTCAAAAACCTTTCATTAAACCGGTAGGTAATTTAATTATTACATACTTTTATTTACTTTCACCTGTCCGTTGTCATACTTCTCGGTTTCCGATTGAGATGAAGTTATGTACGCATATATATATTCGCGTGACAATAGAATATTTAATGAAAATTGGTTTAAAAAAAAATCTTTCAAAGTTATTTTTTATAATTATTACAAACCATTTATTCTACCATATACATAGATACCGGTTCCATTATTACAGTGTGCTGTTTCACAAATATTTATTTAATGTTGGCACATGTGCTAGATTAATCTCGCCTTACAAAGTTTAGATACGGCAGCTTAGGTAAGTAAACTGATTGTAAGTGTAATGTTTTCAAACTAGCTGACTATACACAAGCCATATAACTGCGGTTAACTTTTTAGGTGAAAGTAATATGCCTTATGAATATACCCACACATAGAAATATTACAAACTGTTATCCTCGCTACCTTTTCTACAAAATTTGGTTACATTTTTATAAGATACTAGGTAGCTGAAACGGTAAAGCGGTCATTTGGTCGTTCATAGTCTTACAGAAGGCGCATCACGTAGAAACGTATACTGCGATCAGTTTTCAGCGCACCTGCAGTCACCGCTCGCATACTAATCCACAGAAATATTCATATTACGTGATAAAATTAACATACTTTTTAAACTATCTGTAGAATAAAATTTATTTCGACATCCATTGTTAGTAAAAGTAATTTTAATGGTACATTATGACATAAGAACGGTAAGTTAAAAATACAGCCGAGGCGATATAAGAAAGAAAGCAGAGGCTGTAATTATCAAAGCGCACGTATGTGATACGAAGTTTTATAACATATTTGCGAGGAAATAAACAAAACAGTCCTAGTTTTGGAAGGAATCACTTTAAGCAACTATAAAAATTTGAACAATTTGTAAAATTGATTATTACGTTGCCAGTTGGCATTTTTTATGTTGTCAAGTTATTATTATTAGTTACCATTTCACAAGTCTCTCTCTTACTCTCTTGAGTGAAAGAATTAGAAACGAGACCACAAAGTTCTGCAGACGGTGGCGGCGGCGGAGAAGGATGCGGTGGTGGCGGCGGAGAAGGATGCGGCGGCGGTAACGATGGTGGAAAGTACTTGAGTGTGCTCGTAGATGATCGAGAGACACTTTTCTCCAAATTTATATACCTTGTCATGCCGGAGCTAATTTCTTCTTTATTTCTCATCGAAAAGAATTAGTAAAAACCGACCAAGTGCGAGTCGGACTCGCCCATGAAGGGTTCCGTAGCAGTAAGTAAATTTTTATATTTGAGTTGATTGAATGAAATGTAAATTGCGGTTTACGATTTATGACGTATTAAAAAAGAACTACTTACTAGATCTCCTTCAAACCAATTTTGGGTGGAAGTTTACATGGTAATGTACATCAAATATTTTTTAGTATTATCATTCTCTTATTTTAGAAGTTACAGGGGGGGACGGGACACAATTTACCACTTTGGAAGTGTCTCTCGCGCAAACTATTCAGTTTAGAAAAACATGATATTAGAAACCTCAGTATCATTTTTGAAGACCTATCCATAGATACACGTATGGGTCTGATGAAAAAAAAAAACAAAAAAAAAAACAGTAAACTGGTTTCAGTTTACTGTTTTTTTTTTTTCATTTTTGTGTGAAAATCTTAATGCGGTTCACAGAATACATGTAGTTACCAAGTTTCAACAGCATAGTTCTTATAGTTTCAGAAAAAGTGGTTGTTACATACGGATGGACAGACAGACAGACATGACGAATCTATAAGGGTTCCGTTTTTTGCCATTTGGCAACGGAACCCTGAAAAGGCCCCTGTATTGTGAACGATTTTTGAATTTTATTTTTTGTGTTTTTGACCTGGACAAGAAGAACCCGCGCAGGGTTCTCGACATCATTAGTTATGATGTTTGCTGACTTTTGACGTCTACATACACAATTTATACCGAATATTAATACTGTAGTGTGTAAGCAACCTTATTCTGTGTCATCATATTTTATTACCGACGTTATAATGTACTCTATAAAATACCAATAAACCACACCTCGTACTGTCCACACGTGTTATAATTTAAAATCACCCAACACTGTGCCTCGGCACCAGCACCACACCACATGGCGACCTTACCACACCACATGGCGACCCTGCCAACTAAACTATAACGGACTTCTGTTACCGATGATTTCAACCAAATGAACAAGGACTGAATTTTACCGCCAATTTCTGGATGTTATACCTACAAATTCAAGATATATTGGACCATTACCCGAGGATTTTTTGAAGACTTTACGATTTACCGAAAATACGCACGGATTAAAAGGACTATGGGAACCCAGCAATCCAAGGAAGATGTTGTGATCGCACAGACTGCTGTAGGCGAAAACCACGCTCAAGCAACGGCGGAACATCTCAAAACGAATAATGTTCTACTCTCATTGATTTGCGCATGTTTGTTTTTAGCCATTCTCGTTGGATTTTTCTGGATGTACAAAAGATGCCATATAAATTGGATGCAAAGACGCTCTCCCGCATCAGCTACCGTCGCAGACAGGTCAGAGAGCAGGATTCAGCTTCATAGAATAATGCAAAAAAAAAACTAAAAATCTAACTAATTAATGACAGTCTGTGGCGATGTCAGGTCTTAATAATGACAAATGTTTAATATATTTAGATGATTTAGTGATTTTTGGACGAAATTTGAGACACCATAATACATTAAAATAATAATGTCTACTTTTGACCGATTACGAAAAGTAAATTTAAAATTAAATCCATCGAAGTGTGAATTTTTAAAACGACAAATTCTTTATTTAGGTCATACTATATCAGCAGAAGGTATTCTGCCTGATCCCGAAAAAATACGAGTCGTGAAAAGTTATCCGACGCCGCAATGTGCCGATGACGTCAAGCGCTTCGTCGCGTTCACTAATTATTATAGAAAATTTATTCCTAATTTTGCCGAAATTGTTTTGCCATTAAATAAGTTATGTAGGCAGAAGATTCAATTCGAATGGACTACAGAATGTCAAAAAGCTTTTGATAGTCTAAAAAAATTACTTTCAAGTTCACCAGTTTTAGAATATCCAAATTTTTCGAACGAAAATACTTTTATATTACATACACACAGCTCTGGTTTCGCTATAGGTAGTGTTTTGAGTAATTCTAATGGAAAACCAGTTGCATACGCTAGTCGATGTTTAAACAAAGCCGAGTTAAATTACACTACAATTGAAAAAGAACTTTTGGCAATAGTCTGGTCGATCAAATATTTTAGGCCATATTTATTTTTTAAGACGTTTATAATTAATACGGACAATAGACCATTGCTTTATCTTTTTAGCATGAAAGATCCACCAAGTCGTTTAACAAAATTTCATCTTTTATTAGAAGAATATGATTTTTCAGTAGAGTATGTTAGGGGTAAGGAGAATATAGTAGCAGATGCTCTAGAGTTAGGATTACTTCTAATAATTTGAAGGAAATGATCAACAGATCGTTATGTGTTATGACTCGAGCGCAATATAAGCGAGTTATGCAACCAGTTGATAATATGACGAATATGAATGAGACTTTGAATAACAATAGGCCTGATCAACCTAAAGTTGTTGAAGTACTTAAAAAGTGTGATACGGATGTGGAATTTATTATATTACAAAAAAAAAGGAAACTTCACTAAATACTAAAATATACTGAAATTCATGAAGAACCATTATGCATTACAACCACAACATCCTCATCTTTTGAGAAATTTTTGTTAGATGTAGTAGGTCCACTAGATAGAGATGATTTAGGATTCAGTTACATTTTAACATTACAATGCGAACTAAGTAAATATGTTGAAGCATATCCTTTAAAAACAAAAACAACAACAGAAGTTGCTAAAGCGTTTGCGGAGAACTATATTTTACGATACTGAAATTGCAAGTGATAGAAGTACCGGGTTTATTTCGAAAATTATGGCAGAAATTAGTAAACTTTTAAATATAACTCAAACTATTGCAACAGCATATCACCACCAAAGTATTGGAATTTACTAGAAAATTCACATAAATCATTAGGGGCTTATTTACGAATCCAAACTAATAATAATCCGTCAAGTTGGAGTTCATGGTTACAGTACTGGTATTTTTCTTATAATACGACTGTACATTCGAAAAGTAAATACACTCCCTACGAGTTAGTATTTGGGCACGTGTGTAGGTTGCCTAATAGTTTAACAAATAGTGTCGTCGAACCACTGTACAACTTTGAAGATTATGCATTAGAGTTTATATACAGGTTACAGAAAGCTCAAAAAGATGCTAAAAATAATTTAATTATAAGTAAACAAATACGAAAATATAATTACGATATGTCCATAAATCCAATTGTTTATAAACCTGGAGATGAATTGTTATTAAAAAATGAGACTGGAAATAAATTGAGCACTTTGTATACAGGTCCATATTATATTGTAATTGAAGATCTTACACCTAATGTTATTATTAGTTTGAATGGAAAACATGTTTTAGTTCATAAGAATAGGACTAAATTGTATAAGGACAATGTCATATAATATAATATAATAAAAGCTATGTGTATCTTTTAGTTTTCAGTACATAACTATAAAAAAAAATTTGTTATAAATTTATTTATTTTTTTATATCAAGGGGGGTGGTGTAGTGTGTAAGCAACCTTATTCTGTTTTATCATATTTTATTACCGACGTTATAATGTACTCTATAAAATACTAATAAACCACACCTCGTACTGTCCACAAGTGTTATTATTTAATATCAACCAACACTGTGCCTCGGCACCAGCACCACACCACATGGCGACCTTACCACACCACAATACAACCTGAAAAGAGATAAAAACAGCGAACAAAACACCTACATTGTAAAGAAATACGAAAGTGAAAGAAGTTAATAACAATAATTTAATTTCAACTGACCTTTGTTGCCAAATATCGGCAATCCGGAATTTCTTGACATTATCAGCCTACAATACTTTTGAATTCTTACTTACATGACCATCTGAGCGTCTTTTCAGAAATGCCAGCAAGTTGGAGTATGACTTGATATCAATACCATATTTTGTTTTCACCGTGCTTTTTAGCATCGAATAGTAGCACCATAACGAGCTTTACTTATATTTTTGAGAAAATTCCATGAAATAGGTGTGTGTGAAAGTGTGTTGACTTTCTGAAAATGAATTTGCATCTTTGCTCGTTTTCCATATGACGAAATTTTTATACGCTTGTAAGTATCTTATCGGTCGATTTTTCCGGCAAGAGGCTTAGAGTAGCCTTTTTCACTGCCTCTGCGACTTCTGGCGGTGTGGAATTAATACATTCATTACTACTTGACGACATTTTCAAATAGAAACAATACAGCGATAAAAAAAGCGCGCGGAATAATTTTTACTTGTTCACAAATTAGCGATGCGCGCGCATCAGCGCTTTTTTTTAAGGCAAAGGCACAAAGATCAGCCTGCAGTATTACTAATAAAGTGTGTTTTTGTTACAGATAAATGGTTGTAATTTATTGTCAAAATTAATTGACATAATTGAACGTGTGACTTATAAAGAAGAAGTCTTTGCTCCGCAGTGAAGTACTGCTTCGCCCTGTTGAGCACTCCAAGTTTCTTAGATTCCAACTTGACCTTGTCTTCCAGGTGACTGCGGTACTGGACCTTGCTGGAGATGTCGACACCGAGGATCCCGATACTTTTGGAGATTATAAGTGGTGTGTCCAGGAATTGTAGCGCTACAATAAATGGGGTTTTCTTAGCGGTGAATGCGCATACTTGTGTCTTAATGGGGTTGAATTGGACCAGGTTTAGTCCACCCCAATCGGACACTTGTGAGAGTAGTCTCGATTTCAGACACAAGTTGTTCGCGATTTTCTCTTCCACTGCGGACCGAATTGTTCAAGTTTCCACTCATTTTTTTGGCAATTTTACTTCTAATAAAATTTTGAATAAAAATAGACCTAGGAGCACACAGAAAGTAATCAACGGTAGATTACTTACGCAGGCATCATTGATACCCGGCATAGCCGTTTGTTGGTGACTGAACTCTTCCGTAACCATTCGCGCAATCTTGACCAAATTTACCACGGTGATATTGTGGATACTGAGGAGTGTTTTGAAGCGAGATGGTTCATGTCCGATGTACCATTGAGAAATAATCATCGAAAAACAGTTTCACGAGCGCGCGGCCTTAACTAAGCGCGCGACCGTAGTAAGATGTCTTATTTTCAAGTACGAGTCCTGCCCGCTCGGCTTAATTTATTTCAGCCACACCCTGCACTGAATTTCTAGTTTTAGAATTAAATGTTTGTTTATTATATTTTATCTCCCAAAGTCAATTTTATACATAAACTAATATTAATAATATCAAGATGCATCTGCAGAAAACTGGTTAACAAACCAGTTTTCTGCAGATGCATCTTGATATTATTAGATATAAGTTTTACCTTATTTAAAAAAAAACTCGTACGTTTTACATTACAATGACTCACTCACAATAGGATATTGAAATTGGCTAAATAAGAGACCCTTTACGAGCAAATACTAATATTGTTTCTTGGTTATATCTTTTCATTATTTTCTAATAAAATAAAGCAGAGAAAAGATATATTGTCTTAATAATTATTAAAAAAAAATATAGTTAACAATTCATGCTCTCAAAAAGAAAGCTTCTCCACTCAGGCAAACAAAGCCCCAACCAGTTCTTAAAGAAACTTTTCCGAGAACTTTACCAAAACTTCACCTACTTAGGTATCTTTGTAACTTAGGGGTGCGAGGGATATGCTCTATGGGCAGCCTTACATCCCGGCGTCTGAAGACCCGAGACATCGTGTGGTTTTAGTCGGTTCAAGCCCGACATAACCACCCCCGCTGGCCGAGGGGGGGGTATCCGAAGGTATTACCGCACGAAAAAAAAAAGGTTTCTTTGTAACCAATTTTGAGTAATAACGTTTTTAGAAATGTCATACTAGTATCGATTTTGCAATTAAACATACATGTACACTAAAACAAGATAATATTAGTTGATTATATATTTAGACAAGAATGACAACAAGGGGGCCGGCCACGAGCGACTTTTGAAGTGACAATGAAAAATAAAAATACTGAATGCTAATACAATAAACGTCTCTCTCGCATTGTAAATAGATCTACTCACAAATTTGTAAGCACATCAAACGCGGCGCGCGTAAGCTGTAAAATAAAAGTAAGTGTTTGAAGAGGCGTGAACTATGTAACGGGAGCGGCAAGCACACGGCGCGCCTTCGTTTTCCTACCCTACCATACCTGCAAGCGAGCTCATTTGCTCATATGCTTGGAAATTACTCACAATACAGCTTTTTATACAAACACATCAACGTCTAGACAGCTAGCTGCAACACAAATGCAAATGCACTAATTAAACTCAAAATTACACTCACTTATTGGATTTATTTTACAGAATGGTGCTCCTAATAAATTCCAATTAGCAACTTGCTTGATGCTCGATTTGAGCACTACTACCATATCGCCTCTACATATATTTTTCTACCCCTAATCCACCATATCCACATTAGCTAGTAATTATATATTTTTACAATAGTCATGATAATCTTCTCATTGAATAGAGGTATTCCCAGTTTCGTCCCCAGGTCTCTTACTTCCATCTGCGAAGTTTCTAGAAAGGTGTCGAAGTTTACTTCAGCCGCGTCTAATTGACCTTCCTCGTCAACGACATTGCACACGTCCCACCCACGACTAGGTATTTAAAATTGACACTATTGATGGTCACGTCTAGTTACTCAATACTCTAACTTAACAACGTGTTGATATTTGATGGAATTCCTTAATGTTAATTTGTAATGATAATTTATCTACCTATAAAAATATTATTTTACTTATTATTTATTATATTCTTTATAAAAAAAATTAAAAATAAAACCTACCTTTCGCGTGAGCCGAGCTCACACAGCAATGAAGGTAATTTTAACTGCATAGTAAAAAAATTAACCATTTTAATAATTTTGTAACAAGTACTTATTTATACAAATGTATTTATGCAAAGTAATGCATTTTTCTCTAGCCAGGAACCAACGTCCTGAGGCACTTTCAAAAGCAAGGCTTTTTGAAATTCTAATGTTCACCTCGTCTTTACAAATTTACTTCCAAACGTTGACGGTCTTAAGCATAGTTTCAAAGTACTTTGCGACTATTTTAAGTTGTTATTTACAACACCATCAAGTTACACCCTGTTTATTAACATTACATATCATGAGACTAAGTACCTTTTATTGGTAAAAACGTGTAAAAAAACTGTCTAGTGAACAACGCAATTTCTACTCTAGTATGAATTTGTTCGGTGAAGTTATTGCAAACTTCCACAGAACCATATTCTGTATTCTTTGTTCTTACTCTGCAAAGTTGTAAAGTGATGCAGTGCTGTTTGAATTTTTGATTATAATCTGACTATCCAACGACCGCAGCGCGCTGGTGATGCAAATGCTCATGTTCGTCTGTAACTTTTTTATGGTAGCAGGTAGTAACTAGACTTGGGAAACAACCCGTCAACAGAAGCATGCAGCTAATCTGCACTAATGGCATAGTGCTGTGTTCTTGCCAGAGACTGGAATAACTGATCTTCTTGGGAAGGTCGACAAGGTTAGATCAGTGCGTGAGTAATATTTCTAGTGTTATGAGTCTCTTTATGTGCCGATAACTACTTAACACTGTGCGGGTAATCTATTTATGCAACGTTAGAAATATAGAAAAATATCAAACCAATTTAACCATATTTTCATATTCAGTGAAAGTTACCTAGTCGATCTACTAGTAGGTAGATAATTAAAATATTCTCATGAAACAGCTTAGGTCCCTTTTTGCAAGTTTTTACTCAGAGCAGACTTTATTGAGCGTTGGTTAGTTGATTAGCATTACTGTTATTAAACATCAATGCTCGATGAAGTCTGCTGTGTATGAACACGTGCAAAAAGGGACCAACCATTATTTGACATTTGATAAGCCACAGGTTACACACTTCCTAAAGAAAATAGAGGTAGGATAGGCGATGCTTTTGAAATTAAATAACAACCAAACAGGAATAAAGAGGATGATTGGAACGTACCACCAGCCTTGGATCCGTTTATTTACTCACTCAAACGACAGAAAAAGTTAAACACAGCAAGGCTTCGGGACACTTTGAGCTCATTCTGCGTTAATAGTAACACCAAAAACCAATAATTTTCGGATACTTAAAGATAACATAGCACTTCAAGATATGAGAGATGGTATGGTATGGTATGGTATCACGGGCTGGTATCCACAACTTCACGACAAGGCGCGGTTTTTGCGTGAGGGTGGTCATTTTATTCGATCCACCCCAGCTCATTGAAGAACGCTAGCAAGCTATTCACGCTGCCGGCGATCTGTCGGAGAGCATGCGTATTGAGTGGCCTTCCACTCTCCTGGCCATTACCGCTGATGCTGCCAGGATAATCCCCATGCATTCAGCTTGAAATACTGTGTTATGGGTCCCCAGCGGTGTTGAGATGGATATTTTAAGGTCCTCCGAGAAGACGCCAGCCCCGGGTGCCTGTACCAGTTTTTGATCCATCTGTGAAGATGCGTAATTCCATTGGGCGTAAAGCCTTACAGCGGTGGTCCTCATGAAGTTGGATCTTGTATTTTTTATCGAATACGTGTTGTTTGGGTACACGATCATTTATTGCTCCTATCATAGGTATCTCCTTTGTGAGATCTGTGAGCAGTGAGGTGCGTCGTGTGTTTCTCGCGCTCCATAGGTTGAGTGCCCTTAGGCGTATAGCCGCAGCTGTTGCTTCTTGGCGGATGAACAGATCCAAGGGTGGGAGTCCGAGCATGGCTTCCATTACCGCGGTGGGGGTAGTTTTCATGCATCCAGTGGTTGTCATGCAGGCTAGTCTTTGGGTCCGTTGTAGTTTAGCCGCTATTGTGCTGTTTTCGGTCCTTGGCCACCAGACGATAGCGCCATACGCTATCATGGGGCGGATTACTGTTCCGTAAAGCCACAGGATGATTTTCGGTGTTAGCCCCCATTTTTTACCAATCATTCTTCTGCACTTCTGGTAATCCCGGCCTTTTGTAATTTATTGTCTAGGTGGCTACTCCAAGATATGAGAGAAGCACCATTTTAGTCTCCTCGTGACCATGGCTGCTGAAAAACAACCGAAATGTCGGGATCAGCTTAAATAATAAAAAACCACAAAATAAATGGCAATAGAATTCGTTAATCTTCCTTCCTTATATTTGAAATTGGCGTATCGTAAGGGAGGAACATAAAGTCGTTTTTTTTAAATATTATATATTTATTTAATTCAAGTATGTACCATTGCTATCTATGCACTTTTGCTATCTCATAGAGTCCATTGATATCTTTACTAAAAAAAACAATAAAATCTTTGAAGGCGCTTTGGACTGCCCCATCTGAGTTGAATTTTTTCCCTTGCAAGAAGTTATACAAATTTCGAAAAAAAATGTTAATCTGTTGGAGCAAGGTCCGGGGAGTACGGTGGATGTCTTAGACATTCCAATTAAAGTTCCTGTAATTTGGTAGCTGTCTGTTGTGCATTGTGTGGTCAAGCGTTGTCCTGAAGCAGCAGTGGCCTAGAGCGATTGACTAGCCTCGGTTGTTTAGCAGCTAGCTTTTCAATCATGGTTTGCAGTTGCAGACAATAGACATTCACTGTAATCGTCTGGCCAAATTTAGGAAAGCTGTAGTGAACAACACCGGCACTGGACTAGTGCCGGTCGTTCGTTCAATTTTCGCATGGGGCAGGATTTGGCTGGTTCGCCAGGGTTCAGCCATTGCGGTGAGCGTTTCCGATTATCGTACAAGATCCACTTTTCATCACAGGTAATGATTCGATTTAAAATCCATTCATTATTGTACCGGTTGAGTAATGTAATGCAGCAGTCGACGCGCGATTATTGGTTTGCTGCACTCAATTCATAAGGTAACCCACCTTTCAAGCTTTCTCACCTTCCCAATTTGCTTCAAGTGGATTAAAACAGTTTTATCACTAACGCCGCAGCCTGCAGCTAACTCGGACGTGTTTTGCGATGGATCCGCTTCCACAATAGCGACTTTGGTCTCCAGCCGTCCAATGGGCTTGTTCTGCAGGTCGAAATTTCCAGAACGAAAACGTTGTAACCAAAAATGCATTATGTTTTCTTTTGCGACACCGCCGCCATACACATCGTTAATCCTTCGAGCCGTTTCTGCAGCACTGGTGCCACGATGGAACTCGTACTCGTAAATAACGCGATATTTCAAGTTTTCCATTCTGTAAACTGAGTGACGTAAAGAAAAAACCAAAAGAGGAAAAAACAAATGGATTACGGTTTTCAAAATACAAAAGCATGAGTAAATAGCTGCATAAATTTAAAAAGAGAATTCTTAACCAAAGAGGAGATATTTGAGATCAAAGTGGCTAGTATGACAAAACGCCAATTTCATTTGTAAGGACCTTATATTTTTATATCGTTCGTATCATCTATATTGTATAAACAAATAGGTGAAATATACTAAGCTTTCAACACAAAAAACACACCGTATCGTCGTTCAAGCAGCTATCAATCAGAACTGATGGAAGTTATCCATCACACCTTTCCTAAAAATATATGTACATCCTTTTGCTACCTTCCGCATTTGTAAGGATTGAAAATAATATTATATTACTAGCTGTTACCTACGGTTCCACCCGCGTGGAGTTCTGATGTTCCCGCAACACATGGGAACTTATTACAGGGATAAAAAATAGCTTATGTGTCATTTCAGACTATAATCTATCCTTGTGCCAAACTTCAGTCAGATCCGTTCAGCCATTTGTGCGTGATTGAGTAACAGACATCCAAATCTTGTACTCCATATCCATACATACAAACATACAAAAATCTTCTCAAACTTTCACATTGATTAGAAGGAAGTAGGATTTTTAGTTTATAATATTTGTATATTGCCTCATCAATATGTTAGAGTACGGAATACGGTAAATACACATTATAACTTGGTAAACTTCGAATTACCGCAAATGACCAGTTAAAGTGCGAAAGGACCATGCAAAAAATCGTCCCAACCCCCCAACAGATTTCAAAGTTATCTCATTTAATACACCTTGCCACCACTGTGATTTTATAATAGTATGACGATATCATCATAGGTCATGGGGTTATCGTAAAAAAAAGTATTATTATTTTTGATACAATAAATTGTAAAAAGAACGTACAGGAACATTGTTAAACTATAAAACTACTATTGAAAGAGCCCAGCCGTAAGATCTATAAAAAAATCGGGTCTATCACGCTGCCTCCTCCCGCCTCGCTCTGCACACTGCTTTCGACTCCAACCTAAACGGCGCGACGCGCGCGCACTTCAGTCGTGCCTACTACGTTTCGCTGTGTTCACGTTCTATTTTTCTGTGCGTTATTGTATATATATATATATATTTGTATTTATATATATGCGGGAAATGGTTATAATGATAATGAAGCGGATTTCGGCATATAATCTTTAATACTCCTTAACAATCTTAACTCCTCTTAAAAACACCTTTTTGACAACAACTTCTGATGACAGATCGTCTTCGTTCCGAAATAACACAGATAAAATAGGCACTATAAAACTACAAACTAAAAATAATTCGACATCCGACACGGCCGTCCTTGTTCATTCATCTGACCCAGATGAATCATCCTCGGGTGCAGTCCAGGGCTTCATCAGATCAGCTGAGCTAGTTGTATTTATTGGACCTTCAGTGGTTCCAACTTTCCTTACGGCGTATCTATCGTTTCCTTTACTCTTAATTACTTCATAAGGTCCTAGGAACCTAGGGAATAATTTACTTCCCTGTGAGAATTGCGTCTTTTTGATTGCTACTAGGTCCCCAATATTGTACAAAACAGCGTCCTTTCTTTTTCTGTGGTAATTTCTTAAGTTCTCTTCTTGAACTCTTTGTATAGCCTCTTTCGCCTTCTGTCTAAGCTCTTGTCGTCTTTGTGTAAAAATCTGTAAATTCTCTTCTTCTATTAGTTTCAGTAGTTCATCGTCTTTGTCTCTAATTTTAGTGCCGAAAAGAAGTTCAAACGGCGTCATGCTGATACTTCTTTGATAAGTTCCATTCAAACAACGCTGTAAACTCGACACTCGACGGTACCATTTTGTGGGATCATCTGCACTAAGCTTGTTCAGTGCGGTGGTTATAATCTGATGGATTCTTTCTACCTGACCGTTACCGTGAGGTTGTCCAGTTGTTATCGTATAGTGCATAATATTTTCATCAGCACAGTACTCTTGAAAATTATTCGATGTGAATGCGGCATTTCTATCTGTAATGATTCTCTCAGGTGAGCCAAAGGTTTGTTGTTGCAGTCTTAACTTTTTTAATACTTCTTCAGTGGTTAGAGTCTTAACTGGGTAAATCCAAGTAAATTTCGTATAAGCATCTACTACTGTGAGTATGTACTTGTGGTTCTTATTCGTTGATGTTAACGGTCCAAGGTGATCAATATGATATGTCGACAATGGAACATCTCCTTTATCGATTGGATGGAGGAATCCTTCTTTTTTACCTCGCTTGTGTGAGATGAGAATACATTCAACACAGTTATTAATCACTTTTTTAATCTTCTCTTGAAGATTCTCAATGAAATATTCTCTGCTAATCAATTCTTCTGTTTTAATAATTCCAAAATGTCCTCTCTCGTGATTTTTTCTAATTATTTCAAATTGCATCTTTTTAGGTACAGCAATCAGTTTATGAACGATTCTGTTTATAAAGTATTCCTTGCTGCATAACATAGTCTTGATATTCACTTGTCTCCAGAACTTTCTTAATTAATTTTATATTACTATCTTCGTCTTGTGCCTTCTTCATACGAGCCACAGTTTCGGTGATGATCAAGCATGCTGGGTATCTACTCAGTGCGTCAGCATGTTTCATCCTTATTCCAGGCCTGTGTTCAATCGTGTAATTATACTCTTCCAGCATCAACGCCCACCGTGTAACTCTTGGAGGTAAGTCCTTCTTTTGTAGCGTCATCGTCAGAGCGGAGCAATCAGTCACAATTTTAAAACAAATTCCAAGTAAATAGACTCTAAATTTCTTTATAGCTATAACGATAGCTAAAATCTCTAAATGATAGCTATGGTATTTTTTCTCTGCTGGTGTCGTCTTCTTACTCATGTACTGTACAGGATGCATTTGATTATCTTCAGGGCTTCGTTGTAATAGTACTGCTCCATATCCTTCAGAACTCGCGTCCGTATGGACCTCTGTTTCCCAGTCCGGATCATAAATTCTCAAAACTGGTGATTGGCACAAAATATTCTTCAATTCATTAAAAGCCATCTCACAATTGGTGTCAAAATCATAAGTGGAGTCCTTCTTGAGTAAATTTGTTAAGGGTTTTGCTATAATGGAGTAGTTCTTCACAAACTTTCTGAAGTATCCTGTGAGACCAAGAAATGATTGCAAAGACTTTATGTTTTGTGGTCTTTGAAAATTTGCTACTGCAGCTATCTTCTCTTGAGATGGTCTCACTTCACCTTCTCGAACAATATAGCCAAGTTAAGTAATTTCTTTTTTCAAGAAGTGACACTTTTTCCAGTTTAGTTGCAAACCATAGTCTTTTGCTCTTCTTAACACTCTTTTTAGTTTGTGAATGCCTTCTTCTTCTGTAACAGATGGTACGACCAAATCATCCAAATAAGCTAGGGCTGTGCCATCTTGAATAATGTCTTGAAATACGTCATTGACGAATCTCTGGAATACAGAAGGAGCCGAACTCAATCCAAACGGCATTTTCAGGAACTCAAATTGGCCTTGTGGTGTGACGAATGAAGTGTACTTCTGACTTTCTTTATTCTCGTTGACATGCAGGAAACCATTCTTTAGGTCAAGTGAGGTGAAGAAACGTGCGCGCTTCAGACGATCGATTTGATCTTCTATGAGTGGAAGAGGAAATCTCTCTTTAATAATCTTCTTGTTAAGTCGTCTGAAGTCAACACAGAGACGGTAAGTACCATTCTTTTTCTTTGCCAAAACTATTGGACTTGTGTAATCAGATTTACTTGGTTTATTTATTCCTTTATTCATCCATTCATCTATTTGTTTATTCACTATATTCATTTCTAAAGGAGACAGGCGTCTTGGATTTTGAAAAACAGGAGTTTCATCTGTGAGATTATTTTCAGTCCAACATTACTTTCTTTTGTCTTTCCATTAGGGTTATACTCTTGACACAATCTGATAATATCATCTTTATAATTAGAATCTTCTACATTAAATTCTTCCTCATCTTCTATCAAAAGTGTGAAGTTCATAATCTTTTCCATGTAAATACCATTAGGAGAAAAATTGACATTAAAATCTTTCAAGATTGGATTTCCAATTATCAGATTTACAGGTATCGCATTATCTTCAACAACATGAAACATGACGTCTGCAAAGTAACAATCAATCTGTACATTTATGGTAAACGTTCCTTCAGTGTAAATCTTTTTCTCAGCTATCCCTGTTAAGCAAGTTGTAGAATCTCTATCATAGTTCTTGATTCCTTCTTTTATCTTCTCAACTTCTGATTTTGTAATTAAATTCGCATCACTTCCTGTATCTATCAATGCTATAATTTCTATCCCATTCATCTTTACCTTCTGAAAGGGCACCTTTTCTTCTATATTTTCGTCTTGAATATTTAGAGTCTTCTTAGCTTTGTTTGGACAATCCGTAGACTTGTGTCCAAATTCGTTGCATTTGAAACACTTAATTCCCTTGGTGCAGGCAGGTGATTGATGATCTAGTTCACCGCAGTTATAACATCTCTTAACATTGGTTGTTGTCTTGCGGATCGGATGAGTAGTCGATGGGTAGCTAGCGTGTGTAGATTTAGCACACATCTTCTTTCTGAACGCACTGTATATCTCTAATTTCTTACGAAAATCCTTAATGTCTGATGCGCCGTATAGTATGGCTTTATTGGTCTCTGAATCTTGAATGCCATCAATGACATATTCCATGAGAGCCGCATCCTCTACTTTGCCATGGAGTGCTAATTCCTTCATCGATAAAAAATACTGTTGGTATGTTTTTCCTGGCAGCATGATTGCGGCAATGGTGCGGAGCGCGAGCGCGTGGGCCGCCGCCGCCTCCTTCTGCGAGCATGTAATGCTCGCGAAGGAGGTGGCGGAGCGCGCCCGGGAGAGACTTAGAACTCTCCCGGTCCGCCGAGCCCGCAACTTGCTCGCCGCGCGTCGCAGGCAACTCAGGCGCCGGAGGTCGCTTAACGACCTCCGTCCTCCATGAGCGCAGGCCTGGGGGTGGCAGGTGAGGCCGCCTGTCACCCCAGCAGAAGCAGGCCGGGACGGTGGGGCGACTAGCGCCCCTCCCCCAAACCGGGGCAAGACGGGGACACCGTGGTTCCCAAACCCGAGGGGGCCATCTCGAAACCGGAGATGGCCCAGGGTCAGTCGGGGTGCGAGGGATATGCTCTATGGGCAACCTTACACCCCGGCGTCTGCAGACCGGAGACGGCGTGCGGTTTTAGTCGGTTCAAGCCCGACATAACCGCCCCCGCTGGCCGGCGGGGGGGTATCCGAGGGGATTCCCGCACGAAAAAAAAAAAAAAAATGGTATGTTTTTCCTTTTTCATTTTCCGCGAACTAAGCTTCTTATGTATCACTGCACTATTTATCTTAGGTCCAAATTCTTCTCTGAGTGCCTTCTTTAAAATCGTATAATCTTTTACTCTTCCAAAAGACCTCAAAAATAATTTGGCAGTTCCATCTAAAAGCCTCTTGGCATAAATCAGCTTTTCCACTTTTGTCCAATTCATAATTAATGCGGTGTCTTCAAATTCATCAAGAAATGTTTCAATCGGATACGTGTCATCACCAGTGAAAACAGTCATGGACTTCTCTAAATCTTTAATTGAAATTTGTACACTTTCCATTTCTTCATCTTCAGCCTGCGCATCCTGAGCGTCTTTTTTCGGCGGCATGGTTATACTGGTGTTACTTTTAGAATTATTTCTATGACTTCTTGTGTATTTTCTCGTTGCGGTACAAAATGATAATCTTCTTGAGGTCATCAGATAATTTTCATCTCAAAGTTTTCAAAAATAAAATAGTTTCCCATACATCATCAAAACTACCATCTATACTCGGGTATCATAAAGTGGCAACATTTTCTACTATTATACCACTGTCGTCTGATTTTTTTAGCATGGCAACTTTTCATACCATAGATTGGTCGGTAAAACAGTTATGGAATATTTTCAACTGTCAAACAATTTGTAGGTTAATATTTTGCAAGACTTACTTCTTTAAAATTAACTTTTTCTTCAATCCTCTTCAAATCAATATTTGTTCCATCCCGGACGAGCCCCCAAAAGATGTGGGAAATGGTTATAATGATAATGAAGCGGATTTCGGCATATAATCTTTAATACTCCTATCAATCTTAACTCCTCTTAAAAACACCTTTTTGACAACAACTTCTGATGACAGATCTCCTTCGTTCCGAAATAACACAGATAAAATAGGCACTATAAAACTACAAACTAAAAATAATTCGACATCCGACATATATATATTTGTATTTATATCTATATATATAAAAATGAAACCCGTTTTCCGTTGTCACGACATAGCATGAAAACGGCTTGACCGATTTGGTTGATTTTTTTTTGTAGTTTTCTAATACTCTGTACAAGGTTCTTACGGAAAAAAATATTTAGAAAATCTCTCAAAAAGATTGAAAAATATACATTTAATTTTGCATATTTAAAAAAAAGCGCGTTACGAATGTCAACGTCATTCAGATCAACGTCATAGATTCCAGTTCAAATTGAAAAGGTACGCATACATAAGATAGGTAGTAGTGCATCAAATTTACGCTAAGGCGGTACGAAGTTCGCCGGGTCAGCTAGTATATAATATATGTATTTATGTATATAAATATATTATTTGCTTTAGGGACCTACCACATAAAACTTGCCAAATCATACTGTGCGCAACATATTCGGAATGGAATATATCGTATAGAATTATTCAGAGATAATCAATTAAATGATTTACCAAGGTTAAACATTCGTGAAGATAATGTTTGGTTGATCAGAGGACGCATACAGTCTAGACACGTCAGGTCACGCGTTTACTATAATTATCTATACATCTATACATATCTATACATCTATACATATAAATAAAATTGGAGTGTCTGTTTGTAATATTAAAATAACCGTTTTTTACTACATGTATATGAATATATATACGGTACGTATAAAAATAACATTTTTTTTAAATTTTGTCTGTCTGTCCGTCTGTCTGTCTGTCTGTTTGTTCCGGCTAATCTCTGAAATGGCTGGACCGATTTTGACGGGACTTTCACTGGCAGAAAGGCAATATAACAAGGAGTAACATAGGCTACTTTAATTTTAGGAAAAACAATTAGGGTTCCGCGCAAAAAAACTAAAACCCTAAAAATCTTAATCCACGCGGACGAAGTCGCGGGCACAGCTAGTTTATTAATAAACCGCAATGAAACTGACAGACATGCCATTAAGCAGTGGTATTGCACCTGCTTAACAGGGACGCGTACAATTGGAAGCTCTCAATTATATGGTATATATAGGGATAGGTCGTCATATCGAATTTAACCTACCAGCAGAAGAAACGTTATCTACTATAATGATAGACAAATAATTATTTATCTATACAATATAATAAAACTGTAAAGGTAATAAGTATTGTACATGGAAAATGAAAACTGGTATTTGGAATTTATTATTTGTCTGTATGTCTAAAATGTTATTCATATCTAAAATGTTTAGTTGAACAATTATTTTTGTAAGCAATGCCGAAAATGTAGTTATTATCAGTATAAAAAATAATATTAAACACGATTTTTTTATGTAAAACATTGTCTTATTTTTTAAGAACCCCATGGATTTTTGGACTAAAAATGATTATTTAATTAATTTAAATGATTATATAGATTTTACCTAGTTAACCACAACACCACTTTACCTAGTTAATCTGCATATTAACGGATGCTACATCGTTAAATCGCGAAAGACAGTGAGTGAACATTTTTGGTTAGGTATAGTTCTGTTCTATCTTGTGAATTAGAGACGTTGATATTGCCCCACTCCGTAGGGCTCCTATTTCTTCACGCGTTAACACTAATTTACAAGAGCTCGTTTCGCTCGCTCTCGTGGTGTATGCATTTTACCAATTAAATAAATAATGACAATGAATCTGAATGTTTTATTCAAGCTGTTGGTTTGCAGATTACCTAGAAAGTCGGCAGATTAACTAGTTAATGTTAGAACTGAAGCATTTTTATCTGCAGATTAACAAGTTAATCTGCACTTTGACTGATTAACGCACATTAGCAGTAACTATATATATATACATTGAAAATTTTACAGGTCTTAGAACTGCAACTGTCTTAAATTAAAGGTTAATAGAAAAATAGTCATGATTTTTATTAACAGCTAGAAAGCTTTCTTTTTTTTCATCTGAGCGTCAGTCTTGGTTGCATTCAATCCACACACTTACACTTTGGAGTCCAGGGTCCACTCTCCCACTCATCCATTTCATAATTTAGTAATTATGGCTTTCACGGGAACGAAAACTGTCAGATTCCATAAGTCTCGTCCGTCAATGAGAAGGTGTGCCGGTTTCATGTGCGGATGAATTGCAGGTGAGGTTGGCTTGGGCCCTACAGAACGTAATGGGATGTTCAATGCACAGTACATACCTACGCCCTAACTAGTAATAGGAAGACAAAAATGTTACATGATACTCCTGTACAATTTTTTCAATTATTTCAGTCATGTTTATTGTGGCATTCAACGTACCATGTGTTTTATCTATCATTTGCTTTTTACATCCGTATAATCATATTCGCACCTAAAAGTACAGAATTCGAGAATTGGAGATAACTAATATAAGAGTGAAATGTCAAGAGGGCGTGGAACAGCTTCACGAAATATAAAATTCTGGCAATATAAACTTAATGAAAATATTATGCTACCACTATAAAATATAATTATCATCAGTTTTTCGCTAAAATGCTTACTTTTGATGAATACCAATCTTTCTTCACGACAGTTTGCGTCATTATCGTTTCTTTTCGGAATGCTTTTAAGAGGCTAATTGCAATAATTATTTTCATTTAACATTTCCCCATACTATAGCAATAGATTTTACAATATAGAGTGCCCAGTGTGACTTTTTTACCCATTTACTTGCGAGTGAGTAAATGAGATGACGCTCAAAACTCGTACTCACAAAAAGGTTTCACAAATTTACCTTTACGTGGCAATTATCCAATATCATACAAATTACAGTTTATTCGTTCGCAAGTGAACGAATGAAAAAACTCACACTAGGCATTCAGATATCTAAATTCATACAGCACATACGGATTTTAAACGGTTAGTTTCCATAAGCCATTGAATAAATTGAAAACGAACAAAATGTGTGGTAAGACCACAACGTTTGTTTGTTTTTCGTCGTTTCGAAGGATTAGCTTCACGAGTTTGCTTGATTTCACGTAATTTAGTTCACTGTAATTTAGTTATAAGAATTGCAAGTTAAATACTTCGTACTGGATTTTTCACACAATATATATATACCATATATACTACATATAACAGTCTCTTAAATATTTGAAAATGTGCCAATGTTGCATTAGTTGTTATTACAATAGGTATCATTTTGCTGGGGTGCGACTGGTTGCAACACCTCCAAGTTTAGTGCACCTTCGGCAACGTGGGCGACGACGCATCATTGATTGCTCCTTTGGAGTAGCTAGCGTCAACGTTAACGGCCAAGATACCGACTGGTCCTTTTCAGGGCCAGCTGACCCCATTGCACGAGGGGGTATGGCGGGTCTGCAAGGCCCGCGGGGGTGGTCGCTCTCGGTACCCCTCTGCTTTTATTAGGAGCGACGTGGTGATCCGAGGGGATCTAGGGACGCGTCGGCCCACTGCTCGCGCAGGGGCTGATGGACATTCGTGCCGCCGTCGGAGTTGGGGGGAGTGGCTGCCCTCCCGCATCGCGTAATCTCCGGGTGATAATTGGTCGGCCCGCGACGTGGAAAAGTCATTAAAACCCGACAGCAAAGTCGTAAAAACTGTGAATACCGGGGGACCTCCAAAGTATATACCCCGCTTCCCGGAATGAGCGTCACCCAGGAAGTATATTTGTTCGTCTCTTCTCGTGGGAATCAAATTGCAGATGCATTGTTTAAAAAAAAAACCCCAAACAAAAATCCAGTGAAATAGTCCGCGCGGAGGTCACGCAGCAGACAAGCGTGGAGGTCACGCCAAAGACCGCGGCGGTGTCCAGTGAGCGGAGTAGGGCGAGGAGCCCGTTGGGATGGGGCGTAAAGGCGCAAAAGCGCAAATGGCGCCCAAGGAAGCCTCGACCGGAGGAGGGCGTGTCGGATGAGGATTATACCCTCACCGGGACGGCCTCCTCCTGCAGTGACGAGGCGACAATGCGGGCACCTAAGGTGGCTGCCGTAAACCGAGGGGCGCGAGGAGGTATGAGGGGTGGCCAACCCAGCCGGGCCCCCTCGGCCACTGGGAGGGCCGCAGAAAAGTCGCCGCCGTGGCCTTCCACCTCGTCGGTGTCGGAACCGTGCTGGGTGACGCGATCTCTTTTGGAGAGACTTCAGAGAGTGACCGCGTCGTTCCAGAGGTCTCCGAACCCCGAACAGAAGGCGATGTTGCGCATTGTGCTCGAAATCGCCTCCGATAATAACGAGTCCCTGGCGAGGCAGTCGGCGTGTGATCACGCACCGTCGCCGGTGGGACCGATTCCGTAGGAGACGTCGCCGCCGGGAGGCCCGAGAGGCGGAGTTGTACGAGGGATACAGGGAGGCCAAAGGAGCCCTACGAACGGAGATGAGGCGTGCCAAACAGTAGGCATCCCGAGAGCTGCTGGAGACGCTGGAGTGGGACCCCTGGGGGCGACCCTACGCAACCCAGCACGGGCGGTGGAACATGTTCCAGAGCAAATGACTCCGCCTCGGTCGCTCATGGCACCCGACGTGGATGACGACGACGTGCCCGAGATCACTTGGCGGTGAGAAGGATAAGAGCCAAACGCACCGCCCCGGACCCAACGGCATTCCAGGCCGAGTGTGGGTAGGACCCACACTCGACCTGGAATGCCCTTGGCAGCTAGGGCTCTAGTCGACGACGCTCTCGAACCCCAACTGAGAGGGCTTCTCAGCGCATGATTGTAACGGGGCCAGTTTCCGAAATTGTGGGAGACGGGGTAACTGGTCTTCATCCGAAAGGAGGGGGCGCCCAGCGGACTCACTGTCCGCCTCCCGGCCCATAGTGTTACTCGACGAGGTGCGCAAACTCTTTGAAAGAGTAATTGCGAAGCTCGAACCTCCCAAGAGCGGGGCCGGACCTGGCGGATGGCCAATATGGCTCCTGCGGAACGTCGGATACGACTGGGTGCTTCGCGATGAGCTCGCAGACGGTACCGCCATCACGTGCTACGCGGACGACACGCTCTCGATGGCGTGCGGGGCGACGTAATGCGAAGTGACGTGAAGGCCACGACGGCGATTGCCCGAGCCATGGAGCGGATCCGGCGGCTGGAACTCGAGGTGGCTCTGCATAAAACCGAGGCCCTGTTCTTTCATGGGCCTCGGAGCAAGCCATCTGAGGGATCCAGTCTCATCGTGAGAGGCAATCACATCGGCATCTAGCTCCAAAAAAAAAAAGGTATAATTTTGCTGTTGGTAGATAGACAATCTTATAAAATGTTATTTCCATTTTCATGTGGAATACACTGGACAATACGTTACATCGTTGTTTCAATACATTTATAACATCAAAGGAACAAACGACGACACCTCTATATAGATATAGGTTCACTAATATCTTGGAAATCGCTCCAACAATTTGGCTTGGTTTGCTTTTTAAGTTCATCTTTATAAAATACGTCAAAATGATGAAAGAAATGAGAGAGGTAGAAACTTCTTCAATCCCTCTATAGATTGACACTTTTGTACATAGGACGTTTTACACCTTCAATTTTTTATTAAAGCTTTACCTTCGCCTTTCGCTAAGTGTTTCTCTGAGTGCTCGCCACCTACATCATAACAGGAACATATAAATATTACTTGCTATGCTATAAAGCGTACAATATTACTTTGATAATTCAATACATATAGTGCATATTCACTCACATAGAGTGTTACAAAACCTAGGAACATACGTTACTCAAAATACTAGCGCGTCTATGGGGTATCAAGTTCTTCACGGCTGAAGCCCACTGCAACAGCTGGCCGGTACACATTCTCATTAACGAATGAGGCTCTGGTGAAAGTTTCTTCTCGGCGTTGGGAAGTCAGATGGCAGTAGCTCCCGAAAAAGCTAAGATAACCAAAATCAAGAGAAAAAGTATTGAAGCAGACCCTGGGCTCCGGGGTGGAAGCCTCAGTCGCACCCGGGAACTAAGCTAAGAAAACGATGTCAATTTTTATTCATGCAAAACTAGCAAGAATATTTTTTTTAACTTGCATAAATTATATTATCATTAAGATTAAAATAATATCGATAGAATTAATTATAATCATTTAGTCCAAAATCCAAATACCCTAATTGAAAATGGAGATATAACACAAATCATTGATCTTAAACCCATCCGAGGTCACCGCACGGCTGACAAAAATCGCTTTACGAGTGTGGGAACTTGTGCGACGCGACGACGGACGCGCGCTGCCGGGCGGCAACGATCCCGCGTTGATATAACCCGGTACAGCCGGCACCGCGCAAACAAATTGGATGCTTAAAATTCAATTTGAAGGTTTCGCGGTCCGCTTCATTCGCTTTCCCCGTTCGTTACAAGCTGGACTTGTTCACATATCCAAATGGAAACGTAATTATTTAGCCGTAACTTGGGTATGTTCAAATAAATACCGTCAGAGGACAAACAGGTCGTTTAAATAATCGAGGTGGCCTTTTTAAATACCATTAATAGGAAGATAATTTAAATGTTCTTAGTGGTAATTTATGATTATTGGTGAGTATAAAACATATTTAAGATGGGATCATTATGAACAATCCTGCTGACATTAAGTCATAAATATTAAATAAATAAATAAATATTCTACGACATTCTACACAGCGCTTTCTAGACCCAAAGTAAGCATAGTTTAACTAGCTTGTGTTATGGGTTCCAGAATGCGGATAAACATACTTATATACATATTTTTTTTCTAAATACATACATATGATACATAGAAACACCCATACCAATGCAAATAGACATATTCATGCATACAAATATTTGCACTGAGCGGGAATCGAACCCGCGCCCCCTGACGTAGCAGTCGAATGCACTACCGCTACGCCACAGAGGCCGTCATAGTGAATACGTCTATGTTAAAATACCTACTGCTACCCACAGAGGACCAACACTAAGGAACTATGTATTGCTTCTTATAATACAATATCAATACAATTAACCCCAACAATTTGTAGTAGGTTTATTCAAATTCATTCATAATATATTTTATTTAGGCAAACCTCTTAATCGGTCAAAAAGTACTTAAACCTAATATTGACTAACAGAACAAAACTCCATACACTATTATACTACTTGTATACTACTACTAACTACAATATATTACTTAAACTACTATGTTGTTGTAAGGAAACAGTACAACCTCTGGAAGGCGTAGTGAGTAAAATGAAATTATACTGGACTCACCATCCAGCAAAAATTCAAATTGAAATAACTACTAGACCAAGTTTCTCTCGTACAGATTCACAAAACTTTTCGAAATAAATTCAGGTTTCGTCAAGCTTAAAATTGATGAGTACTACTATGAATTTAAATATTATTCGCATAATTTGAATTAGCATAACGGTAGTAAATCCATCCGTGATATCGGCACGTGTGATAAATGCAAAATGAGCACTCTGTCCTGAGGAAACAATAAATAGAATTTGGTATGAGTTAGGACAGATGCAGGTCGTGCTTACATTTAGTAAGTTCGTTGTTCGTCGTCTCAGTTCTTTCTAAAACTTTTGTAATTCTATATTCTTCCGTAAAGTTTTCTAATATTGCGAACATAGCAAGCTTACATGTCCGCCTAATCCGACAATATACGGAAAGAAGAAGTGCACAAACTTTTCATAAGGTTAACTAATTTATTCATGCTGAAGTTAAGATGAAGTAGATTTATTATATTATGTAACTATGTATATTCAGGTATTTTTAACTCCAAGTTCTCATGGATGAATGTATGTTGTACAATCGTAATGATAGATAATTGTAAAATTTGAAATTTATTGAATCTTATGGGTTTTATTTCCATATATGATTATTATACTATTTGTGGTATTTGGGTGTATATATAGGGCCCCACCAAGATATATTTTAAGAGTTTGTAGAAAGGTTGTAGAGTCAGACGGCAGTCGCTAACCAAAAACTACGAAGAAGAAGAATATTATACTATTTGTAATACACCTACTCAGAAAGTATTCTAGTTACTTTTTTCTAACATAAGGCAGAATATCCGCTAATACTTTCGTAGAAATATACGGGAGACAAGAATGTATGAAAATCCAATGTTAACGTGCCAAGCGGCAGACAAAACTCCCGTAGAAATATGCGGGATAGCAAAGTGTATAAAAATCCATTGTTAACGTGATAAGCGAAAGACAAAAGTGTATGAAAATTTAAAACTATTTTAAACGGATTCTATGGCAATTTATTTGATGTTATTTTATATTTTACATTGATCCCGACGTTTCGGTTGCTTTTTAGCAGCCATGGTCACGGGGAGACTAAAGATGGTCTTGTACTTTGAAGTGTAAGTTATCTCAAAGTACCCGAACTATGTTGAATTGTTGATGTTACTATTTACGCAGAATGAGCTCACAGTGTCATGAAGTCTTGTTGTATTTTGATTTTTCTTGGAATTATTAAGTGAATGACTGGGTCCCAAGCCGTGGTACATTCCAACCATCCTTTCTATTAAAATTAGGATGTCGGGATCAATGTAAAATATAAAATAACATCAAATTAATCGCGATAGAACCCGTTTAAAATAGTTTTATTTCAATGTGTGACATTCGCGTAAACTTCCGACAATATCATATTATTAATGTGTTTTATTTTTATATTTTCCTTGTAGGTATAGTATAAGCACTATGTATCACTCACAAGAAAGTGTGATGTCCAATGTGTACTGAGACCCTCCGCAGCGCGTCGGGCCTTAAACTACACCGTATTCTAAACTAGTAATCGGTACCTTTCTAACCTTGATGAACAATGAACTGTTGTGTTATAAGTCTACATATCTCAAGGTATTTCGGATCGGAAGTCTAATTTCCACTTAATTTCATAGTTAAGTAGCTGTGTCCAAAAATGTTGATGCACTAAAAGGAAAACAATAATTTTATGCAAGAATTGTGAAGATTTTTGAAATCATTTTTTAATGTTTTTTTTTATTTTCAACTTTTTAGTTTAAGTAATATCATGTAGCACCAGAGTGACCCTGAATACCATGTAACAACAAAAAGTTCCCCAAATGAGCCCAAACTCGATAAGTTCATCTTGTTTAGTTTAGGAGTTCCTATGGCAACCTTCCTACACCATCTTCAGATACTGACTACCATGTAACATCAGTGAGTTTGCTAAGACAAAACAAATGAGCCCAAACATGATGGTTTATCTTGCTTAATTTAGAAGTTCCTGTGGCAACCTTCCTACTCCATCATCAGAACAGCTCCATCTACCATATTAATGCATTGTCATCCAAGCTGAACGGGAATGCAAAATTGCAGCTCAATCGAATGCCAAGAAATGGTCGAAAAATGGTTAACTAATTTTGACTGACAACACACTAATATACCTACAAACAGTGCAAGTTAAAAAAAAGTCTGTAAAATGTGCCTAGTTGACGGTAATAAGCTTGCTCCCTGCCACGTACACCGAAAAGCAGTTGTAAAATGTGGGTTACCTACCTCTTCTCATATTCTTCTCTTTCGTTCCTTCCCTCCTCTTTCGCCACTGCAGATATCAACACGCAGTGATTCTTGATTAGTGCACACGTTTCAGGCCATGGTAACTGCTTACCATCGGGGGAGGAGGAGGGGGAGGGCGAGGGGAAGGGCATTTCTTCATTTGCTACTTAGGTGGCAAAAGAAACATTTGTGACATGGCATTACATAAGTAAACATTCTAAGTCTGTGAATGCAGTTCAGAATATTTTCAAAAGTTATGGATGGTCTCTTAGGAACCTTTTCCTTTAACCATAATGGTATAGGTACCTACACTTACTGTCCCGTCTCAAAAATCCACCCGGTATCGGTACTTTTTTTTTCTTTTCTTGATGCCATGATCGTGTTAATTCCCGTTAACATTTTGTTCTCACTACCATGGATGCCCAAGAAAGGGAGAAGGAAACGCAACAAAGCGGACCCCAGGCTCCGAGATATAGGTCTCGGATGCAATCGATACACAGCGCTGAGATGATGATGATAATGATGAACATTTTTGATTATCGTCATGCGTTCAGCTCATAATGGATTTACCCGGATGATGTATTAATCTCGGGGCTACACATCAGGAGAAATTAGTCCACTGCTATTCCAAACACACCCCGTAGCTTTGTGACAAAGTAACCAAACGAACTAAATGAATTATCACGTATTCAGTGCCAGATTCAGTACTTTTATTAACTTTCCACCACCTATTATTAGTTTAGTATCTAGCCTTCTTTTGCTTAACGACACAATAGGCATATATACTAATCACGCCTCTTTCCCATTGGGGTGGGCAGAAACAACATCTATCACTTGCTACAATCCTGGTTCTTAGTATACGCTGGTTGCCAGTACACCTGCTGATCGACAGACGAGGCTCGAAAGTCTCAGACTGTCAAGAGGCAGTCGCTCCCGTAAAAACCAAAACTAATCAAATTATGAAAGTAGTATAGGAGAATGGTCTCTGAGCTTCAAAGCATAAGCTTCGGATGTTACAAGAGGGAAGCAGTATTGTAGGTTAAAATAATGAAACTGAACAGAAGATAATAAAGAATATAAGTTTAATATCAATTCTTTATTCGACACCATATTTATGCATTCCATTTAAACACCAAATTGTAACAAAATGTTGATCGGGACATAATATTTGCAACAGTTACAAAATTGTGAATTTACTTATTACTTAATATTAAACTTAACAATAAAATTATACTATAACAGTAGTAAACGTATGAGCAATATAACAACTTAATTTACACAATTCCTCTAAGGTTAACTAATCCTTGTTTGTTATAAGTTAGTTATAATAAAAAGTAGAATCTTAATCTTTAAAATAAAATAGCATTCTTTTTATTCATTGAAATATCTACGAGTATTATGCGGGTACTCGTTTCAACTATCATATATTAAAATTAGGATTAATAAAAGGGATGTTTCATTATGTTTATGTCATACAAAGACTCTTTAAAGATATTTAAATATTTTTTAAAGTTGTAGATCAATAAAACCTTTTAATTGGTATATCACAAATAATAATAATACTGACCTTACAAATGATTTGCTCGTCATGGAATATTTCCGTAATTAAATAATAATTATACAACCATCAAATTTCATTAGGTTAATATTATTTGGCGTATAGAATTGACATCCTCCTGGATTTAATTCCTTGAAAATTTTGAGCATACATTTTGTTCACATTATCTTTGACACATAGATGTGTTTTGGCGTTCTAATATTTTTACAAATATACTAGAAGCTACGCAAATCTAAAACAATAAAGTATTCATGGTTAATTCCAGGTCAACTTTACATTTTACCGACTTACAGGTAGCGTAAATAAAATTTAATAGAGTTCACATTTTGTCACAATGTGGAAAATGGCGTAAGTTTAAAATATGATTCAATCACCAATAGTTAATCGTCATCAATTCCTGTGAAGATAAAAATATGGACGAGTACGAAAGAACTAAGTAGTTTGAATTCGCAATGGAAATACAATGGACCATGAAAACATTTTCGCCGTGAACAAAATAAAAGTACATAAAAGTTACATTGAAATTTTAGATCGAAATTGTATTATAATCCCATTCATATTCACTAAGTAACTCATGAATACAATAATCAAACTTAAGAAATATTTCACAACTGGACTAAGTTTACAAAATATTGAGTAGAGTTAGTAGACCACTAATAACAGAACACATTTAAAAATACTAACTAAGATTAAATCAATGATTCATTTTTTAAAGGTTGTTTTATACGATACCTATACATGTTGAATGGCGTATATAAAGGCGTAAAGAATATAATGACGGAATACATTACAAAACGAAATGATTACCTTCATTAAACAAACTTTACGACTTTTATCTAGTACGAATGGCCAGGGTTCTTGAATATGGTTTATTCTTGGAGTTTATTCTTCAGAAGCATAGAAATGTGGTCTATTACCCTGATTACCTTCTTGGGACCTTATTGAAATCATATACATACAATTCTTTTGGAAATATTCTACGTACTCGTCCACTATGTAATAAGTTTTCAATATTTACTTATCAAAAACTACTTCAAATCAATACACCTCACTTAAAATTAACTTTACAAAAAAGTACAACATATGCAATGTTTTTAAACAATTTTCATTAATAGTTATTAGCCTAAATACCTGAAACACGTTGATATAAGTATGTACAGCTACTGTTGGTTTATCATTAAGTCTTTTGTCCCTAAGTTATTGTTATATTCACATTTATTATATATGTATATATTCACAAGAGCCTACAATTCCTTTTGTCTATTTCTGACGGCAGAAATAATTATTAAAGTGTACCTATATATATTTGCTATAATAGGCAGCTTGTACTTGTGTACCTACTATCTTTCCTGTGTAATGTAAACCAAAAAATAGGGCATGGGACTCGAGCCAAGTCTAGTGCCTTTTTATAGCAAATCAGGTAAGATCACTTTCACACGAAATATATCATCATTTATTAAATAACTAGGCCATAAAATTGAGTTTATGGTATAGCAGGTGAGTAACAGTCATATATGTAGCAAAACGTGCCTCATCCCAACTAATTTGTTTATGTTCGCAGTTAGCTAAAGATATTTGTATGAACCCGACGGCATGTATTCACAGTGTAATATGTTAACGGTCGCCGATCGTGAAGCGCATCACGTCCGCACCGCATCCTCTGCGTTTGTTACACGAGTGTTCGTACATTACCCATCCGCTAGCAAACAGAGTGGCAAAATGAAGATGTATGCGCACACAAATTTATAGCCACAGTTTCATAAAACAAGGCAGAAAAGTCCTACGGGACCCATTTCTAATTCGCTGCACGCACTGCCGATTAGTTTGCATTATATAATATTTACACGTATGTAAGATAAGTTCACACGGTTCTATGTACAAAGTAAATTATATCACAAATCACAACTTAGTCCGTTTGTTGACAACGACCTCGGCGGCGGCGTCGAGGAACCCTCATACGGATATTTCTTGTATTTGTACTCTCTTTTTCATAATGCCGGGTGGTGCTAGAGCGACAGGCGGTGGAGGGGCACGGAGGATGCCACTTCCAGCACCTGCCTCTGCCTCCATGCCTGCCTCCACCGGTGCCTCCGCTCCATCTGGACCAAATTTCACTTGTGTTGAACTGTCCACTACGCGTGGCTCGAAAGTACTCGTACGCCCCACTGCGTCAGACCGTCCGTCCACATTCTGAATGTCAGGCTTCTGTGTGTCAATACACACCACACTTCCTGCCTCAATAGCACTACCAACACTAACATCAGGCATTGAACTCCGTGCTGCGCGATGTTTTTCGTCATAGCAACTATATTCACCAAAAGTTGGTTCTCCACAATCTGATAGCGTCCTCAGATCAAATTTTGAGCCCACTGCACGCGGCACGTGTGCTGACTTACACTCAAACCCGAACCCCTTCCCATCAAAAGCACGCACTTCATAATCCAGTTTGCCATCGTAATTGTCAGAAGAAGATGAACTCCCTGCTTCTGCTAGATCATCTTTGGAGCGGTGGGGTCTGGAACCTCGTTGGTGATAGATACCAGCGAAAATAAGAACGTTGAGTAGTAGCAAGAAACAACCAACTGCTATGGTGACTGTCAGTGCCGCAGTGTATGACTGGTAGTGAGATGAAGCGAGACGACGTAGTAAAGCATCATCAGGGTGCACTGGTGGTGCAGTAGCGTTAGGAGGACACTCTGTTGAAGGTGGTGCGGGAGGCACGCGGGGCGGAGTGGTACGGGGAGGCAGCGTACTACGCGCGCCTGCACTACGCCCCCCATCTAACTCCACAACATGCGGCACGTGCGCTCGTGACATCGACTGCTGTCTCACGGCACCTGGTAGTTAATCTTTTTGTAATTAATCTGTCTACTTTATTAGATATTAGTTTTACAAATGTAAGGATTTTACAACGTCCATATAAGTATATAAAAACAACGAGCGACGTTATAACAAGAATGTATGTAAACAACCTATAAATTATATAGGATCAGATCAGATACAAGTCGACAACTTTAGCCGTATTATTTAATGGTAAAGAGAATGAGATGTTTTAGACAGATAGATAACAGATGATTTACCCTCATAATAATTGGCGTTGTTGTCCTGGAAGTGGTGATGTCGCATCGCGGCATCAGGCAGGTCGGAACCGGGTCGGTGGAGCTGCGGAATGAGTGACAGCCACAGCGACATTTTGTGGCCACGGTAGTGACTGCGCATCTCCGGTTTACTACCTGTCCCCGTAACAAGCGAGAATTGAAATAAATGAGACCAACCTTTACGCACTCGACTTCCTCGACCCAAAAGTTTTAAATGACCGACCCCAAATTCGGCGACACAATACTCTAATCTATGTTGATTGTGTAGTGTGTTGTTGTGTTTACTGATGCTAATCTTCCTAACTACTCAAGAAGTAAAACTTTTCGTAGTTTTTCTCGTATATATTTTAGTGTAATTCTACGACGCCGATTTGTTGAGCTATAAAGGATCCGAGCGCAAAGAGCACATAAAGTAGAGTAACTAATGTATTCCAATAACATAATCCACAAGTTTTACGTTGGTAGCAGCGCCTGTAAGAATGTGTACTCACTAATCTCCATGTAAAGTTGGTTGATAGTATCATATGTATCCCAATACGGCGTTTGGTCGGGACCCAGTCTTGGAGTTTCTCCCAGCATTGGACTTGGCGGTGGTGTCGCTGATGGATCGTTTGGGTTTCTAAAAGCAAATATTACTATAATAATAAAAACATATGATAAAAAAATACAGAAATATTGGTATCTTCTTCTGAACTGTGTACAGTATTAGCCCCGAACATGATCATTTTGGTATGTAGTGTTTCCAAAAGTTCTATTAAGGAAAAACTATCGTTTATCAAAGAAAAGTAAAGAATTTTCCAACATTCTATCTGAACACAGCTGCGCGTTAGGTGAGGAGGAACTTTTAAAATATTTCTCAGCAAACTGCTAACGTAATTAAGCCTTTATCGAGATCATGTTTCCCAACGAATTCAATTCGAAATTCCGTTCTAAACCACGAAATTCTTAACTTATCCCACTAAAATAGTTTTCAGTTCACGTTACGTTATGTTAATAATAATAATGTAGGTATACTATATGTGCAATTCGTTACAAATTAATACAACTCGAGTTTATTTATATTGAGATAATAATAAATAATAATAATAAATATTCTAAGACATTCTACACAGCGCTTTCTAGACCCAAAGTAAGCATAGTTTAACTAGCTAGTGTTATGGGTTCTAGAATGCGTATAAACTTATATTCTTTTTTTGTAAATACATACATGTTATACATAGACCCAGATCAATGCAAATAGACATATATAATAGGCATATAAATATTTGCACTGAGCGGGAATCGAACCCGCGCCTCATGTCGGAGCAGTCGAATGCACTACCGCTACGCCACAGAGAACTACAACAAAGGCACATTAAAATAATATGGCTCTCAAAACTATATAAATCCTATAAATATATTGCGTTTTATACAAAAATAAATAGGTATATTAATTTAGGGGTGCGACTGGTTGGATCACCTCTAAGTTTGGTGCACCCTGGGCAACGTGGGCGATGACGCATCATTGATTGCTCCTCTGGAGTAGCTGGCGTCAACGTCAACGGCCAAGAGTCCGACCCTTTACAGGGCCAGCTGACCCCATTGCACGAGGGGATCGGGGTACGGCGGGCCTGCAAGGCCCGCGGTGGTGGTCGCTCCAGGTACCCCTCTGCTGGTATCAGAGGGGATACTGCGAGTGACGTGGTGATCCTAGTGGATCAAGGGACGGGTCGGCCCACTGCTAGCGCAGGGGCTGACGGGCATTTGTGCCGCCGTCGGAGTTGAGAGGAGTGGCTGTCCTCTCACGCGTAATCTCCGGGTTATCGTCTAAGACCCGAATGCTAGCCACATTCGGGAAGTCGTGATCTCGGAGGACGCGGGGCTTGCCATCATTGGCCGGCCCGCAACAAATAAAAGTCTTAAAACACGACAGCGAAGTCGTAAAAACCTGTGGACACCTGGGGACCTCCACAGTATGTACCCCGCTTTCCGCAATGAGCGTCACCCGGGAAGTGTATTTATATCGACTCATACTCGTGGGACTTAAATGGAGCATCTAATTAAAAAAACCCCAACAACCCAGCGAAACAGTCTGCGCGGACCAGCCCCGTGGCTCCGGTTACCTCCCCAAGAACCTCATTGGAAGTGGGCTGGGAGGTGGCTGGAGCCAGCAAAAAGAGGCGGAAGGCCGCTAAGAAGGCAGCCAAGAAGGCCAGGAGGGCCGCGGCCGCCGCGAAGGCAGCCAAGAAGACCAGGAGGACCGCGGCCGCCGCAAAGGCAGCGCCGGGGAAGCTCCGTGCCCCTCGAACTACGGCCGACGTCGTCACTCTGACGACGGAGGCAGCGTCGAGAGGCATGGGGTATGCCGAGCTGTTGGCCAAAGTAAAGGCCAACATCGACTTGAAGGCCCTCGAGATCCCGGGTGTCCGGTGCAAGAGCATACGGACGAGAGCCCGGCTTCTCGAAGTCCCCGGCGCCGCCAGTGGCCCCAAGGTCGACGCCCTAGCGGCTCGGCTTAGGGAGTCGCTGGATGCAGCCGACGTCCGGGTGTTCAGGCCCATTAAATGCGCAGAAGATATTCACAGTTATTAGCATTACGGGCCTGGACGACTCCATCACGGCAGAAGAGCTCAGGCTCGCCGTGGCGGAGGCCGGGGACTGCTCCCCGAACTCAGTCAAGGCCGGGGCGATACGCTTCGGCCGCGGTGGACAGGGGCAGCAGTTGTCGGCTGCCCTATCGCGGCGGCCCAAAAGGTCGCTGACAGGCGAAGCCTCCTGGTAGGAGGCTTCCTGAGGGCGCAGATACGGCTCCTGCAGGCCCGACCGGCCAGGTGCTTCAGGTGCCTGTCGGTGGGCCATGTGGGGGTGCACTGCACGGCGGAAGTGACGGCGGGTGACCATTGCTTCCGCTGTGGCCAACCCGGTCACAAGGCCGGCACGTGCGACACCCCGCTGCACTGTTTTAGGTGTGCAGCGGGAGGCAAGCCGGCCGACCACAGAGTTGGCAGCAAGGCCTGCGCCGGAGGGGAGCCGAACCCGGGAGGCCGGCCTTCCGCCTCCAGTTCGAAGCAGGATTCGGAGATGGGGGTTCCATAATGGATCCCCAACTCCGCATCCTGCAGGTGAACGTGGGCCACGGTTCCTATGCTCAGGGCCTTCTGCTCCAGAGCATGGCACTGCACAAACAAAATAAGCGGAAAAGCGGCAATTCGATCTTCATTTGTTTTTCGATTTGAATTTTGAAGGTTTTGTTTATACTTCCATATAGCAGAGATTTGTACCTATTTTTTCTTTAGCTAATTCATGTTTTTATTTTTACTTTCCTTGTATTCGTAATGAAAAGCACAGTGTTTACCTCGGGCTAAAGACTTATTTAGTCCCTCGAACTATTGGCCAAACCTCGTCTCGGGACTAAAGGGTAACAATGTACTATTTCATCTCTCCTGTTCGGAAAGTTTAATTTTCATGGGTAGATAGCCGGGTGGAAAGTAGCTTATTTCATCCCTAGGGTGGAAAGTATTTTTTTTTGTAATTTTAGGGTTTTCCATGGAGTCCGTGATAATTAAGTTACGCCATAATGCCTTGATATCATGACGCTTTTTTTTACATGGCCGCCTAGATACTCGATTACAATGTAACCAATAGATTCGATTTTCAAAACTTTTCTAATGTTAGCAGTATGTATGTGAATTACAACTTTATTTTTAACAGAATTAAAAAAAAAGCAATCTATGTTTGCTAAATAATTAGCGGGAAAATGAGATTCAATATAAATAAATACCTTGTGTTAATTGTGGTTAAAAATGGTTTCGGAAAGTTATTCCAGTGACATGGATATTAATTTAACTCCCGATGAAATTAAAGAACAAGTAAAAGCTGTTGTTAATAATCTATATCCATTTTTACTTTAAATTTCAACTGATTATCAATATACCTGTTTCATTAAATGTGTGTGTAGTATTTTCATTTCCTCACATAGTCAAAATGAAAAGTAGAGTGTTTATCTCGGGTGAATGTCACCATTTCACCCTCGAACTATTGGCGCTCTCACTTCGTTCGAGCGCCAGAAATATATCGGGTGAAATCAGAATCAGACTTTCAACCCTTGTGTAACAATCTACTAGTTTCTGTGTATATTTTCAATACGATCATAATACACTTATATGTATATTGATTTTTGTTATGAAAAAGCATATATTTATTTATTCGGTATACAAAACTGAACACAAAAAATAGCCAAAAATAAAGGAAGTGATTGGATTCCAAAACATGTGTAGGTATGTACCTACTCAGAGTGACTACCTTTTTTTTTTTTTTTTTTATCGTGCGTAAATCCCTTCGGATACCCCCCCGCCGGCCAGCGGGGGCGGTTATGTCGGACTTGCACCGACTAAAACCGCACGCCGTCTCGGGTCTTCAGACGCCGGGGTGTAAGGTTACCCATAGAGCATATCCCTCGCACCCTGTCTCATCCTGTCTCCTCTGAAAGCAGAGGAGTGCGGAGAGCGATGTGTTCCCGCCACGTTGGGTATTGGCCGACGATCATTGCCAACCCTATGAAGGGGTGAAGGGGAAGCCATTGACCGCCGCCCAGGGTGTACCGGCCGCTCCGATTCCGTTCCCCCCGGACTGCAGCGGGATCGGAATCGGAGCGACACTCGAGGAGGTTACCCAACACACACCCCTCAGAGTGACTACCTACTTATTTTAAGTAATGCAGATAAGAATATAGGTGTGAGCACAAATGACTTATAGAATATAGTAATGTAGTAAGATTCCTATCGCTATTTTTTAATAACAGTTTATCTTCGAGGAGGAAGATCTTTCACCGAGTTTATGATACTCTTATACGGTCGAATTACAGCTATTATCTAGACGATAAAAAATCAGTCGAACTTTCGAAAGTAGCATCTCCGCTGGTGACACCGTCTTTGACACCACTTGTGATGGTGATTATAATATTCCTAGATATTAGTAATCAATAACAGAAAGTACCTATTGATTTTGTAATCTCATGATTCGCTGGAAATATGAAGGTGACGTGACTGCCACTCTAAAGTAAATCTGATATTCACCCATATCTCATTAGACTAGAAACCGAACTCAATACGCTTGGGAACCATAAGGGTGTCAGATGTTTAAACACGCCAAAAACAGCAATATTATACTCACCCGTTTTTGACGAAGTTCGAGATGTAATGTATACACAATTTTGACACACGCTGCTCCTGTTGCGTGTAATTCTGTTGGTGATGTGTTATTGATAGTGGCACACCCAGGTAATAGGGAAGCTCCTCGCCGTGAACTGATCCTGGCCTCTGAATAGTCATTACACAGAATAAGTTTATTTCCAAAATACAAACAGAAATAAGAAATCTATACGTCCAACTAAGTTACTGGGGTTCAACTACGTTGGATACTTGGTATAATTTAACCCTTACCAACATGATCGGATATTCAGAAAAAAATAATAACATATATTATTAATACCTGAAACCAAAATCTGATGCAAATGGATACACCTACAACTTCAACCACATGGGCCGAACACTCTCCGAATATTGAAACTAACTTTGTCCTTAACTCAGCCCTCAAATATTTGAAGCTTCTAAATTCGAATTCTAAATCAAAGCGATTGAAACCCGCATAAGCGGGATAATAAGTTCATTGGTAGTTTCAGGGCTGTCGCGATAGGGTTATCGAAACAGATGGGTTCGGAATCGTTTGAATAAATTAACGACCGCAAGGTCGCTGATACATCGAAAGCACCATGTGTCAAAGATAAATCTGCCGTCCTCATACTAAAAAGTGACTAACTGACATCTGGTCAATATTCAAATTATTATATATGATTTTAGATTGACATGGTCATTTACATTAAAATTAGAATTATAAACGGGATATTTACCATGTTTAGTATCTTTTTCGAGAATCCGATATTTCGGCACTGTTACAAGTACCATGATCACGGATGTACTAAAGTTCTGCAAGCTAGTTGTTACTCGGCAAACCGTATCGGTCTACCCTCTTCCTCACTCGTTTCTGACGCGCGTCACCACTACCACTGTCCGCGTTCTCACTACGCACTCGATCACGTTCACGACACACAACACTCACAGTATCGGCTCGCGCGGTTTTTGGAATTGCAGTTTGTTTGGGCGTTGTGAACATACGGATCACTGGATGCCAGACACTCGACAGTTGAAACCCATCTTCCCGGTTGAAGTTCTTGTACTTTTTAATTTCAATTGCTTCTTTCACCATTCTGGGTATGTAGTGGCGTTCTGTCGAGAGAATCTGAGGGTTATGTAACTCAATCCAGTGATTCGTCCCCTCCTCCAAAAGATGTTGAGCGATAGCCGATTTCTGTGGCTCGTTATTTTTGACCGCCCTGATGTGCTCCTTGATCCGGCTTGAGACAGTACGTTTGGTCTGGCCTATATAGGAGCTCCCACAGCTGCAGTCAACTTTATAAACACCTGGATGTTCTAAGGGAAAACTGTCTTTGGGTGTGCGTAGGTATTGAGACAGTTTCTTAAAAGGAGTGAAGATAGTTTTTACTGAGAACTTCTTTAAAATATTAGCGACCTTATCTGTCACTCCTTTCACGTATGGTAAGTACGCGGGTTGTCGTTCAACCTTATAGTCCAGGCGTTTAGGTGCTGGTGTGTATCTAGGTGGCATGATACGCTTCTTGTAACCATTTCTCTGTAGAACGCCCCTTAGGTGTACAATTTCAGCATTTAAATGTTCCTCGTCGCATAGACTATATGCACGGTCGGTAAGTGACGTCACTACAGAGTTCAGTTGACGGGGATGGTGATGCGAGCTGGCGTGCAGGTATCGGTCAGTGTGAGTGGGCTTCCTGTACACTGTGTGACCCAGGGAACCATCTTCTCGAACTACCACCTTTACGTCAAGAAATGCTAGACTTCTTTCCCTTTCCATTTCATGGGTAAACTGGATCTTCCTATGAATGCTATTGAGATGTGCCAAGTATCCCTTCACAACACTTTCGTCACCCTCCAGTATACAAAAAACGTCATCAGCATACCTCTTCCAAACTTTGACAACATGAGGTGCAGTGGCAATGGCTCTGTTTTCAAAGTGTTCCATCCAGAGGTTGGCTACCACTGGAGCCACTGGGCTGCCCATTGCCACGCCGTCTATTTGAAGGTAGTACTCGCCTTGGTATACGAAGTAATTCGTGGCTATGCAGTGCTGCACAAGTTCGGCATATTCCACTGGAATGTTGTTGTCCCTAATAACATCTCTGATGACGTCCATGCACTCATCTATTGGCACATTTGTGAACAGTGACTCTACGTCAAAACTGACCATCACTTCGTTGTCGTTCACATTCTCTAGACGTAAAATTTCGATGAAATGGCGGGAGTCTTTCACAAACGATGTTGATTTACCCAGCAGTGGCTGCAGGACACCCGCTACATGTTTTGCCAGTTCGTACGTGGGTGAGTCAATTTGACTCACGATTGGTCGTAGAGGGACGTTTGTCTTGTGGACCTTAGGCAATCCATATAGCCTGGGCGGTTGACAGGTTCGCGGTCTCAGTAGGTGTACTGTCATGTCCTCGCCGATCGCCCCTCTGCATTTCTTAATCAGGTTCAGGGTGCTTCGGTTCGTCCTAGCCGTCGGGTTGTAAGTCACCTTTTTGTAGGTACCCACGTCACTCAATAAATCACGAATTTTTCTGTCGTATTCAGTGACATTCATGACTACCGTCGCATTTCCTTTGTCGGCTTTCAATACCAGAACGCTCTTATCATCACGCAGGTCACGTAATGCGGCAAGTTCGGTGGCCGATATGTTCGGCTGTGGAGGCTTCGAGTGACATAAAGTGATAGCGACATCTTGCCTTAAAATCTCCGCTTCGGAAGCAGGTATTTTATTCCGTCGCACCACTTCCTCCACAGTTCCGATCACTTTCCGAGGAAGTGGAGTGTTGTGTGTCGTGAACGTGATCGAGTGCGTAGTGAGAACGCGGACAGTGGTAGTGGTGACGCGCGTCAGAAACGAGTGAGGAAGAGGGTAGACCGATACGGTTTGCCGAGTAACAACTAGCTTGCAGAACTTTAGTACATCCGTGATCATGGTACTTGTAACAGTGCCGAAATATCGGATTCTCGAAAAAGATACTAAACATGGTAAATATCCCGTTTATAATTCTAATTTTAATTCAAATTATTATATTAAAAAAAAAATTATGTACACACACCTAGAAATTGGCTAGGATTCCTTTATTTTTGAATTATGGCACGCTTTTCAAATGTCATTGTGGGTTTACTTGGCTAAGTCAATAGGTGGCACCAGCTATAGAAGATTAATAAAAAGCATTATGTTTTTGAAGTGAAAACTTCTTTCGCGGCGTTGTGCACTTCATTGTAATGGGTAAAAAAGGTTTAACTCACGTCAGGACACGTATCCTGATCGAAAATTCGTAAGACGGAGGGAGAGTAGTTTTTATAACAACGCCATGTTTTTCGTGGCTGATGAACTATTTAGTTTTGACCTCCATGAAGTTTCGAACTGATCCATAATGCACAACATAGATGGCTCTGAAATATTTATTTTTAGAAAATAAAGAAGAATAATAATATATATTAATAAGAATTTGTTTTTCGTGTTTTCACTTCTTTCGGCACCACCGAAGTGCCACTGTTTTTTTCACGTAATGGCGCTGTCATTGAAGTGGTCAAAATATTTGAAAAATAAGATCGACCAATAAACTTTAAATGTCGTTTCTTTGTTTTACGGATAATGTTTATAACTAAACGTTATTGGTGTTTGATTTCTGAATATGAAAATAAATATATTATATTATATAATAAATATTTTCACCAAAATTTTATATGTAACTAGCGGACCCGGCAGTCGTTCGTCCTGCCCAGAAAATCAGCACCAAATTAATCAAATTTGCAGCAGTGCCACCTACCGGCTCCAATTGTGTTTTTAAACCATCCAGGCACCCATTGAAATAAACATACAAAATGTTATCCAAATCGATCCTGCTATTTAGGAGGAGTTAGGTGACAAACGCACGTACAAAAGAATTATATATATTACTAACAGATGCCCACAGCTCCGCCCGCGCAGAGGTCGGTTATAGTTTTTTAGTCATATCTCCGGTTCTTGCAATCAAACATATGGCAGATTTTAAGTCTAATCAAGACCTTTCTAATAAAAAAAACCACATTAACATCCGTTCAGTAATTTTTACGTCCATCGCGAACAAACAGTTAAACAGACAAGAATTCCAGAAAAGAAAACTTTTGTGTTCAGAATTGTTCATTTAACATAACCCAAGGCTTTCTTTTAATATTTCTAATGTACAGACACAACTAATTTACAATTTTATAATAGTATAAAACATTTATAGCTTGCATATCAGTCTATTTACAAACATGTTTACTTAATCTAATTACAAAGTGTTGTTGCAGTAGTATAAGTAGAGCAAAAAATTCATTTTTAAGCTGGCTCTAAGCTTGTTTGCAGTCTAAATATTCTTGAATATTTAATACCTTAATACCTTTTTGACAATGGTTTGTTTTATATAGGCTTCTAAATATGTTGAAAGATAGAATCTTCTTTTTTTAAGATCTGAGTTTTATGATAAGATTATGATATGACTTTGTTATGATCATATTAGGTCAGTTATAATCATATTCATCAGATTTATTGATGGTTCGAATCGATCATTGAACGTACAACGTAGTGAACTAATTCATTAAAATGTATGAACCTTAATTATGCATTAGCATGTATATGCGGTCAGTGTGCACAAACCATAGTGACAATACAATCCTGCTAAAAGTTGCTATTGTTTGAGAGGCTGTTGAAATAATTTTATTTCAATCTGCTAAAAGTTGTTAAAAAGTTTGGTAAAACAAACGCCAACAAGTAAGCCAATGAAAAATAGATGGCAAATTTGTATTTGTGCATAAATTTCCACATAGAAGAAATTCGTATGCTTAGGCTTTACCCATACAAAGTTATGTTTATTTGCGATTCTGAAAAAGGAGACATTATTATTATTAGAGACTGATACACGAAAGAACAAAAATGCAATGAAAGAAAAATGAAGAAGGCCAGGTGAACTTTTGAATTATCAAATACTCATAGTATAAAAATATAACTCAATGTTTCTATATTTAAAGAATAAGCACTTACAATGATTTAGAGCCAAAGCTTTTTATTTAACGGCCTGATTAATCAATGAAGGTTGCGCATAGAAAGTAGTTTAAAACATGCATTCGTCTCTATTCTCACAAACGCGTATCGTTCAAATTGAAAAGAGAGACTATAAATATTTGGGGTTTTTAAATTTGTTTATCAACCGGCGTTGTGGGGTGCAAAATAAAATTTTACCAAACGAGCATTCGTGCAGTTAGCACCTACAGGAAATCAACTTCTTCTTCGCTCGTTCCCCGGTAATGACTGCACGAATACTCGCGTTCTAACTTGTTACGTTCTAACTTGGATCACCGATCACCTATTTCGAGTAGTATTTCTATATTTAGTACAAATTGCAAATAAAAATCTGTATCGTTGGTCAAAAAATAAGCGTTTACTTAATATAGGTTTTGATTTTTATATACTTGCCTTTTATAAACATTGGTTGAATCCCTACACAAAAAAAAATCTCCTAAACATAAGAGTCCTTTATTTCACCAACCCACCTCTTAAAACGGTTGCAATGTAAAATAATACCTAACCCAACCGAGCCGATCAAATTCAGCACCTTTTTATTGATGTTTTAACAGGGCGACGCATTTAGAAATACTAACTGCGTAGCAATGTTGAGTTTTGATATAGAGCTTGTAATATTGTAATTTTAAAACACGCGATGTCATAATCTTCTAGTTATCAGATTTGGAAATTATTACATGCCTACGAGAACCCACTACTAATGCAAGCATTTGTAACGTACACAGTGCCGTATTAACATACTCTGATACTTCAATAGATAAAATTGTAAAAAGAAAATGAAATCAAAACTACAAAAATCTAGTACTTAGTTCAGACAAACACGTACACAAATGTTTATAATTGTGTTATTTACATATTACGATACCACTTTGTCAATAAACCGCCGCAATTGACCGCCAATTCGTAAGAATAATTCGTAAGACTTACAAACTTACTTGTGGATAATCCTTGTCTTGTGAAAGATGATGGAAATGAGTAAAATAAGTCGTTCCTCCGCGTAATGCGTGTAGATATCCCAGTCTGATTAAAGGGGCCGCAGTCCGTCCATCACTTAACACCTGCATAAAAAAAATACTTTTTAAGAAATGTTCTTATCTATCTATACACTATTATAAAATATCTATACTATTTTTTTTTCATCGTTGTTTGTTTAGGAGCTTTTGGCCTAAGAGGCCATGCCAGCTCCATCGTACAATGAGCTTACATATGACTTATAATTATCTAATCTACATGTACACTACGCTTTCAAAATCTCATATGTGATTTTATAAATTAGAATAGCAGCTTCAAAGAGAGGTTTGGCCAGAATGCTATTGAACCTCCCAACATCCATCGATCGTACACAGCAACTTCCAATAAAGCCACTCTTAATACCCGTGTTCGGACACACTCCACCAACAGATGTTGTACATCCTCAGAAGTGCCGCACTCTGCACAAGTGCACAATTTGGGCTGGCACTTTTCCCCATAAGATGCAAAAACCTATAGAGTGGGGCATGTCCGGAACGAAGTCTATGAACTATAACCACGTATTTTCTATTAAGGGTGGTATTAGGGATACGGGGAGGCTCACTTTCCACCGTTTTGTACCAGATACCTTTGTTAAGCGATCGATCGTTAAAGTACTCTTTCCATTCTATTTTATGTCTAGCTTTATATTTAGCCAAAAGCCTTCAAATATAGCTTTCTTTGCCAACCGATCCACTTTCTCATTTCCCGGTAATCCAACATGTGACGGAACCCATCAGTTATCAGTTCAATATTATTTGTCGTAAAGTGTAGAATCTGTTTCAAAATAACATACGCTATCAATACACCTCTGTAGCCAGAGGCGCATCGATCTATATGTTGGAGTGCACTCCTACTGTCAACAAAAACTACGTTTCTACTATTATCAGATGAAGTCTATATAAATATCGTAAAGCTTCTGATATTGCAACGAGCTCCGTCGTCATTACACATAGGTCACTATTCAACATCTTGAACATATTTCCATGGTCAAGATTAGAATCATAAAAAGCAGCCCCACAAAACACCATCTTTTTTAGACTCATTGGTATTGACTTTAAGTCAACCACTGTATTTAGTACTAATTTCTTTTAGTATATTATTGTTTAGGTTATTTAATTTATAGGAACTCTTACTTAAATTTATATGCTCCAAATTATCTCTTATTACATTTTCAGTGTCTATATTGCAAACCCACTTTTCCAGGTTAAACATCTCTAAAGAAAAGCTAGACGATATAATTTCCTTTTTAGTACTATTGTACACAATAACTATTAGTGGAAGCTTTTTATTTTGCCAGTATCTTCCTGTACAGTAAGCTGGCTAAACTGTTCAATAATTCTATGGTATTACCATTTTTATAGGACTGAGCTTTCAAACAGTACTTAGTAGCCAAATACTTCCATCTTAGACTCAGATTAGGGATACTCAGCACACATTCCATGCTATGTATGGGAGTAGTACGTATAAAGCCACTTATAATCCTTAGTGCCTGATTTTGTACCTTATCCAATTTAGCCAAGTGAGTATTCGCATTGTTAGCAAACAGAAAGCTAGATTAGTCAATTCTTATTCTTATTAATGCTATATACAGTCTACGGAGAGGTTTCGAATGAAAACTCCAAGATGCCCCGACTAGCACTTTTAGTAAGCTTAAAAATCTTTATGTTTTATCCCATGTCTCATTGATATGTTTTCCCCATCGTAAGCTCGAGTCTAACCATAGACCGAGATATTTTATGTTATCTACTGCATTTACCGACGTTCCATTTATGTTTAAATAAATATGTTGTCTCCTGCGACCCCTACTAAATATACAGAACTTCGATTTACTACTGGAAAGTTCTATGCCCAAGTTATTTAGCATTACAATAAAAATATCTAATGCACTTTGTATTTCCGTTACAATATCATTAAGAGACCTACAACTTGTATAAAATACAAAGTCATCTGCGTATTGTCCAATCATAACATTAGTAATATTCTGACAAATCTTGTGTGTACCAATATTAAAAATCTACGGGGAGAGTGGATCATTTTGGGCTGTACTTATACTGCCCACCTTGTAAAATAAGTAGGGCTTCCTCCTGGATCTATTTTAATTTTGAGGTGTCTTTCCTTTAAAATGTCCGGTAATTCGCATAGGAGATTCTGGTTCCAACCAAGATTCGCTTTAAATAGCAATATGTATTTTTTCTTGTGACTATAAACACAGAGTGTGAAGCCCAAACTGTGGGCCTACCGCCCAAGTGTCGTCGATATCACAGCCGTCGAAATGTTGCGTTGGTCAAGGTCGACGGCCATTTTGTACCGCCCCATTGATAATCGATGCCGGCGCGGCGTAAGAATGAATGAAACGCTGTTTCTGACAGTTAAATAGCTGCCGCCTAAAAAAATTCACGTCGACGGCGTCGCTTTGAAGTGTCATTTCATTACGGCACCTCATGAGCAGCTGTGGTTTTGAATATTATTTTCTTTTCCGACGGTTGATTACGATGCCTATTGCACCTAACACTGGGCTACTATGACTTTTATAGGTGCGACTGCCGACGAGTGGGTTCTGCCGTCCTATTGCACCTAACACTGGGCTACTATGCTTTAATGGGGGCGACTGCCGACGAGTGGGTTCTGCCCTCCTATTGCACCTAACACTGGGCTACTATGGCTTTTATGGGGGCGACTGGGTTCTGCCCTCCTATTGCACCTAACACTGGGCTACTATGGCTTTTATGGGGGTGATTGGGTTCTGCCCTCCTATTGCACCTAACACTGGGCTACTATGGCTTTTATGGGGGCGACTGGGTTCTGCCCTCCTATTGTACCTAACACTGGGCTACTCTGGCTTTTATGGGGGCGACTGGGTTCTGCCCTCCTATTGTACCTAACACTGGGCTACTATGGCTTTTATGGGGGCGACTGGGTTCTGCCCTCCTATTGGACCTAACACTGGGCTACTATGGCTTTTATGGGGGCGACTGCCGACGATGGAATTTCGTCCTCCAACTCCTTCGCTTATTCCTTCCTTCTGAAACATACGAAAACAACAAACAACACAGCATAAACGTTTAAGTGGGGAAGGTAAAGATTAAAGAGTGTTTTAATTAGTCGCAGGTACAATAGGAGGGCAGAACCCAGTCGCCTCCATAAAAGCCATAGTTGCCCAGTGTTAGGTGCAATAGGAGGGCAGAACCCAGTCGCCCCCATAAAAGCCATAGTAGCCCAGTGTTAGGTGCAATAGGAGAGCAGAACCAAGTCGCCCCCATAAAAGCCATAGTAGCCCAGTGTTAGGTGCAATAGGAGGGCAGAACCCACTCATCGGCAGTCACCCCAATAAAAGCCATAGTAACCCAGTGTTAGGTGCAACAGGACGGCAGAACCCACTCGTCGGCAGTCGCACCCGTAAAAGCCATAGTAGCCCAGTGTTAGGTGCAATCGGCATCGTAATCAACCGTCGGAAAAGAAAATAATATTCAAAACGACAGCTCATGAGGTGCCGTAATGAAATGATTATTTAACTGTCAAAAACAGCGTTTCATTCATTCTTACGCCGCGCCGGCATCGATTATCAATGGGGCGGTACAAAATGGCTGTCGACCTTGACCAACGCAACATTTCGACGGTTGCGATATCGACGACACTTGGGCGGTAGGCCCCCTGGCCACCAGTTTGGGCTTCAAACTCTGAGAATTCCATTGAAATATTGACAAACGAGATACTAGATGACTATTAGCCATAAAAGAGCTTTAAAATTATTTTTAACCACTCAAAAGTATTGCTCGATTCCATTATAAAATATTTAGCTGCATTTATCACTATTTTAGGCTACCGCGGTAGCCTAGTGGTATGGGTAAAGGACTGCTGAGACGAGGTCTCGCGTTCGATCCCAGGTATTACCATGGCACACACCAATGACTTTTCGATGCTTTTCGAAGTTATGTGTGTATTTATCGCAGGTTTATAAGTGCCCGGTTAATGGCAATAGGCTCGCCACCTATTACATTGGGACCTAAAACATAAACTGGCGAAATGTGGGTGCTAGCACCTCTGCCTACCCCTTCGGGGATATAGGCGTGAGTTTATGTTTATCACTATTTTACAGATATGAGTCACTTTTTCTTCTAGATTCTTATCTGAAAAGGCGGTTTCTTTTATTTTTTTTAAGATTTCCCAAAAGGACTAATCGTGTGGTCTATTTGTCTTTGAACTAAAACTGACACCTGCCTTGACCTGGTCTTGATTAGATTCAGCATGACAACTTTGCTCTTCAACTTGGAAATTACTTGACGAAATATCAATGTTAATAGTTTTTTTTAGATTTATTTTGGAAATGCTACGTTTTTTATGGTTTGCTTATTAATTCCCTGTTTTTCAATGTTTATTATCAAAATAATCTCTGTAACAATGGATCTGAACCTCCCTATCTTCACCTCTGTCAATATTTTTGCTTGAAACTGACTCTTTATCGCCTTCCTAATGCTCATTCGTAATATACCAACCCATTTTTCTGTATCTCATTTTCTGTAAGGAAAATATTCAAGGCTTTTTTATAAGTACAGTTTTCCGTAGATATAATTTTCCGAATCGCTTTTTCTTTCAAGAACACTGGACAAGTTTTATTAAAGGACATGTGTTCACCTTTACAGTTGATGCAATAATATTGAAAAATATCGCAGTTAGTGTGAGATCCGCCGCATTTAGGTCACACACATTTTTGGTATATTGACGTAATAGATCTCCAAATTCCCAACAATTTGAACATTGTGTTACTGGAAACGTATATAGTTCTACTTTTAATTTACATCCCGAAGCTTCCACTGCTGCCGGGTGAGTTACACTTCTAAAACAAATACGGACCGTCTCGCTATCCATCCACTATCCTTCTTCTGTCGATCTCATCAATCTCTTCACAGATATTATCTCGTGTTCGCTAGTAAACATGTCGATTAACTCCTTTTCCGTAACCTCCTACTCAACATTTCTTATTATTCCGTAGGATAAGTTTACTTGTTCAGATAATTGACATCTATATCCTAATTCTTTGAATTTGTCACATGCAAACAATTTGTCCACATCTTTTTTTTCGAACTGAATGCGCACTCTAAAAGGATTTTTGTAACTTATATTCGTAATGTATACGTAATGTATTCGTAATGTATACTTAATATATAAGGCTATGAATAGTTTTGCTAAGCCTATTTGTTAAAGTAATGCATCTTTTGAAGACAAGACATATAAACTTCTTAACCGTTACTTGATTCCGCATTCTGTAACCCACGGCTATAACCAAAATTCTCAAAGGGACTACGGTTTAGCCGCTTTGGATTTCTGTTATAAACTCCTCTTCATCAGAATACTCCTCTCTTATTCTCCTCCATCCTGTCTCTCCCGCCTGTGATAAAACATTATTGCCACACTGCATCCTGTTTTCTTAACTATTGAAACTAATCTCGTTTTGTACTTGTTGCTCACTAATCACTACATTTGTACTATTTAAACTCGGTAAAAAGGAATCATCGGAATCACACATATCTTATTATTACAAAAATTAAGAAGTGGTAGATATGAAAAAAGTTATCATCGCGACCAACACGACGCAACACGTCCACCCAAAACAAAGCGTGGCACGCGACTGTTTATACTATTATAAAATTGTAAATTAGTTGTGTCTGTAAATTGGAGATATTTAAAAAAACTTGGGTTATGGTAAATGAACGATTCTGTAAATAAAAATTCTCTTTTTAGAATTCCGGTCTGTTTGTCTGTTTGTTCGCGATGGATGGCAAAATTACTAAACGTATTTTAATGCGGTTTTTTTTCTATTAGAAAGGTCTTTTTAATACTTGAAAATTGTACCGTATGTTTCATTGCAATTGGTTAAGTAGAACCGGAGATATGACCAAAAAACGATAAACGAGCTCAGCAACGGGCGTAGCCGCGGGCATTAGCTAGTAATTCCATAACTTTAAAAAACAATGAATACAATAACTGGTGCTTAGCCGTTATGATTAAAACTTATAAAGTATTCACCCAATTCTCATCTCTGATTAATTTAAGTGAAGTTAAAATCCATCTTATCTTTAGTACGTACTAAAATACTTAAAGTACCTACGACTTCATCGCACAAAACCATGGTTAGCCATCGGGCTGCAAAATGTATAGAGTAGGTACAATTTTAAGATGTCTAAAGGACATTGATTGGACACAATTATTTCATTTACCTATTTGAAACTTATCAATTGAATTGATAAAAAGCGATCATTCGACAGGATTAATAATTTTGAAAATAAATTTATTATTATTTTCTTTTTTAAGTTTAAAATACATTATAAGTTATCTTTTTAAATACATTCAATATAAAAAAAATATATATATATTTATTTATTTATTTATTTATTTATTTATTTATTTATTTATTGGGACATAAAACAGTTACACGTTAGGTACATTGCTAGTATAAAATTAGAGTAAGTTATAACTATTGCGTTAACGTATAACCCACAGCAATATCCGCGACATAAAAATATTAAAAAATATAGATTAATATAGATTAAGATTTAAAAATATATTATTATAATCCAAGAACACGTAATCCTTATTTTTCTTACTTTGTAAAATACGTTTAAGAACGCCACTTGCAAGTCAAATTTAGTATCTTCCGTCAAATACGCATTTGTGTTTGTAGAAGATTTTGTGTAGAACAAAACCAAATCATTCACTTTTTATTAGATTGCTGAATCATGAAGTTTATTGCTTAACTCACTAGAATAACTGGCTCATTATTTGATCAGACTTAACACACGTAAACTAAGTTACCGTGTTCACAAGTTACAAAAAGGTATTAGCACGCGGTCTACCACCACCCATATTTACGACCTCTGATATAAAGGATATATCTGCGGAAAACCAATACATATCCAAATAATAGTAAAAAGCAAAAGGTACGCGTAACGCTAAAGTCAATATAATCGAATCATAACAATGTCGTCGCTCTAATATCTTATTTGAGGTAGCAAATATTTCCCAATAAAGTCCTTCATCACTACGCGGCGCGGCGGCTGTGCGAATGTTCGGTGAGTAGCGAAAACCACTTGAGGCTTAAATTAAGATCGTCTGTGAGGCCGACGGAACTGAGAACAATGGAGCTAGGGTTACCGGAAGTAAAATGTAAAAGACCTGCTAGAAACGAATAAAACGTAAATTCTTTGTTACCTTCTTTCAATCAGGATAATATAGTGAATCATTTTAAATTATATTGATATGCCAAATATTAATTTATTTAAAAAATTGATTATAAGACTAATAAAAAACCGGCCAAGTGCTAGTCGAACTCGCCCATGAAGGGTTCCGTAGCACCAAGTAAATTTTTGAAGTGAAAACTTCTTTAGCGGCGTTGTGCACTTTTTTGTAATGGGTAAAAAAGGTTAAACACGTGACCTGATCGAAAATTCAACCAAAAACAACCTTGGTGGCGCGTTCGTCTAATGAGTAGTCGTTGACTTCGTCAAGACTGAGATCGACTCCAACCGAGGCCCAAGAAATACTTTTTGTCATCATTAACTTTTTGTAATATTTACTCTTTTTTGTGCCATAAATCTATGGATACAAAAAAACAATTTTCGGTGGAAGTTTACATGGTAATGTACATCATATATTTTTTTAGTTTTATCATTCTCTTATTTTAGAAGTTACGGGGTTAGACACATTTTACCACTTTGGAAGTGTCTCTCGCGCAAAATATTCAGTTTAGAGAAAAATGATATTAGAAACCTCAATATCATTTTGAAGACCTATCCATAGATATCCACGAACGGGTTTGATGAAAAAAACAATTTTAAGTTTCAGTTCTAAGTATGGAGAATTTATTGTTTTTTTTTTCTATTTTTGTGTGAAAATCTTAAATTTATAAGGGTTCCGTTTTTTGCCATTTGACAACGGAACCCCAAAAATTATAACACAAATTTAATACAACATAACATAAACTCACGCCTATATTCCCGAAGGGGTAGGCAGAGGTAGGGCAGAGAGAGGGGGAGGCACCCACGTTTCGCCTCGCACAAATTTAATATTATGATATTAAAAATAACACTATATTATTATATATTAGTTAAAATGTTAGATGAATGTGAATGACATCTTAACGTTCGGCTACGCTCACAGGAATAGTGCTAAAAAAAACTTTTTAAAAACCACGTTTTCCTTCCGAACTAACAAGAAGAAAATAAATTTTTCAAAAAACGTGGGGCGGTGGATTTTTTTTATTTTTTTTCTGATGATTAAATATGAAAATGTAAGGTGGCATTAGCTTACATAAAAAATTTCAGAGCTTTAGGGTGATCAGAAGTGGTCGAAAATTAAGTGTCAATTTTTGGCTTCAGAGGGAAAGAAACACAGAAGCACAGACACGACGTGAAACTAAGAAAAACGTGGTAATGTCGCGGTATTTAGTACAAATATTGCCATGGGTTACCCTATTCGACGCTCGAGAAACATCAACAAAGCTCGCAGTTATAAACTTTCAGCAGTTTCACTATCGATGATGCTAATCGCGTTTTTCTACACAATTTATCCGTACCGCAGAAAAACAAAACAAAGGCCCCTAATCCTATTTATATTCAGCGTCTCCCCTATCAAGGCCGATGTTATAGGAACGGATATGCATTAAATAAATATCAAGTTTCTGTTGAAGTTTAGTTTGTGTATTCGCATCGTAGTTTTTATATTCACAATACGGGTTTCTTTTTATTTTCTAAAGGTTTGAATACTCAAGTTTTTAGCATGGAGTTAGCCCCCAAGTTGCAGCGCTAGTGTGACACGCTAACTTTAGGCTATGGGAGCTGCTTACCATTAGACGGATTACATGCTGGTTTGCCATTTTAGTGACATAAATAAAAAAAGATTATGTTATTGACAAACGTTTGGTATTGTATTACATTTGCAGAACAATTAAATATTTAGGACAGCGCGGAAAAAAAAGTTAATCTTAAAATTCAGTCACTTAAAAATAAAACTCAAAATCACTTACTTCTAGGGTTGCATCTCGAACACTGAGGGGATTTTGCACAGGCTTATCCCAGTCTGTATATTCATTCTTCAAAGTAGAGTAGATCTCGTTGAGATGATAATAATAGGCATTGCGAACAAATGTGCGAAGAATGCGATCCCTGCGGCTCTCATTGAAGCCAAACTCCAAGTCTTGGGCGTTAAATTCCAGGTAAGATTCTGGAAGGCATAGCATACCTCTTATTTACATATATTTATCATTTACCGCCTCAAAACCCTTATTCAATTTATTCGGAAGTATGTTAACACTCTGTGAATTACGACGTTAGCACTAAACCATAAAGCATGAGTAGTTATCGTTACCATTGTGGCTGACATTAATGAGGATTAAAATATATAGACCAATTCATAAATTAAAGGGAGATGTAATAAGATGGATGTTATCCTGGTATTCATGTTTGTTTGTATACGACGATATTCCTTTTGATATGAAAGCACATGAAGGTTTATCACGAAGCAATATAAGTTAAAAGGTTAGAGCTACACGATGATTGACACTGTATTTTTGAATTAGAAATACCTATAAGTAAATGACATCATGCATGAAGCAATAATGCCACGAAATGCTTTTCGCATTTCCAAGGATTGTTCAGAGCATCCTGTGGTGTTTTTCAACTATTATTTACTTTATTAGTACCGATAGTTTTACAATAACATTTTGATTTAATATATAAAACTAATATATTTACAACACTTAGCTCTATGAGTAATGACAAACACATAGTAAAAGTCCCTACACTTATTGTCATGAATAATATTCTTTATTTAGAATTATAAATATTTTTTTAAATTTTACCCGTCGTTGTGAGTCCAAATAGTAGCTCTCTATGAGAGAAATCAGCTAGTTCGTGCCCTGCTGCGTTGGCGACCGCCGCTGCGCCCGCGCCCAGTCTCGAACTATCTGTTGGTGGAGGTGCCTAAACAAAATGAATTCAATTAAAAAAACCAATGGAATCATCCACATCACAACATTAGCCCCGGTCGTATCAAAAGTTTGCACTTTACTATAATGGGTACTGGTAAAACATTAGAACCCACCATAAAATTAATACAAAATACACTAAATAACTTACAACAATGGTCTGCTCAATCTGGTTTCAAATTCTCAAAAATAAAAACAGAGTTCCTAATATTTACAAACAAAAGAAAAAAGAATAAAAATATTAAACTACGTAACGATTACATTCGTAAATATAGGGAATCAATTGTTATTTAGAATTATTTGTGATTAGCGCCATCTGTGACCCGGCCGCGCAACAATGGTTGCAATCGATGTGGCGGTCGGGGACATTTGTTATGAAATATTTGAGTTCGAAGTTCATCACCGGTATTATTCTCAAAAGGTCTAGAAATATTTGGGTATATAAGAGTGATCGCAGTGACAGATATTTTATTTGTTGTTTAAGAGGTCATTAGTCCTCTACTCTGAAAAATTATTGTTTGAAGTACTTGCTGTGATTCGGAAATCATATTCAATTTGAAGGTTATAATTTGTGTGTGTGAGGTCCCAGATTTGATCTGGTAAGTTGTTCTTTTAATTGCTGTTAATCTATTCGCATAATGGAGATATGTTATTGATAAATGCTGTGTATATTTAAACAGGGCCGTTAGTTTTGGGAGAAACCCCTTATACAATTTAAAAACAAGGACAGATACTCTGAGGTGTCGATTGTGCTGTCGTGGAGGCCTAGACCTTGGGCAAGCTGATTAATAGAGAGGCTCCGGAATCAGCTTTGCCGGAACCCCACCACTGACGGTCACCCGATTACTAGAACGGAATAAGGTCATGTATCCATTCATATAATTATTATTGCATATGTTGAACTGTGCCAATAATTAGGTGAGGCTGCCTTGTGGAGAAGATTGTTGTATGTGTTAAAAAAAGCATTCTCTGTATACTTCTTCTGTTTCTATATATATGTCTATATTTCTTGTGTAATACTTCTGTGTAACCTTCTGTGACTCTGTGTTTTCTGTGTATGCAAATATATGTATGTACAACGGTGAGTATTGTGTTTCATTGGAGATCAGCTGACCTGTGCACCACCTCGAACCTCTGTGAAAGGCGCCCTGGGATTAAGATACTCTGTTGCTCACCTGGACTAGCCGGTGAGTAACACTAGCAGGAAATAGTGTTACAAATAATGCTAAATGAACATGTGATTAAGGAAGTTACTAATATGAAATTATAAGGCTTGACATTTGATACGAAAATGATTTGTAACTCACATTTAAATAAGTTGAAGTCAGAATGATACAAAAGGTTAAACGTCATAAAAGTTTTGTCATCGTTAACATGGGAAACTAACCAAGAGTGTTTGTTAAACACATATCACGCGCTTATTATACAAAAAATAGACTATGCCTTGATTATATACGAATCTGCTAGGGCAAGAACTTTGAATTCATTAGAAAGTATAAACAACACGGCTATCCGTCTTTGTATAGGTGCATTTAAAACCAGTCCTGTTAAAAGTATTCTTGCTGAAGCTACAGAAATACCCTTACTATTTAGGAGAAAAGGCCTCGCGCTAACGTACGCTGCAAATATACTATCTCAACCGGAAAGCCCTACCTTTAAATATTTTACTAAGTCAGCAGCCTCAGATAGTGCATATTGCTTCCGCCCTAAAATACCACAACCCTTACGAATTCGAGTAGCGGAATACCTGAAAGAAGTAAACTGTAGGTTCTCCCCTTTCTTAAAAAAAAAGAATATTATCAGAAGGACCATGGGTAGATCATAAATTTCCAATAAATTTAGAGTTAGGTAAAAACAAAAAAAATGAAACGCCGGACTATATTTATAAAAATGCCTTTAATGAAATGCATTATAATCGAAGAAATTGTAAGGTATTCTATACCGATGGCTCAGTAATGAACGGGAGATCAGGGTGTGCTTTTGTATCGGATGATGATGGCTGTCATACGTATAGACTATTTGACTACCTTTCGATTTTTGGTTGCGAAGCAATAGCTATTCTTAAAACTCTAGAGCTAATTAAAACAAAATCTAAATCAGAAAAGTATTTAATCTACACAGATTCTAAATCGTGTTTGACTGCTTTATTAAATATAAACAACCTAAATAAATAAATATACAACCTCTTATTATAAAGATCAAACAAACAATGATTAACTTATTAAACAGCAAATATTCCTTTGAGTTAATTTGGATACCTAGCCATCAAGGAATAATAGGTGATGAAAAATTTGACGAGATAGCTAAGAATGCCACTAACATGGAAGAAATTGATGAAACGATCAAAATTAGCTCAACTGAATTTAAAAAATACATAAAACACAAAATAAGACTCCCTTGGGATACTAATTGGAAGGCTGATAATACAAGTAAGTTGTTTAACATTAGACAGTCTGTGTTTGACAAATCACCTACCTCATTTTTTTGCAGAAAGGACCAAATTACAAACACTAGATTACGCATTGGACATACTAACTTATCACATATCCACCTCATAACGAAAAATAATAAAAATAAATGTAAATGTGGTCTAGACTTTACTGTATCACACCTTCTCGAAGAATGTGTAGCATATGCCAATGAAAAATTGCTTTATAATGTACCTTTTTTTTTTTTTTTTTTATCGTGCGGAAATCTCTTCGGATACCCCCCTGCCGGCCAGCGGGGGCGGTTATGTCGGGCTTGCACCGACTAAAACCGCACGCCGTCTCGGGTCTTCAGACGCCGGGGTGTAAGGTTACCCATAGAGCATATCCCTCGCACCCCGGCTGACCCTGGGCCATCTCACCACTAACAGCATCGCTCATCCTGTCTCCTCTGAAAGCAGAGGAGTACGGAGAGCGATGTGTTCCCGCCACGTTGGGTATTGGCCGACGATCAATGCCAACCCTATGAAGGGGTGAAGGGGAAGCCATTGACCGCCGCCCAGGGTGTACCGGCCGCTCCGATTCCGTTCCCCCCGGACTGCAGCGGGATCGGAATCGGAGCGACACTCGAGGAGGTTACCCAACACACACCCCTGCTTTATAATGTACCTAACACCTTAAAAGATTGCTTAACCCAAGATGGATGTGCTCGAACTCTTAACTTTGTGAAAATGATTAATATATATAATTTATTGTAAGATATATCTTACAATAAATTATATATTAGGTCATTAGCGACCACTTGGTATACCAAGTGGTCGCTAATGACCTATGATGTTGTACAGCGACCTTAAATAAAAAAATTAAAAAAAAAAAAAAAAAATCGTAAATCAAGAGCTGGCCCAACACCCAATCTACACGCTGTAAACATAACAGTCTAATGAATTGACATTACTGCCATAGAATACATAGTATTCTGTGGTACTATTGCTATCAACTATCGATCTAGTATTCAAATTTGATATAATGGTGGTAGGTACTATCAGTAACCGGATCATGACGTATTACGAAAAGACCATTTAATTTTCCAAAGCTATATATATATATATATATATATATCGCCACCAAGACTTTTGGGGCCAAGCCGGCCTCACCTGCATGCTGGTACACCTACTGATTGTTGGCTGAGGCTCTGGTGCAGGCTTTCCTATCGATGTTGGAAGGTTAGACGGCAGTCACTCCCAAAAAAGCCAAACTAAAAGCAAAAGAAGGAGTAAGCGGTCCCCCGGTTCCGAGGTGAAAGGTTGATGACAGGAACAACGCTAAGAGGAGAATGATGACCATTTAATTTTCATATTTAAAATGACGTCAATAATTTTGCGGTTATTTATACACATTGCATTTTTTGTAATTATATTTATTTTTTTATAATGGCTAAACATGAAACTCAAGATTAGCAAGCTAACATTTGTTTATTTTTAAGAGGCGGCTATTCTATATCGATTTGTTTTAGCAGGTTAAGCTTGAGTCCAGCCGGGTTATGGTTTGACTCAAGTTTATCCCGCTACAAATGAAAAAACAGATTTAATAGACATGGGTGCCTGAATCAAATTTATTACTCATCTATGTTTCGAAAATAAAATTTAATATTCTAATTATCTTTTTCAACAAATTATAATCACTTTAACCAGAACGTTAAATTCCTAAGTGAAGTACAATGACGAATAAACCAACTGTACATAATTATTGTGTGCGTTCTTGTTACATTAATAAAGGTGACTTACAGCTGACGGGTTGACAATGACGGTGCCATCGACAAAGGGTGCGAAGCCAGGCAGAAATCGCGGCGGCTCGAGTCGTACCGCCAGTAACTCTGCGAGCGGCTTGTTACGCAAGCACGGCGCTAAATCATCTTCCAACAAATCACCGTGACAGCCCGTCTGCTCCGCCACCTGATAAACCACCCACGTAATAATAATGCTTTTCAAAAAAGTTTCACAATTCGTACACCAACGATTAAATGAAATTTCACTTCAGACTATCCAATGCCTGTCAGATTTATTATTTACTGTAAATTGAACATAATTTGTGTAACATCTATAACATATATAATAATTAAAAGATTGTAGTAGAATTCGGAGTTGAAGACGTCTATAACGTTTTCTTTTGTTTCGACACATGTCATATAAGAGAAACAAGAAGAGGAAAAACATGCATTAGCAGATAGTGTTACAGTGTGTCTTTTAAAGACTGTGTTTGGCCGAAATTTTTAATTTATAGAAAAAGTTAGAATATTTATTACAAAATTTCACGTATTTAAACTATTTTATTTTTTTAAACCAGGATAAAAAAAAACTACTCAGTTAATGTTAGCTTGTACAAATAATCCGATAGAGTCGTTACTTAGGCTTCAAGCTTTTAGTAGTAATATGAAGATAACAATTTCCACTCAGATAACCAAATGGTGAAGCCCGTGGGGGTTTCTACCCGTAAAAAAGTGGATATTTTATAATATTGTCAATTTATGTTTTTTTTTTTACATTTTCTATGCTAACTTTTCTAGCAAACTCAGATTGGAAGTAGTCAAGATGTAGAACGGGACTTAACCAGCAACAGTACTACATCTCAAGCTTAGACCATTTTAACTACCAATCGACAAGAAACAATGTCCATTTTACTGTCTGTTTAACCTAAACGTTTCTACAATACTTTTTTACTACAGTAGTAACTTTGATCACATTATAACTCGTAGGTTTAATAATGTAGGCCTGTGCATTCATGCTGAAGATTTGTGACTGTTACCTTGCTGATAATGTCGCATACACCGACTATTTATCTTTAATGCTTGTGTGAGGATAGTAGTATATCACTGAGGTTATAGGTAGGTATACCGAGTTGGGTAAGGCATGTGCCTCTCAATTTAATATATAGGCCTGGTCCGTTATGCTACTTTTGAGTTTGTTGACATGTTGGACAATATCAGATAAATGAATAAAATATAAATGATGCAATGAAGTGACCACTACTTCTTCCATGTTGACAATCCATATATATCCTATAAACGATGAAAATGTCATTTCATCAAATGTCATCATGAGACTGCAACCAATCTAAAGATGCGTACTGACCGATATGGTATTACGAGGTGTAATGTATCATTCGCAATGAGCATTTCGTACGTGTACTGAAAAGCCATGAATCCGTGCGATACGTTGCGTATTTTGTCTGTTGACTGACTGTGACCGGGTAACGACGGTCAAGGTGTAACGGTATATTTTAGGTCTGAAATTAGCTTATTATTAATGCAGTTGACTGTTCCAGACGTTTAAACTGTACGATTATATTATAAGTAGTGTAACTTTCTACAGTCGTTTGGTAACAGCCTGTAATATATGAAACGTTTTATCTACGTTTAATCTACTGTAGATGCAGTCTATTATCTTATACAAACAACTACCTTTCTTTTTATCGTGAGAGGCTCCCTTTGCAACGCCCATGAACTCAGCCCCGACCCACTTAACAAGATGACTCGCTTCAGTAGTTCTGAAACAGATAAACCTAATTTAATTTTGTCATTTCGTACAAGGATCACCGAGATAATAAAGTCTCTTCTAAAGAAAGATTTTTATTTCATCGTAGCTTTCATTTTAATAACAGAAGTCAAAAAAAAGAAAAAAAAGCAGCGTTTCCCGAACCATAGGTCGTGGCCCACCAATGGATCGCGAGCAGATATTGAGTGGGCCCTGAAATGTAGGACATAGTCATTATATATATATATATCAATACATTATAAAAGGATTCCTTTGTCTGGTGTACTCTCTCTAGCGACGACGTAAGCATGCCGTAACGGCCACTCAGTGCCTTCAGCGTTCAATTTTAATTATAAGCAATGGAGATAGAACTTCGGGGGTCATTACTTTTTTTATTGTAAATTTCTGTCCTCTTCTTTAAGATTCTTTATTTATAATTCCTTAAAAATCAATACCTTTTGAATTATTAAAAAAGCTGGTTACTATTGTTTTTTTATCCTACTTTTTAATAAAATAAATTGCAATTTTTTACGGATTTACATTTTCTTTACAAACAGTACTTAGTAGGTAGTAATCGAAATTACTAGTATTCTCGTTAACCCCCCCAGCTAAGCTAAATTGCTGGTGTTAGGAGTGGGTTCACGTCGGTAGTATAATGGCCAGGATTCAAACCCGGGACCTCTCGATAGTGAGGCCGACTCCTTAACTACTCAGCTACCGACGCTATTCTAGAGGTCATTCCGATTGTGAGATTATGGGTCTCAAGATTGAATTTATTTTTGTTAGATTGGTCAGAGCCCAGTCAGCTCTGGGTACTACTGGTCTAAAAAATTATGCCGAGTTTATTTTTAAATTAATCTGAGAAAGCCCCGCTCTTGTGCATGTCTAAAGTGACCCTTTTAATCGCATTAAGTGATGAAGGATCCAAACGGGATGGTGACACGTAATAATGTAATCTGCCTGGAGCGGTATAATTAAGGACAATGCGTGTCCCGTGGCCATGCCGTGAATGAAATCCCCTTACCTCCACGCGCAATAAACGTCCCACGTCCCGGTACATTACCTTTTACCCGTCCCCTTCATAGTTAATTAAAAATTAAATTAACTTATTTAAAACAACCGTACTTTTTACATATATAGTTAAATTAACTGTATATTTATTGCACTACTTACCTCTTGCGACAGGTGACACCGCCAGAAAATTCGCCAATGCCGCCCCCGTACCATGCCCCATGAGTGTGACCCTCTCTGGGTCCCCGCCGAACGCTGGTAGGTTTTCCCTTAGCCAGTGCAACCCTGCCACTAGGTCCATTAGGCCAAAGTTACCCTGCGCGGATCCCTTAGCACCAGTCTTTAAGAAACCTAAAATAAAGGAATACTGCTTTGAACCAAATGATTAAACTATGTAACAGTAACGGTGGCTTCTTCCCCTTCATCCGAGCGCCAATCCCAGTTGCATCCAATGCTTGTTTTTTTTTTTTATTTGTTCCGTCAATTGACTGCACCCCGCTGAATGGTGGGAAGCTAGGGTGAAGTCCAGAAAATATGGGCCACCATCTCAGATGCTGACGATTCTAAAATGGTAGCCCCTACCTTGACGGCCTCAAAAGATGCTTTTTCACGCCCCGCTTGAAGAACCCGGGATTGTAAGAAGAAGGAAAGACGTGCACGGGCAGAGCATTCCAGCTCTTTATCGTGCGACAAAGAAAGGAAGCACCGAACCGCTGAGTTCGGGACTGTATGGTTTCCACCGTGTGCGGATGGCATCGCAGTCCAGCACGTGTTGTTCTGGATCGAAATGGAGAAGGTGGGATCAGTTGAAAGAGCTCCTCAGAACACTCGCCATGGTAGAGGCGGTAAAATACAGCCAGAGAGGCAATGTCTCTACGCAGCTGCAGAGGTTCTAGGCTATTGGTAATCTCAGGACTCCCAATGATACGGATGGCACGACGCTGCAATCTGTCGAGAGCGTCTAATAAGTACTTTGCGGAGCCATTCCAGAGATGAGAGCAGTATTCCACGCAGGGGCGAATTTGTGTCTTGTACAAAAGACACCGCTGCTCCGGCGTGAAAAACCGTCTCACCACATATGGTTTTATTTGGCTTTTACGGGAGTGACTGAAGTCTGACTCCCTCAAACCCGAGAGGAAAGTCTTCCCAAATCTCGTTCGTGGATTAGCATTTTTACCGACATGCATGTGAGTTTGGTTTTGGCCACAAACACCCAAAAGCTATAACTGGATGCACTCGTATAAATAGGTAGATTGGTAAAACTTATTAAAGTGCATTTTAAATAGAAAATATTTTAACCAAATAGGCACGCATACAGTTTAACAATCAAACACCTAACCACGATTAGAAATAGTAACTTATCATAAACATCTCAGTGTCACACAACGTAGGAAACACTACGAGCAGGACTTTTATATTTATTTATTAACAAAAAATATACCCTAATTTAATGTATTTTTGTTCCCCGCATATATACCTAGATGCACTCCAGTGGATACCGACACTTATGTAAATATCTACCTGCATATTTCACACGATCCCGCGCATAATATGTCACCTTTATTCAAAGTTACTCCGAACAGACACGCTCACAGGTCTACCAATATTTTATATCACATCATTCAACTTCGTTGGATGTAATACGTAGGTAAACCTACTTATTTTATCATCATTTTATTTTAGCAATTACGGTTATGGGTAAAAATTATTTCGTGGTTTCCTTGTTAAAGAATCAATAATATTTTAATATTTTGAATTCTCATCAATCCATTGCAATTGTTTTATTGACTATGAGATAATGATTTAAACAAATCTCAAATTGTTCTAAACTTTTTTTAATGAATATTATTAGTAACCGAAATTACTAGTAATACCCCTAAGCCCTCCAGGTAAGCTAAACTTCATGTGTTAGGAGTAGGCACGTCGGTATTGTAATGGTCATTATTCAAAACCGAGACCTCTTGATCGTAAGGCCGACTCCTTAACTATTAAGCTACTGTTAGCTTTTTCGGAAATCGAAAATTACATTACCATGTACAGAAAACGCAATTTTCGAATCATTGTCATTGGTCACCTTTTTTTCGTGCTGAAATCCCCTCGGATCCCCCCCCCCCCCCGCCGGCCAGTGGGGGCAGTTATGTCGGGCTTCAACCGACTAAAACCGCACGCCGTCTCGGGTCTTTAGACGCTGGGGTGTAAGGTTGCCCATAAAGCATATCCCTCGCACCCGGACTGACCCTCAGGTTTGGGAACCACGGTGTCCCCGTCATGCCCCGGTTTGGGGGAGGCGTGCCAGTCGCCCTGCATTCCCGGCCTGCTTCTGCTGGGGTGACAGGCGGCGTCGCATGCCACGGACGGACGGAGGTCGTTAAGCGAACTAACTTTCAGAACCAAATTACGAAATTCATATCCCTGAGGTACCATTTGCTATTGCTAGCCATAAAAAGTTAGTTAGTGTATAGGAGTTGTTAGAAGTTGAGTGTGAAGTCAGAGTTGGTAGAAGGGTTTTCCGGTCTTACGTCTGAAAGGTGCAGTATATTACGTACCCTCTAGATAAATAAATAAATAAATATTGTAGGATATTCTACACAACACAACACTATGTAGGAAAAATGTCAGCATGGGTTAACTTGCTTGTATTATGTATGCAATACATTTTTTGTAAAGTTATTCATATTATACATGGAATCACCCAGATTAGTGCAAATATACATGCATACAAATATTAGCAATTAGCAATCGAATGCTCTACCGCTAAGGCACATGAGTCACCAAGTAGTGTAGGTATGTACCTTGAATGTATGCATACAGACCCGCTAACTTTTCCCGACGGCCATTTGTCAGTAATCAGGTACTAAAGGTACGTAATAATAGTACGAACTTCACTTAAATTTGCCTTGGTGATTTTAACGTATGTTTGCCTTAACTTGCCTTAAGTTTGACGTATGTTAATACTCCCCAGAATTCGTTCCTTATTGGCGGTACTATCGAACGGTTTCTTTTTTTCAAAATCAACCCACACCTATTTAAATCTATATAAGGTGTCACAAAATTAGGTCTCTAAATTTGGTGAGATGACTTGGTATCGACAAAATGTGTATTTGAAACAAAAAAAAAATATCGGGTAAATTAAAAAAATAGAAATATAAAAAATAAAAAAAAAACAAATAAAAATGAAAAAAAAAAACACCACGGGCTCTCTCAAAAGCACAAAAAGCTCTTGCACCCGCAGAAAGTGGTAGGCGTGCAGTCCTTCTCCTTAATCAATAATAATAATAGGAATCCTTAATAATAGGAAATACCTAAATGGCGACGGCGTTACGTGTGCTCGTCGCGTCACGTAACGCTGGTCGCTGTTGGTGTTTTTTTTTTTCATTTCTTATTTTACCCGATATTTTTTTTTGTTTCAAATTCATATTTTGTCGAAACCAAGTCATCTCACCAAATTCAGAGACCTAATTTTGTGACACCTTATATATATAAAACAAAATCGTGTTAGTGATGACCGCTCACAACTCGAATACGGGTGGAATGATTCTTATGATTTTTGTTTTTGGATTTGTCTTCGCGCCTTGAAGGACAATTTTCATAGGTACTCGAATTGTAATGTAAACAAAAATATACAGAGCCAATGACAACTATTTGATATTTGCTTTGACAATTTCCCAAACCAACGTCATAGCCTTTTTTGCGCGCGAACCAAATTTGGACCGGATTCAAAATGGCCCCGTCCGGTGACCGTTGCGAATCGGAACACACATCCAAGTTCCACTAAACAGCAAAAAAACCGCTTTTATGTTTACAACGGGTGCTTTCATGTTTAAAAGTGCACCATAAAGAGTCGACTAACCAGCAAGCCAATAATCTGTGGTTCCAAGGAAGAATATTTTAAACCTGTGTATAGTGGAAGTTTATGCCTGTCACGCCAAAGTCGTTGTGGCTCAGTTTTAAGTTTGTTGTTTTTGTATTTAAACAGTCATTTGGTATATCCGCATTGTAAACTAGGAATTCAGTGCAGGGTGCGACTGAAATTAATTGAGCTGAGCGAGCAGGCCTCTTACTTGAAAATAGGACATCTTACTATAGTCGCGCGCTTAGCTAAGGCCGCGCGCTCGTGAAACTGTTTTTCGGTGATGGATGGATTTCGGTCGATGATGGATCTCAATGGTACATCGGACCAACCATCTCGCTTCAAAACACTCCTCAGTGTCCACACTATCACCGTGGTAAATTTGGTCAAGATCGCGCTAGTGGTTACGGAGGAGTTCAGCCGCCAACAAACGGCTATGCCGGGTATAAGAAATCTACCGTTGAATACTTTCTGTGTGTGCTCCTAGGTCTATTTTTATTCAAAATTTTAACAGAAGTTAAATTGCCAAAAAAAAGAGTGGAAATTTGAACCACTCAGTTGGCAGACAAGCTCACGGCCCACCTGATGGGAAGCGGTTACCGTGGCCTATGGACGTGTGCAACACCAGGGGCGTCGCACTCGCGCTGCCGACCCTGTAAAAACCTTCTAATGCCCTTCTTGAAGAACCCTATATTGTAGTCGCTTGGGAAAACCATAGCAGGAAGATCATTCCACAGCCTGAGGATGCGTGGAATAAAGTGCCTTTCATACCTATCTGTACGCACCGTTTCCGGTCGCAACGTGTGAGGATGAATTCCCTGTCTGTGGCGAGCGGTGCGATCATAGAATGTGGCCGTGGGCATCATATCATACAATTCTTCTGAACACACCCCGTTATAAAGGCGGTAGAAAACGCACAGGGAGGCGAAATCTCTCCTAAGGTTAAGAGGTTCTACACTGCCTGTAAGTATGGGATTGTCGACGATCCTCAGCGCCCGTCTTTGCACTGAGTCGAACGGGTCAAGTTGGTATCTAGGTGCTCCAGTTGACAGCAGTACTGCATCTGGGGCCGGACTTGCGACTTATAAAGAAAAAGTCTTTGCTCCGCGGTGAAGTACTGCTTCGCCCTGTTGAGCACTCCAAGTTTCTTAGATGCCAACTTGACCTTGTCTTCCAGGTGACTGCGGTACTGGACCTCGCTGGAGATGTCGACACCGAGGATCCCGATACTTGTGGAGATTTTAATAGGTGTGTTCAGGAATTATGGTGCTACAATAAATGGGGTTTTCTTAGCGGTGAATGCACATACTTTTCTCTTAGTGGGGTTGAATTGGACCAGGTTTAGTCCACCCCAATCGGACACTCTTGTGAGAGTAGTCTTGATTTCAGACACAAGATGTTCACGACTTGCTTCCACTGTGGACCGAGGGATGTTAGCCCGACCCGTGTAAAATGCGTCCCCGGTACTGTCTTCCGCATAGCAATGAATGGAGTCATCAGACAGCATGTCATTGATATGCAGGAGGAACAGGGTGGGAGACAGCACGGAGCCTTGTGGAACACCAGCGTTTATGTCCATGCGGTCCGCGCAGCTGCCGTCAACGACGGCTTGGATGCTTCTATTGGACAAAAAGCTGGCGATCCATTTGCAAAGTCCCTCGGGCAGTCCATAAGACGGCAACTTCGCAAGAAGACCTCTGTGCCAGACCCGATCGAAGGCCTTCGCTATATCGAGGCTGACCGATAGTGCCTCACCTTGACTCTCGATGGCTTGCGCCCAACGGTGTGTGAGATACACAAGAAGTGTTCCAATCGAATCATGTAGAAAAAAACCTTTTTTATATTTGACATCGTTCATCATCATACTAACGCCTATAGTTAGGAGGCTGGGGTACGCTCTCCTACTTACTTCTCCTTTCCATAAATGGTTTATAATGGTTGACACCCTAACCCTGAGAGGGAGGTATAGGCCCTCTGGCCTATACCTCCCTCTCAGGGTTGGGTGAGCGGACGAGACTCTTCTCGTCCGCTCATTAGCAGATGAGGTTGGCTTGGGTCCAAAAGATCTTGATTCCATCCATGCACCCAGAAAAAATACATTTATAACGTTACCTACGCCAGCAAATATATTATACATGACCCTTTAATCAATGCTCGTTAAATTTACTTTTATTAAAGTTACAAAAGAAAATATTTTTATTCATATATGACAAGATTTCCTAGCTGTTTACCTTTGTTCGGCCAGTATGTATATCTTTATACAGCGTATTTAAGTTGTCGGAACTCTAAAAGCATTCTTGAATACCTTTAGATTATTTACACCAACAAACAAAAAGAAGCGACCAAATAACAATAATTTGAATAGACGTAGACGAACTTATTTATAGAAACTATACCGTAGTCTTTACGTTTAGTTACACCTCTATACACGTATTGGAAAATTCATTCGCCGCCGGAAGCAGACCGACAAACAGTTGTATTGGATTCGCGCACTATTTTCGATATTATTATAGTGAATGAATTCAACGCATTTAACTATTGTGGTAATTTTATTAAAACTTCTATCGTTAAAGTGACAATAGACATTGAAATATGAATATTTGACAGAAAACTTAAAAACATTTTGAGGTGAATAAAATCACTCAATGTTATAACTCAATGTTTTAATTACCGCGGTAGCCTAGTGGTATGGGTAATGGACTGCTGAGACGAGGTCTCGGGTTCGATCCCAGGTTTTACCATGGCACACACCAATGACTTTTCGATGCTTTTCGAAGTTATGTGTGTATTTATCGCAGGTTTATAAGTGCCCGGTTAATGGCAATAGGCTCGCCACCTATTACATTGGGCACCTAAACATAAACTGGCGAAATGTGGGTGCTAGCACCTCTGCCTACATAGGCGTGAGTTTATGTTATGTTATCTTATGTTATTTCACTGTCGTACACTTTCCTTTTTTTTCTCAAATAATCAATACCACATTACTTTATACTTAGAAAATAAATGAAATAAACATTAAAGAAAATTATATCCGTTGCTGTGAAAATGAAAATACATTTTCTTTTTATTATTTTCATAATGATATTTTTACTGCTGAATCCAACGTTTCGTATAACTGTTGGGTATAAAAATTTAAGCACACAATTTAATAACAAGAATACAATTTTGATTATCTAAAATATATTTAAAATTTGACGTACAGTCAACGACAAAAATGGCTTAACTAATTCTAATTTATTGAACATGTAGAATATACTGCTGCCAAACAGTCCGTTTGGTCGTGGTGTGGTGGCGTATTTACTGGCGTGGTAGGAGGGGTGTCCCCTCCAACCGCGCTTATAAATATGCCAGTGACACAAGGCTATACATCAGTCGCAGAGAAGTCGCAGCCGAAAAGAGTTCTACGCAGTCGTCGGCGCCCAGGCCATTACCACTGAAGATGTCGACCGCAGTGATCGACGAAACGTTTGGTGTATTCCAAACGTTTAGTCGATCACTGCGGTCGATATATGGACCACGGCCAAACAGCCCGGAAGCAGAATATTCTACATGCAACGCCAGCCGTGAAAGCATAAAGATTTAAATTTACTGAACACTTTAGCTCTTAAACCTTTCACAAAATAACAAACAACACATGACATCATATTACCATTGTCCTCTGGGAATTATAAAACTACTTATAAATTTATTATCAGGTACATGTATTCTGGGGGTGGCGGGTGAGGCCACCTGTCACCCCAGCAGAAGCAGGCCGGGACGGTGGGGCGACTAGCGCCCCTCCCCCAAACCGGGGCAAGACGGGGACACCGTGGTTCCCAAACCCGAGGGGGCCATCTCGAAACCGGAGATGGCCCAGGGTCAGTCGGGGTGCGAGGGATATGCTCTATGGGCAACCTTACACCCCGGCGTCTGTAGACCCGAGACGGCGTGCGGTTTTAGTCGGTTCAAGCCCGACATAACCGCCCCCGCTGGCACGCGGGGGGGTATCCGAAGGGATTTCCGCACGAAAAAAAAAAAAAAAAAAAAAAAAAAAGGTACATGTATTCTAATGGAAAAAACGTTTGTTAAGTAAAAGGCTGAACTTACTAATTGATTTAATAATTCGGTTCAGAGGTACTGGAATATCTTCACTATAGCTTATCGAATCTCTTTACAAAGTCATAATTCGAATGTGGTTAACCAGTAACTCAGTACTGTGGGTGGATACTCAGTTGTCTCTTTATAAGGAGTAAAAGAATCGTAAGCGTTCAAAATTGGCTTTTTGCAAAAGGTGATTTTTTCTTTTTTTAATACAGGTCAATTTTGTGACACTTCTCAATTATATAAAAATAACATTTAGAAAAAAAAGTATATTTTTTGTTTATCGTCATTTTATTTTGTTTATAACTCGAGTACTGGTGGGTGGCTTTTCATGATCTTTGCCTTTTTAGATTTGTTCCCGCCTATACTGTGCCATTTTGTGATTCTTTTTTTTTTTTTTTTATACCACTCAGGTGGCAGACAAGCTCACGGCCCACCTGATGGGAAGTGGTTACCGCGGCCTATGGACGTGTGCAACACCAGGGGCGTCACAGTCGCGCTGCCGACCCTGTAAAAACCTTCTAATGCCCTTCTTGAAGAACCCCATATTGTAGTCGCTTGGGAAAACCACAGCAGGGAGATCATTCCACAGCCTGAGGGTGCGCGGAATGAAGTGCCTTTCATATCTAACTGTACGCACCGTTTCCGGTCGTACGTGTGAGGATGAATTCCGTCTGTGGTGAGCGGTGCGATGATAGAATGTGGCCGTGGGCATCATATCAAACAATTCTTCTGAACACACCCCGTTATAAAGGCGGTAGAAAACGCACAGGGAGGCGAAATCTCTCCTAAGGTTAAGCGGTTCCACACTGCCTGTAAGTATGGGATCGTCGACGATCCTCAGCGCCCGTCTTTGCACCGAGTCGAACGGGTCAAGTTGGTATCTAGGTGCTCCGGCAAAAAGGTGACAGCAGTACTCCATCTGGGGCCGGACTTGCGACTTATAAAGAAGAAGTCTTTGCTCCGCAGTGAAGTACTGCTTCGCCCTGTTGAGCACTCCAAGTTTCTTAGATGCCAACTTGACTTTGTCTTCCAGGTGACTACGGTACTGGACCTCGCTGGAGATGTCGACACCGAGGATCCCGATACTTTTAGAGATATTAAGTGGTGTGTCCAGGAATTGTGGCGCCACAATAAATGGGGTTTTCTTAGCGGTGAATGCACATACTTGTGTCTTAGTGGGGTTGAATTGGACCAGGTTTAGTCCACCCCAATCGGACACTCTTGTGAGAGTAGTCTCGATTTCAGACACAAGTTGTTCGCGACTTTCTTCCACTGTGGACCGAGGGATGTCAGCTCGGCCCGTGTAAATTGTCTGGCTTGTCTGTCGTGGCTTGATGTCTGAATATAATATACGCTAAGATAGACTGGGTCCTGAACTAGGAAAATTTATATTGTTTTGGTTATAGGTTACTGTATAGTGACGTGCCGAATAATGACTAGTGGGCATCAAAGCCTTGTGTCGGTATTTCCCTTAATAAGATTTAGCTGTAAGGTACTGAACGTAAAAGTTACTCAAGGCTAATGAATTGGGGTGTGTGTTGGGTAACCTCCTCGCGTGTCATTCCGATTCCGATCCCACTGCAGTCCAGGGGGAACGGAATCGGAGCGGCCGGTACACCCTGGGCGGCGGTCAATGGCTTCCCCTTCATGGGGTTGGCATTGATCGTCGGCCAATACCCAACGTGGCGGGAACACATCGCTCTCCGTACTCCTCTGCTTTCAGAGGACACAGGACGAGCGATGATGTTAGTGGTGGAGGCCACCGTAGGGTCCTGGGGGATCCAGGGGCGGGTTGGCCCACTGCTAACGCAGGGGCCGACGGGCACTTGTGCCGCCGCCGGTGAGAGAGGACTAGCCATCCTCTCGCGTTCCGTAATCGGCAGGTGATCAGCAACGACCTGACTGGTGGCTCCAGAAGGGTACGCTGTGAACTTGTCGACCGGAGGGCTTGCCTTTATTGGCCGGCTCACGACAAGGAAAAGTTTATAACACCCGACAGCGAAGTCGTCAAAACCTATGGATACCAGCCGACCTCCATAGTATATAGGCTTATCCAGGTGCAGGGGGCTCCGCCTGGACGGACCACCCTTCCCCCATACTCGTGGGATTAGACATGGAAAATTCTATAAAAAATAAAAAGAAACCGGACGATACAACAAAAAACGACCAAGGCGCGAACAAGGACAACGAGTATGACGGGGTGGAGGTAGTTGGGGGTGAAGAGGAGTTGAGGCGGCGGCCTCACCCGCGGGCGGTTAAGGCTGTCTTCACCAGACCCGCTACTCCGCTACCTATAGGCGGGGAAACGGACGCAGACGTTGCGTCTGCAGCGTCGACGGCGGGTACTGACAACGAGTCAGTATCCAGCCGAATGGAGACCGAGGAGGGTCTCCGACGTAAGCGGCCTCGCTCGAGTGGACCGTCCCTTGACCGTAGCAGAAGCTCCGGGCAACGGACGATCTCCTCGAGCGAGGACGATCGGCCGGCCAAAATATTGGCCACCGCGGCGGCTAGAACGCCGAAACAACCGGTGCACGTCCCTTCGCTACCCAGCGGCAGGGACCAAGGCGTCCCCGCGGCGAGGGAGCTCCTCACAGCGCTTGCCCGCATTACCGACACAATAAAAGGGTCTAAAAATGTGTCGGGAAAGAAGAAGACGGTGGCGGAAAACGTCGCCGTCGCCAGGACGGCGCTGGAGGAGCTCCTCGGTAGGAGCGTCTCCGAGGAGGAGGCGAAGCTCAGGGCCCGGGTCACAAGCCTGGAAACTGAGCTGGCCAACTCCTTGGAGCAACAGCGGGTCCTCCGGGAGCAGGTCAGGCAGCTGACCCAGATGGTCAGGGGATCCCCGGAGGCCCAGAAGGCCCCAAGAGCCCAGGAGGTGGCCGACCACCCGAGGGCTCTTGCGCCGCCAGGGGGGGCGCCTACGTCGGCGCCAAATTCAGCGCCAAAGCCGGCCACAAAGTCGGCACCTAAGCCGGTGCCGAAAACAGCGCCTAGGCAGGCGCCCAATCCGCCGCCGGAGCCTGCGCCTACTGTGGTGCAGCTCTTGGCGGCTATCGAGAGGCGGCTCGGCGTTTTGGAGGACCGGGCTTACCGTCCCCCACTGACACGGACTGCGTCGTACGCGGCTGCTGTCAGTGTTAAGCCCGGCCCCGCCGCCCCAGTGGCCCCAACGCCACAAGGGAAGGGGAAGAAGCGCGGCACCCCCGCCCCCGCCATAACCGCCGCTACCGCTGCACCCGAGCGTTCCTCCAGAGGGGAGGAATGGGTGGTAGCGGGAGCCGCCAAAAAGGCGAAAAAAGCCGCCAAAAAGGCGGCTAAGAAGGCGGCAAAAGCCGCTGCGGCGAAGGTGCCGAAGAGGCTCCGCGCCCCACGCTCCACTGCCGTCGTCCTGACGGTGACGACGGAGGGAGTGGAGAAGGGCGTGGGGTACGCCCAGGTCCTGAGGCAGGTTAAAGCCTCAGTGGACCTCAAGGCCCTCGAGATTGAGGGGGGGCTCCGGTGCAAAACAACTCGCACCGGAGCTCGCCTCCTCGAAGTCTCCGGCGCCACCAGCGGCCCCAAAGCCGACGCCCTAGCGGCCAAGCTGAGGGAGTCGCTGGATACCAAAGCCGTCCGCGTCACCAGACCCAACAAATGCGAAGGTTTGCGCATTTCGGGTCTGGATGATGCGGCCACGACGGAGGAAGTCATCTCCGCCGTCGTGGAGGCGGGCGGCTGCCCCCGTGATCAGGTGAGAGCTGGAGAAATCCGCTTCAGCTCCACGGGTCACGGCACGGCAGTCGTCAACTGCCCCGTCGCAGCGGCGCAGAAAACTGCGGACGAACGGAGCCTCCTCGTTGGGGGCTTCCTAAAGGCGCGGGTGCAACTCTTGCAGCCCCGCGAGACCAGGTGCTTCAGGTGCCTGGCCGTGGGGCATGTGGGAGTGCAGTGCACAGCGGGAGACACCGTGGGGGATCGGTGCTTCCGCTGCAGTCAGCCCGGGCACAAGGCCAGTGCTTGTGATGCTCCGCCGCGCTGCTACAAATGCGTAGCGGTGGGCAAAGCGGCGGAGCACCGGGCGGACAGCAGAACCTGCGCCGCCTCGAGGCCAAAGCCCCGTTCGTCCGCAACGGGTAGCGGGGGTGCCGTTCAGGAGCGGCCACATTCGCAGCGGGATGTGGAGATGGACGTCCATTAATGGACACACCAATCCGCATCCTGCAGGCGAACATAAACCACTGCACCGGTGCTCAGGATCTTCTGTACCAGAGCATCGTGGAGTGGTCTATCAATGTGGTCGTGGTCGCTGAGCCGTACTGGGTCCACCCCGGAAGCCCGGTGGACCTGGACGGCGTAGCGACCGTCTTCGGGGGGTCCGCCGCGGACACCTCGCGCCTTGCACTCATTGCAAGGTGCAGAGGCTGTGTCGCGGCGGACTATGAGGGCTTGGCTGTCGTGGCCGTCTACTTCTCGCCAAGCCTTGACCAGTACGAGCTTGAGCTAAGGCTCGCTGAACTGGACATTGTTCTCGCTGCGTGCCGTCCTCGTCCTGTCTTAGTCCTGGGAGACTTCAACTCCTGGTCTCAGGCCTGGGGCTCCCGGGAAACCAATGACAAGGGGCGAGTACTGGAGGACTGGGCCAACACCCGTGGTCTAGAGGTCCTCAACCGGGGGAGTGTCGCCACCTGGGAGCGGCGGGGGCTCAGTTCGGTCGTGGATGTCGCATTCGCTACCCCTGCTCTCACCCGCCGCGTCCAGGGTTGGCGCGTGGTGGAGGAGGAGGAGACGGATTCCGACCACAAGTATATTCGGTTCAACGTCTCCCCTCCAACTAACCTGCCGCCGACAATCGCGAATCCCCCGGATCCACGTTGGGCGCTCAGGCGCCTGGATCGGGAGGCTCTCCTGGAGGCATCAATAGTGCAGGCCTGGATTCCGTCACTGGCCAGGCCTGCCGATGTCGACGCAGAGGCGGAATGGTTCAGGAGAGCCATGTCGCATATCTGCGATGCGGCGATGCCTAGGGTTAAGCCCGGCCCGGCAAAGAAACAGGTGTACTGGTGGTCAGTGGAGATCGCACAGCTGCGAGCAGCGTGCGTGACCGCTCGCCGCCAGTACACGAGGTTTCGCCGGAGGCGTCGCCGCCCAGACGATGCGGCAGCCCGAGAGGCGGAGCTGTATGAGGCGTACAAGGGGGCCAAGAGGACCCTCCAGGAAGCCATTAAGCAGGCCAAACGGCGGGCCCGCGAAGAGCTGCTGGAGTCTCTGGAGCAGAACCCATGGGGGCGTCCCTACCTTGCGGTCAGGGGCAAAATCCGCCCAAGGGCGCCCCTACTGACCCAGAGCCTCCAGCCGGAGCGGCTGGAGGGGATACTGGGCTCCTTGTTCCCAGCGAGAGCGGAGGAGCATGTCCCTCCGCGTATGGCTCCGCCTCAGGCGCCTGACGCTGATAATAGCGAGAGCGATGTGCCCGAAGTCAGGGAGAGTGAACTGGGGGTAGCAGTGCTCCGGCTTAAAGCCCGGAAATGCACTGCCCCCGGACCCGACGGCATTCCAGGCCGAGCATGGGTCCTGGCCCTGGAGGAACTAGGGCCTCGACTGGTGGCGCTCTTTAGCGCATGCCTCGAAAGGGGCCAGTTTCCAAAGGCTTGGAAGACGGGGAAACTGGTCCTTATCCGGAAGGCGGGGCGGCCGGCGGACCAGCCATCCGGTTACCGGCCGATCGTGTTGCTCGACGAGGTGTGCAAGCTCTTTGAGCGGATTATTGCAGAACGCCTCGTCGAGCATCTCACGAACGTGGGGCCAGATCTGGCGGACAACCAGTTCGGTTTCCGCCGGGGGCGCTCCACCGTGGAAGCGATCATGCGCGTTAGGCGCCTGGCGGAAGAAGTAGTCTCGCGGGGTGGGGTGGTGGTGGCGGTGTCTCTCGACATCGCCAACGCCTTCAACACCCTACCCTGGAGCTGCGTTAGGGAGGCGCTCGCGTATCACGGAGTGCCTCCTTACCTCCGCCGCATTGTCGAGGCATACCTATCCGAGAGGGCTATAGTTTACCCGAGCTGGCTAGGGCCAGGGCGGCGAGAAGTGTCGTGCGGTGTTCCGCAGGGGTCGGTCCTAGGGCCACTCCTGTGGAACATCGGATACGACTGGGTGCTGCGCGGTTCATTGCTCGAGGGTGTCAGCATAACATGTTATGCTGACGACACCCTCGTTTTGGCGCGGGGAGCAACGCACCGAAGCGCGGCACTAAAGGCCACGGCAGGGGTTGCTCAAGTCGTGGGTCGAATACGGCGGCTGGGACTCGAGGTGGCTCTCCACAAATCCGAGGCTATGTGTTTTCACGGGCCTCGGAGGGGGCCACCTGCGGGAACCAGCATAACCGTAGGAGGCATATACCACCAACGCTCCACACGTTGGTGGAGTGCCCTGCGTGGGCGAGTCAACGCCGGGATCTCGTTGCGGTCCTGGGCGTGGACGTTCTCTCGTTGGAGACCATGGTGAGGGCCGTGGTCTCCGACGGGAGCAAGTGGCACGCCGCCGCCTCTTTCTGCGAGCAGGTAATGCGCGCGAAAGAGACGGCGGAGAGGGAGCGGGAGAAAATCCTGCCCCCAGAGTTTCGCAGTCTGCGGCGAGGACGCCGCAGACTCATCTACGCCCGGGACTACCGACCTCCATGATCGGGGCCTGAGGACGGCAGTTGGCCGACTCGCCGTCCTTACAGAAGCAGGCCGTGGCGGAGGCGTGTCGTGTGTGCCCTACACACGCCTGCCAACTCACCGAAGCGGGATAAAACCCGACCCCACCAGGCGAGGCCGCGGTGGCGGCCAAAGTCCGCCGGCAACCCTGGGGTTATCCTTTCGAGGGCTTACCCGGGGTGCCCGGCAACGGACACTTGGGGAGGACACCGTGCGGTTTTAGTCGAGACACGACATAACCACCCCCGCAGGCCGGCGGGGGGGTATCCGAAGGGATTTCCGCACGTTAAAAAAAAAAAAAAATGCTAATGAATTTATAACCGACTTTTACAGCGAAATAAATGATATAATTAATGTATGAGTATTTTGTTAATCTTCAGAGGACAAGGTTAGCATATTTACATTTTGTTCAATATTTTATGAAAGCTTCCAGAGCTATGGTAATCTAAGTTAAGCTACTTCTAAGAGCAATTGTACTTAGTAGAAAAAATAACACACTTAATTTAAACATGTTTTATCATTAAATAGTTAGTAACTTACCCAATACACCTAACCTAAAGTTGATGGTAACAACAACTATGTTACCATGCGCCGCTAAAGTTGTGCCATCGTACGCGTTCCCGGAGCTCCATTCATAAGACTCGCCGTGCACAAACACAAGGCAAGGCAGCCCACTTCCCTCGCCGTCACCCTCACCCCCTGTACATATAAACATTTTCGTCAAACACAAATAAAACTCCAGATTAATGTTGCGATAAAAATGGAACGATAAAAAAATCTTGCTGGTTGGTTATAAAATGTAAAGTCACGAGTAATAATACGAGAGAAGAAAGATCCTGAGTTTTGTCCCTAAATATAAAATAAATATTAACAGATAGTAAAAAAGGTGTGAAACATAAATGTAAAACATACAAAATATAATATATTATTAGACACAATATAAGTAAAGAATAAATTAACCGTAACCATTAAGAATGTTAAATTCGGATCAGAGCCCACTGGAATTGAAGAAACATTCGTTCCTCGGTATAAAAGTTGTAAATTTGACCCATTAGTCTCCCGGTACCAGTCATTATTAATTTATTTTTAAGGTACCTTTTCGTCCCCTGGAATAAATGTAATAGATTCCACCTGCTCAGTTGCCTTTTGGTTTCCTGACAGAAACCAGCCATATTTTTACATAATAAAGTTTTGATAACTGTAATACAATTGTGGACAGTACTCTAATGACGTAATCGGTCAATGAGTTTCGAATTTAAGGGTCATTTTAGGTTATTGGAGGTATAGGGAGATTATCATAGCCTGAAAGTTTTAAAGTCTTAGCGCACTTAGAAATACGCTCTTGGTAGTTTAGGAAAATTTATGTCATGATCAGAGTATCCCTGACAAAGTTAAGAAGTATCTACAGTGTTTAAATGTTAGCAAGACAGTGTGACTAAATTGCTATGGTAATTGTCCGCAGATTCACAGTGGTTGACCGCAGTGGAACGACATACTTTCGATTGTGCGTTGAGGGTAACTATAACTTAGTAGAAAGCAGTATCTACTGGAAACAGTAGTCCGTGAAGACACGGCATTCGGCAGTCGGCTCTAAGGGGTGTCGGATTGAGTTAGAAATCATGTGGTTTGAGAGGGCAATTCAGCAAGAATGTACATATGGACGGTTGGGTAACTAGAAGTTACTGAATAGCTTAGAATATAGCATAATTATTCAGAACAATGGGTTTTTTTTTGTTTCGTTTGATTTAATTTATTGAAACTTTAAATCATGTAGTCAGTGGTACTTTGAATGAGGCTGTCATCTCATCCTCTGAGCCTTTTCCCTTTCCATGCACAATAATTATTCTTTTGACATAATATACTGAGAATTTGAACTGTCTTGTGTAGTCCAGACCGAATCTATAAGAGTGCAAAAATATGGCGAAACGCTTCGAGAAAAGGTAGGTAGTGCTTAGCGCTTCCGCTGTCTCGTCATGACCGGCACACTATCGTGCCCCTAGATATAAATGATTTTAAGATTAACAACAGACCAGGGAACGAGTGGACTTGACTTCAAGCATTTGAAGGGACGAGTAGGCACAGGGTGTCAATTTCAGAGGACCAGTGGGTTCTGACCCTTGCATTCTGATTTCACTTAATGAAGTTTAAACATCCACTCCAACTATCTACTTCTAAATCTATATAAATAAAGTATCTAAAATATATATGTCACTATGTTGACAGTGGCTACCTTTTCCTTTCCTTTGTGATCTAATCTACGATTGTTTGATCTGGATCTGATATAAAAGGGGCAAGCGGACATTGTCAACAAAACCAGCTCCTTCGTCTGGAATTCTAGGGAAGTTATCACAATTGCAATCATATAAGCATCAATAAATTTATAAATAAATATTGGCAAAATAAATACTTTTACTACAATAGAATATATTCGCAGCAGCTTCTCTCGTGGATTACTGGCAGACGTCTGTGCAGATTCTTGAACTGTCGTTACGGGGTGTCTCAACCTCACTTCCGCACTGCTTGCAGGGGGCAGGATGCACTGCAATGCACTACGGAATTGAGGCCTCGACATCCCTCCACCGTGGCAACGCTTTGCTACCTCTTCAACGATGCACCTTTTCCGTCATTTTATACAACTTCCGTTTAAGTACTGGATTTTGTTTTCCACGCAGTATGTAGAATAGGGTGTAAGTTTTGACTGTTTATATATTCACAAGTAATAATTTTTACATTTTGTTGATGATTCGTGTGTTAAGTGCTCGTACCTAAACTAACTGTGCATAAATTATGGTCCCGTCAAGTTTAGACGCTGGCAGGTAACTTTACCAGCAAGCGCCACAAAATAGAGTGCCCGGCTTAAATATAATATATATCAATATTCCAGTATTTCACAAATAACAAAGTTACTCGGTAATGGTGGTAATGGTTTCGAACTATAAATGCAATGTATCTTGGATTGGCAGTATGTTCTTGTTGAACTCAAAATAGTTTAAATTATTTACAATAAAATATCAACAACCATTAATTGGAGTATGTAGGTACAAATGCTCTGCTAGTCAGAATAAAATTTATTTTTAATTTGAAGGTTTCCCGGTGCTATTTAAGAATATGGTACTAAGCTGCCTTATGTATGAGTTTTGAGAAGCCGGTCGGGACGGTGCCCCTCCCCAAACCGGGGCAAGACGGGGACACCGTGGTTCCAAAACCCGAGGGGGCCATCTCGAAACCGGAGATGGCCCAGGGTCAGTCGGGGTGCTCTATGGGCAACCTTACACCCCGGTCTGTAGACCCGAGATGGCGTGCGGTTTTAGTCGGTTCAAGCCCGACATAACCGCCCCCACTGGCCGGCGGGGGGGTATCCGAAGGGATTTCCGCACGAAAAAAAAAAAGGTATGACTTTGAATTATTTTTGATCCCATGACTTAAACTCGTTCTATCTATTATTCTTTTAGGAAGCTTTATACCAATAGTTTGTATACCATCATTTGAACAGGTATCATTTATTGTAGCATTATTTTCAACTTAATCAGATCGCTTATTGAGTCCAGAGAGAAATTAGTAAATGTGTGAATATGTATTTAAGTTTATATTTTCTGTGAAAGCCAAGAGTTAAATAAATCCCTCTAAGTAGACAATCGCGGAGTGAAATTTTTAAGAAAGCTCTCCAACTTCATGGACAGTATCCCGAAAATTTACAATACGGATTAAATCCTTTTTATATTGTCACCTAAGACCGTAAGTACACCACCACTGCACCGCAGTAAATACTATTGCGGATTAAAACCTTGGTAAATAGTTATACCATATCAGAAGAAGTATTATTTCAATGTAGCTAGGTACTATGAATATCTATTATAATAAAGGTTTTAAGAATTTTCTATTGATACCAGACTACGGCAAGCGCATCTGCGCGTCCGTAGTAATTGAGATGAGTGAGACGAAGTCGAGCGAAAGCTCCTCATACTAGACTCCAGAATTTTCTTTGTCACAGGTCTCCTCCTAAATAAACTACTAATTCAATCAGAACCAAATTTGGCATGATTAAAGAGGTCAATCAGAGGAAGGTTTATGGATATATTTTGAAAAAAATAACTGTTAAAAAATTCCAGATGTAATTACATAATAACCGCTCGAGACACTGTGACCAAACTTTACACGCTCAGAAAGCATGTCCAGAGTTGTGACTTTCAAAAAGAATTTTCAAAATCGGACTTGCCACGGAGGAATGATCACTGTTCAAAATTTACAAAATCTGATTCCGCAATAGCGGTCAAATCTATTGGACAAGAATCACGATGTCTCACGCAGCTCAACATTGCAAGCAGCGATTCGCCTTGCAGACCTAGTGTTATGTATTTGCCTGGCTGACGTATGTTACACTGTAGCTCCTAAAATACTGAACTAATTGTAATAAATGAGATATCTATCGATTCAGCATCATGCTCTGGGTGCAATAGGCTACATTTTATATGAATAACAATAACATAACGGATGTCAGATTCAAAATTAATTCGGTTAGCAATATTCTTTAAAAAAAAGAAATTACCGATATATAGCGATTATATATATGTATAGCGATTTAAAAATACTAGCAGCGCCATCTATCGGTGGAGAGCTGCAAGCTGTAAAAATACTCCTTCACGTCTATATTATTACACTTTATTACAAAGTCCAAATAGTACCCGGCTTTTAATTTGGCTTGTCGGAAACAAGAGTGAGAGTCCGGCTAAGATCGACTTATCTCAGGGCTATCTCTATCATACATCGGACTGACAGTTTGATACCTTTATAGATTAGTTGCATTAAACCGTTTATTTTCATATCATAATCTTTTTCCCGACGTGCCAGGTCTAAAGCCGGCTACTGTTACTGTATATATTATTAAGTTTACTAGCATTAACAAAAAAATATTTCAAAAATGATGATTGACATGACAATTATTCTCTTCAACTTTTACACCACTCACTAATTATACTACATATACACTAAAAAATCTTTATCCTAAGATAATTTTAAATCTCGAAATCCTTCCATTTTAATATTCATTATTTTAAAACATTGTTCACCCTAAGCCCTAATCACTCCTACAACCGAAGCTACGCCTTACTTTTTATTTGAAAATAACAAACTAAACTTTAACTTAAGAAAATAAAAGTATAAGATACAACGAAATCCTTTATAAAATGATCTTTTAGGTTAAAGTGAACGATATACATGACGTGGAATAATAAAGGTTAAAGACACGCATCAATCATCATAGAAGAATCCCTTGTCCAATAGTGGGATGTACGAAACTAATGATGGTCATAAAATATATAAATCGTGTCTGTGATTATTTAGAAACTCGTTTCTTCCACAAAACAAAAGCAGTTAAATGGTGTGTGAATGATAAGCAGCTGATTCATTCAATTTCTTTTTCTTTTTCTGGAAGAATTGAATTCCCATCGTCATTTATCATCATTGAAAATATTTCTATGTTATAACCTAATCATGAAATGTTTTTTTTAATATAATGAAATTAAAGGGTGTGATTCATATCGACTGCACTTAGACTTTGCAAAAACCTCGAAGTTCATAGAGCTCACTTAAACATTGTTAAGTAAGGTCTTGCTTAGCATAAAGTCTTATGTTAAAAAGAAATACTATAAACGTTTAAGGATAATATACTAGGGCATTTAGACCAATACTAAGCAAAGCGATTTTAGAACGCAGTCCTAGATGTAATCGAGTAATCATGTCAGGGATATCATTTATCATTAAATTCGGAATGAAAGCACAGTTTATTTACATAAAAGCTCAGATTGATAGTTCGGTAAATCTAATTACATATTGTCGGATGTTTACGCGAATGTCACACATTGTAAAATTATTTTTATCGGATTCTATCGCGATGTATTTGATGCTATTTTATTATTTACATTGAACCTGCCGTTTTGGCTGCTTTTCAGCAGGCATGGTCAGGAAGAACCATCGACTTCAATGTAAATAATAAAATAACATCAAATAAATCGCGATATAAGCCGTTAAAATTGTTTTATTAAATCTAATTTGGATAAAATATTCGCAAAAGGTTTGTTGGCTTTGACAATAGTTAGGGCAACCATCACAGATTCCAACTATAAACTTCTTTTATAGGCAGCTGTAAAAGTTGAGTCTATAACGTGGTGAATTTTAAGAAAGGCTTGTTAAAAACATTGGATTTACCACAAAATGACGTGAATGAATTATATGAATAAACCTCTGGCAAGGATTAATGAGCACCAGAAGCTCCGTCGCCTTAGCTTGCGCTATTATGTTGTTACCATTGTTCTACTCTATAATTCAGTATGCTCAATATACCCAAATACGTAATTATAGCGAGAATTACACCTTATACTCGTAATAAGGAAATTGTGGTTTAGTAATGTACAGTATCGACAAAGTTACTTAACTCTAATAAATTCACAAACAATTGTTTACTTTTCAATAATCTATGTAGGTATTTCTTTTTTTAAAGGGCTTTAGAGCTAACTGAGTCATATATGTCACTTACTGTAAATAATAGACCGAGTGACCTGCATGGTTAGTGAGTTAAGCTTACCGATGAATGCATTGCATAATGACTGATTTTCACATGTCAATGGGCTTGCCATCGTGGGTTAGACCTCATCAATCGACTAGTTAACATATTCTGAGTTTGAAAGTAAATACTAAATAAGTTTTAGGGGTTTATCCACGGAATATAAAAACAAGTGGAAGTGATCAGTAGCTGTCGCGTATGGTTCCACAATGCTGTGAAGATGTTCAACATGCTCGCACGCCATTAGCTACTTATTGACATTCACTGCTAGGTTTGTTTTCTATTAACCAATCACGTCACTGTTCCGTGTGACTTGACTCACGTGACCAATCGTAATCCCCGAGGTTTACGGAAACTTCCCCATGTAAAACATTATAATCCATAAATATCCATATAAATAATAAAGGACTATGAAATAACGCTCACCGTTTACAGGCACATAGAGGTTGACGTAAAGGCAGTCCTCACTCTGGTTCGCTAGGACGGGTAGCAGTCGTTCTAGCTGGCGTATTCTGGCACGAGGGTGTAGTAGGAGGGCATCGTCACGCGGTACGGCTACGGGCGGAACCTGCGGACACGCTGGCCCCGAAGAATCCGCCAGCCGTGGAGTCCGCCACTGCGATGGCGTCACCGGTGGCATGTATCTAGTCAATGGTACTCACAGTTAACTATTTACTACTTACAGTCATCTATTTTCAATAGTGTGAAACCTAAAGGTGACTTGTAATCAACAATTTGGTGACAAATAAAACTAGACAATTGTTAAACTCTAACAGTTTTAGAATAATGATGTAAACAGGGAATTCATTTTTTACCCCGTCAGCCTCAATTTGTAAATCAAAATTGATAAGGGTAAATACTTAATACTGTGGACCCCCGGTAATCCGGACCCTGGCTAATCCGGCTAAGTTAAATTTGAAATTTTCAATAATTAATTAATGCATGAATGAATAGCTCTCTATTGTTTTGTTCAATTTACTAAATTCCACATGGATTATATAGTATGATTTGTAGTCGAGATAGAATCTTATCGTTTTGATCTGTAATTTGTCGGATTACAGATCAAAATGATAAGATTCTATCTCGACTATAAGGTACTCTTCTTCTCGGGGTGCGAGGGATATGCTCTATGGGCAACCTTACATCCCGGCGTCTGAAGACCCGAAACGCCGTGCGGATTTAGTCGGTTCAAGCCCGACATAACCGCCCCCGCTGGCCGGCGGGGGATATCCGAAGGGATTTCCGCACGAAAAAAAAAGGTACTCTTCTTCAAAATATCAGCGACTGTATACAGCGTGAGTTTATAGTCGTTTTGGAACGAAATATTTTGGGTACAGTTTCGATAACATGTAAGCCTGGTAGTATTTATTTGAAAAACAAAAATATATTTTTTATAAAAAGGTCAAAATTTATGTCGTTTTTACAAATCAAATGAGAACTCGTAGCAACTCTTTTCAATTTGACGTAATACGCTTTTAAATAAAGACTTTTATTTGTGATAAAACGACTTGTTTATACTCGTGAATACGAAACTCGTGAGGATTTACGCAGTGGTGATCGTACGTCTTCGAAATCGTGAAAAGTGATAGAAAGTGACACACATTAGCTGAATACGCTAAAAGACAATAGCATAAAACCATAAAAAGTGCCCGTTGTGTATCGAAAGTGGAAGACCCGCTCGATTTCGAGCAGTTACTTTGTTCAGAGAAGTGTAAAACTAAGATGGTACCTATGTAAGTTAATTATTTTGTAAACAACTATAATTATTTTTGTTGTTGTGTTTATTTTATTATCATTACATAGATCATAAAGTCATTTATTGTTAAATGATATCCTAATAAAGTATTTCTGACGGTCCTATGTCCTTTGTCATCAAGTATGAGCGAAAAGTGGAGTAGGTACCTAAAGAGGTTAATGTGTCGCGGCCTGTTACGCCGCATACCTATTTCCACGCAGTTATGAACAAGGACGAACCATTAATTAAAAACTGTCAATGAATTACCGAAGCGCTAATAATGTTTCTACTCGAACCAGTGAAAAAGATTACAGAAAAGTCAACTTTTTTATTATAACCGGTATAGCCATTTGGACATCTCAAAATGTTACCATAGATTATTCCGAGTAACCCCATTTCGGGTCCAAAACGACTATAAACTCAGCGTGTATAAGAGGGTCTTAGGCAGTAGGCAGGTACTCTATAAACCGACAAATTCTATAGTCCGACACTGCCCTGTAAAACGCTTGTCGGTTTACGGGATCGTCGGTTTACATTTACCATCTATTTCCTTGGAACTTCCCGACGCCTAACAAACAATAACTATATTGTACTTTAAAAAGAACGTTACGTTTAAAAGAAACTTGAGTGATAAGTCATTTAAGGATAGATTCTAGTTTCTCGCTAAATATCTCATGATGTAATGGTAAGCACGATAAAATTTTATAAAACAATATAATAAAACATTTGTTACCTGAGGCTACCTAATGGTGGTGTGGCATACGGCACGCCGAGGTAAGCCTCGACTTGCGGGTGGGAGTGAACTACTATCCCTCGCAGCGGTCCGTACTTGGTCCGCACGACACGCGTGCTGTACTTGTGCGTAGAAAGCGCCGCCGCACAGCAGACGAGCCACGCGAAGAGCGCGGCACGGTCCGCGTGCATCACGCGCGGGGCGCAAGCGCGAGCGCGGTCGCTGGCGACCCGCCGCCTGCTTCGCGCGCGCCCCTTCGCATCACGCGCCCCTTCGTGCACTTGCGCACGTGCACTCCCGCCGCCACGCGCACTCCCAACACGACATACTATCTCAATGCCCCTCACACACTGACATTACACATCATTATGCACTGATCTTCTGAGCTTCGAATGACACCTTTTCACTACTATAAAGACAGTTACACTTACCCGGGTCATGTTTTTGTTGCACTGCTATTGATACTCATAAAATGTACCATTTATGCTACCTGTAACAAAAAGATGTCTTGTTATGATATATGCTCGCAAACGAAAAAAAATAATGTTGTTCATTATGTATTTTATGATATAATACTCTGTATTTTAGCTATGAGTTTTCCTAAAATAATAAAATAAAATACAAGCTAAGTAAGCCGTACCGCGGTAAATGAAGTAGATAAATATCAGAAAATGTTTGACTTTGTAGTTTAATCACGTACCTCTAAACGAAAGTTTTGGAGAACGTTCACTGCCCCTCCATTGATGTAACCAAAGACTAATTCATTGCAATTAAATGTTAGAACCCCATTCTCTTGGATCTTATGAAACGAAAGTGTTTATGTCTGTAAACATTAAGTAGATGTTTACCTACTGCCAAGACGTTGCTTACATGATATTGCACTATACACGTAAGTAATACTGAGCATAATTTATTGAAGAGCATGTAAAATATGCAGACATAGTGTCTAAATATTTGTCAAACATCCCATCATATCACGTCGAAATAGGTAGTTAATAAACGTTTATAGGTAACACAGCCGTGATGTTTATGGACGTATTTGGTTACGCAAGTGGCCTACAAAGAGCGGGACAAATCAAGGAGGCTGCCATCAATCACTCCGGTGACATGCAGAAACTTTGTGGTCGCTCCGCATTTTGTTGCACGCCCATTGATACCCCGTCACCATTGACCTTTGAAGTGAAATATTTTAATAAATTTAAGTATTATGTCATTGTCACTAAAGCGAAAATTGCATAATAAGTCTTCCGGGACGGCGGTTTTAAGAAACGTTTAAAATTCGTGACAGCCAGAACAGAACCATTAAAAATCTTTAAAAAATTACCGCTATCTTATGTATTTATGTATATACCTAAAAACCAAGAACCAACCCAAGAATTCATAGTATTAGCCAACCTCACCTGCTAACCTAACCGGTACATCTGCAGATTATCAGACGAGACTCTGGCGCAGGTTTTCATCTCGGGGTTGGGGGCAAAAGCCAATGTAGGCGAAATCAAAAGAAATATTGGATATAACCGAGACTAAAACTGTAATAATTACCTAATAAAAGAGGTCCAAAGAACCAGTGTAATGAAAAGATTTTTAATTTATATTATTATTCAGTAAGACAAAAGGGTTTTGTCAGTTTTCATATAGAATTAATTAAACATCCTAAATCATTCAAATGAGAGTATCACCTGGACCCTCTTTTTGTGATCATATACCCGCTTGCTACCGGTACATTAATTACAAAAATATACACCCACTCCTACCAAATGTTCTAGCCAGAGGTGAAATTTATTTTACCTTTAAGTATTTTGTAGCTTAGTGAAATTTAAATGACTTTGGTATCAAAATCACCAGTATGGGTGGTACTGTTTGAAAAAAGTTGAAATGTATTACAGAAACATAGCATACCTAGTACTTGAAGACTTGCATGGCATAGCGGTTGAGAGTTCAAGTTCTAAGTAAAAGGTTGCAGTTCCCGCTCAGAGTTAATATTTCTATGCCTTTGTTGTCTGTATTGATCTGGGTGTTTCTATGTTTAATATGTAGGTGGCGGAGCGCGCCCGGGAGAGACTTAGAACTCTCCCGGTCCGCCGAGCCCGCAACTTGCTCGCCGCGCGTCGCAGGCAACTCAGGCGCCGGAGGTCGCTTAACGACCTCCGTCCTCCATGAGCGCAGGCCTGGGGGTGGCGGGTGAGGCCACCTGTCACCCCAGCAGAAGCAGGCCGGGACGGTGGGGCGACTAGCGCCCCTCCCCTAAACCGGGGCAAGACGGGGACACCGTGGTTCCCAAACCCGAGGGGGCCATCTCGAAACCGGAGATGGCCCAGGGTCAGTCGGGGTGCGAGGGATATGCTCTATGGGCAACCTTACACCCCGGCGTCTGTAGACCCGAGACGGCGTGCGGTTTTAGTCGGTCCAAGCCCGACATAACCGCCCCCGCTGGCACGCGGGGGATATCCGAAGGGATTTCCGCACGATAAAAAAAAAAAAAAGGTATGTATTAACAAAAAAAAATATTTAAATTATGTTTTTCCACATTCTTAAGCTAGTTAAGCTTTACTTACTTTGGGTCTAGATAGATTTATGTGTAGTGTGTCTTAGAATATATATATATTTAACCAACTTATACTAACCGCGCTATTTATATATTTATTACAGCGCTATATAAGTATGCAATCTTAAAAATATAGATATTTAAAATATTATTTATCTTATTATAATAATTACCGATAACTTTTTCTAGAGAAAATTATGTTTTAGTATCCATTCTGTACATAATGGCAATGACATCACTTTAATTCACCACGCTACCTGTCTCCGATTGGAAACTTTGAGTGTTCTCCTACATGATGTATATATTATGACACACTGTTGTCACCACTTATGCTCCAATCTTACTCTAATATAGTGAGTTCACTAGTTTGATGTGTGTTGATTGGAAAATACGAGATGTGGAACCGTTTTCAGGTACATAGAAATGACAGGCTGAAACATCTGGCGTTACAGCATTCCCCACGTAAAAAAAGGTGCAATGCAGGAGAAAAGCGTGAATATTACAGGAGGTGTACGGGTGCCAGCCAACCTTATTTCAGCCGGTACACCTGCTGATTAAGGAACGAGGCTTCGGGGTTGGGTGGTCAGACGGCAGTCACATCCTTCGAAGCCAAGATAAGCCAAATCAAGAGAAAAAGTGACACCGACCCTGAGCTTAAAAGTACAACCTTTGGATGCAGTCAAGACTAACGCTGTTATGATGATAGCGGATCGAAAACGTTTGTTAAGTCCATAATTTACTTTTGTACTTATAATTTTTTACCAAATTACCTTTTTAGTATCAACTAACCAAAAGCAGTTTTTTTTTTAATGTGTCAACGACACAAAACTTATTTCGTTTCAGCAATAGCCAATTTAAAGACTAAACGAGCTTTTCAAGTTATTAGAAAACTATTTAAAACGTTATTAATTGCATATTGTAAAGCTTATAAAACTCAACGTTGTATTTTTCAATGTATCGGCATCAATCTTCGCCATAATATATAAAATGTTGAACCATAAGTGGGCTATGAGCGTCGCTGCGCTCGAGATAACATAAGGATTACCAAATTTTGCTTCCCGTACTGCTTTTGATTGATCGTCTGCTTAGTCAAGTAATGCAGGCAGCTTGATTTTTAATCTTTATCAATTTCATCCAAGTTTGGAATAGATTTTGATATTTCTTATAAAATTAAGAATATACATTAAATTGTTTATGCTACTACAAATTATAGATGTGAAAGTTTATGAGAATAGAGAGATACATGTATAGATACAGGGATGTTTGTTACTCTTTCACGCAAGACGAATCTGAATGAAAGGCACAGAGATTAACTATTGTCAGGAACAGCACATAGACATCCTGAAAATAAGCTCCTGGAGGTAACAGGAACGGGATGAGTGCAACTTTGGACAATTGCGATAGCATAGGCATTACTCGAATGTGCTTGACCCTACACATATCTGCAGAAGAGTGTAGGTAATAGGAACAACATTGGTTCAGAGTTCCCAGCTGTCGTTAAATTTCTCCTTGTGAAACTTCGAGGATACTACTCATAACAAGCAACACAAGAAACGGTTACTTTCCTTACGACTTTTTGACTACTCAAATTGTTTAAAGTTATAACTGGTTTGAGTTTTTCTTGGCTTTATATTCCTCTAAGCTTTAAAGGATGACTCTTTAATTTAGTTCAAAAGGTTTAACTACATTTGTTAGCTGCATTACAATATTATATTTAAGATTCAACATAATAGTAGGCGAGCCTATTGCGAGTAACTAGGCAACTTTTATGAGATATGTATATACAGTTTACCTAATTTTTTGTTGTAATAGGGTCCAGTTTGGTATGTTTTACGTATTTCTTTCTTTCTTTTTTTACCATATTTTTACTACACAAAAAGAAGTAAGATAACAAAACCTCTTTTAAAAAGCTAATAATAGCTACAAAAATATACTGTCGGTAAGTGATCAACTAGCAGGTGTAATGAATTTAAAATATTGTGTAATAACACTTTGACTTAAAACAATTTTATCGGGATTTACGAGTATTTTGTATTAGTTTTTTCTGTACACTATTGCCCGATGTTTCGGTTGCTTTTCAGCAGCCATAGTCTAAAATAACACAAAAAAATGTCACAATGGAATCCGTTACAATAGTTTTAATTGAATGAGCAATATTCGAATAAACTTTCGACAACACATTTTAAACAAAATAACACCATAATTTTAGGTACGCGCTGTGTTGGTGAATAATTTGGAAAATACCAAGAAAATACAAACAATGGTGACATTAAACATCAAAACTGCCAGTATGTCGTTAGCAAAACATTATAAAATAATTCATCGTGTTACTTAAAATGAAGAGGGGTGCTCTAATCTCTTATCCCGCATTTGTAATTGGAATCCAAATCTATTTCCAAAAGTTTGTACGTCATCCGAGTGTGCTAAGTTAGAATTATCTAACTCGACGCAGGTGTTCACAAAGTGTTAATTAATTTATATACAAGGGAATTTATTTTGGGTAACATTTAATTGATAATTACTAGCAGAACACGTTAAAAATTATTACGTTATGTCGTCGGTATCATTAGGTGAGATTCAGACAAGATAAACTCGATAATCAATTTAATTATGTAATGAGTAAAGTTAAAAGCAGAGAAGTGTTTTATAATTGAAGTGGGTACGACAAGTATCTACTTGAAATATTATGACGGAATAATTACATGATGTCTGAAATACTTTTATTACTAATGTATACCTTTTTTTTTTTTTATTGTGCGGAAATCCCTTCGGATACCCCCCCGCCGGCCAGCGGGGGCGGTTATGTCGGGCTTGAACCGACTAAAACCGCATGCCGTCTCGGGTCTACAGACGCCGAGGTGTAAGGTTACCCATAGAGCATATCCCTCGCACTCCGACTGACCCTGGGCCATTCGCAGTGTCCCCTCTGATAACAGCAGAGGGGTACCTGGAGCGACCATTCTCCCCCGCGGGCCTTGCAGGCCCGCCATGCCCCGACCCCCTCGTGCAATGGGGTCAGCTGGCCCTGAAAAGGGCCGGTTGGTCAGACTCTTGGCCGTTGACGTTGACGCCAGCTACTCCAGAGGAGCAATCAATGATGCGTCATCGCCCACGTTGCCCAGGGTGCACCAAACTTGGAGGTGATCCAACCAGTCGCACCCCTACTAATGTATACCTAGTTAAGACTAGGATTGCACTGATAATATGATAATTAATATTGCTGTTTGAAACCGCATGAGGTTCTGGATTATACACTATACCTATACTAATTTTTTTAATCATTCATCTTTATTTTTAGAAGTTTTTATCCTAAATAGCCATGCCAGCTCTATCGTACCTTAGATTAAGTCTATATCTGACTTAGGCTTTAAAAAACTCACAATATACCCTTAGGTAGAACTATGTTAGTTCTTTATTTATATATAGGATAAGGAGATTTCCGATCTCAAACAATCAGTGGTTAGTACCTTACTAACCACTGATGGGTTTGTTAATAACGTAGCATCAAGGAAAAATATAACTCCATGCAAGTGTTCTACAACAACTTTATGAAATGGTTTTAGAGACGCTTTTTATCATAACAGTCTGCAGGAGGTACGTCTTCACATTTTAAAACCAGAACGGTTGCGTATAATGTTATTCCAAGGAAAATCCCCGGAGGCGTTCTAATTTTAAAATTATATTTGTTCGGCAATTAATATTTTTCTAGCTATTATTAGCTTTTTAAAAGAGGTTTTGTTATCTTACTTCTTTTTGTGTAGTAAAAATATGGTAAAAAAAGAAAGAAAGAAATACGTAAAACATACCAACCTGGACCCCATTACTACAAAAAATTAGGTAAACTGTACTATCGATGGCATAATTAAAATAAATTCTAGAAACGAACTCATATATTGTATAACTAAGCCAAATTACCATTAAGTAGGTGGAATTATTACATAACAAAACTTTCATATAAAAAATAACCAATTAGAGAGATGGAGCGTGCCAAGTCGTGTAACGACGGAGCGAGCCGGGTGGTAGGAAACCCTGGGCGAGTGGCGAATTGGCGTCATCAATCACGACGGAACCGTCCGACGCAGAGCTTTAATGGGCGCATACTAGTCTTCTGGTTCCGGATACTTTTATCAACCCAGTATCGATTACTTTGCGAAAGTAAAAATTGTTTGGCCGTATCCCAGGTAGCAAACTGACGTCAGCGACGCATAAGGGACGTCATTCATAGGTCATAATAAGGTCGGTCATTATTCGTCGAGAGCGGACGTTATGGTGACGTCAGTTTAGGGTCAGGTCATAAACAGGACGTCGTATTCACGTCAATTTAAGGCCAGTGTCTGGACGTACCATATTCGTCACAAAATTGACGTTTTACGGACGTCTATTTGGGGTCATTATCCGCACGTACCATTTTCGTCGCAAAGTCGACGTTTTGCTGACGTCTTTTTGGGGTCACTTCCGGACGTACCACTTTCGTGGCAAAATGGACGTTTTACTGACGTCTATTTGGGGTCACTACCAGGAAGTACCATTGTCGTCGCGAAGTGGACGTTTTGCTGACGTCTTTTTAGAGTCACTATCCAGACGTACCATTTTCGTCACAAAGTGGACGTTTTACTGACGTCTTTTTGGAGTCACTATCCGGACGCACCATTCTAGTCACAAAATTGACGTTTCACTGACGTCTATTTTAGGTCACCATCTGAGGTGCTAATACCGGGAAACGCAAACGAAGTTTTCTCTCTTATATGGCTGAAATAATGATGCTGAACTTAAGTCAAATTAATTAGATTAAATAAGCGCTATTTATTCTGACTGCCATGTAGCCTTAGAAACTAATTTTCACCTTTGAGGTTAAAAATACCCTAGAGTGTTATACCTCGTTGGATAGCTGATAAAATGTAGATGTTTTTAAGCACATTTGCAGAGCAAGTGCCGTAATAATTTTTTGAGATATCCAGAAAAGAAAAATATTTTTTTATAATTTGTACTTATTTTCTTAAGTTTCGATCGTCTACGATTACCTATTTAGTTAACTTACGTGCAATTTTAGTCATTGAGGTCATTAAGCATCTCATTATTCATGTAAAAAACCAAAAAAATAATCTTAAGAGCCAAAAAAAAATCAAAATATTCAATTCAATAGCCGAAAAATTGGTCATTTTCATAAAAAAAAAATAAAACTCGAATATCTCGAAAACGGTTAAGTTTAGGATGGGGGGTTCCATAGTGAAATCATTCAGAAATGATGTGTACTACACGCCCTTAACGGATCTAGGTCGACTTCTCCTGTAACCCTGTATAAGAGATACCTATATATCTTTCTCTCAGCATATTCTTGTGACTTAGTCACAAGAATACCTATGCTGTCTATTCGCTCCTGACAAAGTACCTGCGAGGTCGCAGGTACCGCGGGAAACGCAAACAAACTTTGTTTTGCAGTTCCCGTTAGCACCTCTGGTCCCGAAAAGCTAAAGAACGATATAAGTATAATTCCATGAGGAAGTACCACCATCATATAGCGAATACTCAGGGCAAATATTACTAATCCATTATAACAAGGTTTTGTACAGCCGGTACCTTAATATGCAAAGAAATTCGAAGTTTGAACAGTTTCATAGTCGTTAAAAAATAACGCGTTTCGTCCGACGTAAAAAATAACGCGTTTCGTTTCTTGATATCAATTTGTCATTCTTTGTGTTCTAAAATATTTATAAAGTAAAAAAAACATTTTCATCTTTTTAGGTAACTTAAAAGTTGATATAAAGTCATTTATTACAGGTTTTTTTGATTAATAACAGCAAAACAAGCTTGAAATGTGATTTTTAAAAATATCGAAAGTTGGAACGGAACGAAATTCTGACATTTTGATTTTCCCTCCCTTTTCGTTGGCGTTGGCTTGCCCCTCGCTTCGCGTGGTCCGTTATGTGCTCTTGCTCTTGTGCGTTTCAAGACCTAAGAGAAATAAAATAAATTTCATCAAGATCAAACAACCTAATAATGTACTCAGTGATACAATTTACTGAAAAAGACGGTGGGACAGTATCGGTAATTAACAACCAGTGGTTTACGCCAAGGCGATGTGAAGTCTTTTGGCCTCCCGTTAAAGGGACTAAAGCGTTTGAAAAGATTTTGACTGATGCTGCGACACCAGATGAAAAATGGAAATTATACAGCGTTCAAAGAGTTTTTTGTGAGACTGGTAAGCATATTTTAATATATTTTACGAACCACTTGGATTTGGCTGTGGATACACATGTGCCCTTTTCCAGATAACATTAGACTTTTAACGGACAAATTTGTCTACGTTTCTTCGTTTATCTACGATATTAAACAGAAACATTCCTCTTGTTTTACTTATTTCGATTATGAATTACGTTTCAAACATAACATTACAAATATTTTTACGTACCAAAATATTTTTCCTTGATTTCGCATGACGATAAATGTACGATTTTTCTATTGTTATCTGGAATATGGTATAACGAAACTAAGGTTAATTTCCTGACTGGTATTTGGATGCAATATTATACCTGATTTATCGAGAGCTTACTGATGATGGTGAAAGTTTTCTGTGACTGGAGTTCAGTTTTTCCAAGATAAAATATGTACTTTTATAGGTATGCATTTTGAACCTTTTCACTATAAATTTTACAATAACTTAGCACTAGCTCAGGCATGTCATCACATTACAACATTCATTGTGATCAGGTTCAAAGTGTCCTACTAATCAAATTGGTTGACCATACAATTTCAGTTGTTCCTACTAATGCAACTCCATCCTCCCTAATTACTAATAACTTTGTTTTAATTGACTGAGGGATGCATTATGTTGTATTCATTTATTATTTTTGCATGTTGTGTGTATTTTTCTATTTCATTTGCATGTGAAGATGATATAGAGAAAGCCAAAAAAAAACTGAAACTGGTTGAGGATACCTCTGACCTACAGACTGATGCAGAAGAACCAAGTCTCAAACGGAGAAGGCAAAAAAGATATGTTTCTAGCAGTGATGACGATAACGACAATCACATTAGGCCACCACCATTAAAGAAAAAGACCTTTAACAAATTACTACCAGTTCAAGCTGCTGTCAATGTATGCTTAGAAGCTGGCAACGGCACAGGTGAGTTTTATAGTCAATGGTAGTTATGAAAAATGACACAACTAAAAAGTTTCTCGAATGGAAGTTTTTTTCCTTTTGTGATATATTATGGACCCCTAAAAATCAGTGTGAATAAATATATTTTAACTAGTTTTTTTTACATGTAATTAATTGTAAAGGTAAACGGTATAAAATTCCAAAATAATCTCAATATGTTATGTTCTGTGCAGATACCTGTCAAGGTCAGCCAAACATTACCCAAGAAACTACTTCAACACCAGAAAGTGAGTAAATTATAATGAATACATAATAGAATATTATTCTTACCTATGGTTAAAGATTAAGTTTGGGTAGGGTTTCATAAAAATGCATCACATTTAAGAAGGTGATCTAACCTTCGACATAAAAAAATAGCTTGTTCAGTTTGGCTGACATACTTGATTAACTGCTGAAATGTGACTAGTCATTTTTGTGAAACCCTGTAATTATAATGTATTACTAAGGCCGACTTGCACAGTCCACAGTACAAAAGAATGATAAATGATAACCTGGGGTTAAGCCCGTCACAGACTTTGCTATAACATATAGCGCAGTGCTATAAATATAGTGCGGTATTTAGAGGATGTTTATTCGAAACTGATATAATACATATTAACTTAATGTCTTTTGCCAACAGACCCTCTCATTACTGAATGTACTCGACGGGCTTCCTGTCTTGTCAAACAGTTTAGTGCAGGTTAAGATATCCATGTTTATATATTTATATCCGGTTGTATTTTCACCATCATGTATGTATGTATGTGTGTGGTGTTCATTCCTGCCACCTGCTATAGTGTAAACAGCTAGGATGATTTTCAGAAATGACGTAATGATTGGATTCATCTTTAATAGGCAGGTACTGGAAAAGTTCGGCATTGTTTATATTTTTTATGTTGTCAGATTTAGCAGAAGACGGCGAAGGGCGGCTAACTCCGGTTGCACGGCTAGATCGGTGCCGATATGAACAACCGTCGAATCTCGCCAGCGACGTGCCAGCAACGCCATCGCGTGTTCAAGGATTAACAGGTAGGTAATATAGTATGATGTATTACTTTTTACACGACTGCAGAAAAAAGGAGTGTATTGTTTTCAGGGTTCATGTGGTTATGTGAGTTTCTTTGTACCCCTGGAATTTCTGAACGCCTTTACCGATTAAAGCGTGAGAGGTATCGTTAGTCCTTACGTTATCCCGAGTGTCATAGGCTATATTTTTTACTTTTTAGTCAGTTCAGCAGTTTTTCTTTTTACAAGCTTTTATTTAGTTTCACCTGTCCCGTTGTCTGTAATAACATCTTGCAAGTTAAATTTGATCCACTTCCCGGTTTCCGATTGAGCTAAAATTTTGCATGCATGTACATATAAATCAGATGACAATGCAATACTATGGTACCATAAACCTGGTCTGATGATGGAGACGGAAGGTGGCCGTAGAAACTCCTTAGTTAAAAAGGATAAACCCGTCGTGTTTGGGCTCGTTAGAATCGTCTTAATGTAGTAGTTGACGATGGTATACAGAAAAGTACAGTCAGCAATAAAAGCTTGTACCAAAAATTTTTTTCACTTTTGACAGAAACTTATTATTGGTACTTTTCATTCGACTATTGGGAGTGTTAGTACTCTCTCCATATTTATGTTATAATGTATTAATCATTAATGCCGTATGTACGCATTAATCCGTTAATTAATCCGTAATTACCGTCGGGACAGTAGGAGACAGGTTAATTTATCCTTTTCTACCTTATTAAAAACTATATAGCAGTTGAACGCGACTTCTTTTGCCTAGATTTTGGTTATATAGCTATCCCGCTGTAACTAAGTATGCAATTTTTCGAGATAAGTCTATGTCCTTCTCCAGGGTCACATCTACTCCTAGGTATACCAAAATTCATCAAAATGGATTCAGCAGTTTGGATGTGTTTATTATTTTTTAGGTTACCAAGCAAAAGTGCTGTCATTATTGTCCTGTATAAAAACCCAAAATGATCAAATAATAAGCCTTTTAAAGCATACAGGCACATTGAAAGGTACTCTAAAACCGGAATTCAAATTCCCAATTAAAAATGCTGATGAACTATATACAATTGAATCATTACTAGAGAAAAAAGAAAATTATGATAATTTGGTAAGTTACAATACAATGACTCTGTATTGATTTCTTCTGACTGACTGACTCTTTATTGAGTTCTGAGTGAGAACACCACATAATAAGCATTACAGAAAAAAGATAAATATTGAAAATTTGCACCAATAGGCGGCCATGTAGCTTCAGAGCTATCTATTCCAGGCAACTTACATAAGAAAGATGGAAGGAACAGCTTGAAGCAGGTGGTGCAAAGATGTAATAAGTTAGGTCTGATCGTCAATTTATTTGCTAGACAAATATACATTGTTTTGTTTGTTACAGGTTTCATACATGAGAACTTTTGGAGGCAGAGATATTTCCAGCAAAGTGTCTCGGATAATGAAATTTTGTTTCACTGACCAGCTAGCTGAACAGTATAACTTCTATGGGAAAAGATCCAACAAAAAACCTTTCTGCCAACTGCGCCTGCGAGAGTGTATCGTGGGTAAGTTTAACATAACACTTAAGTGTAAGGCCGTGTCCCCAGTAGGCGAGCTGTGAGCGGCTGGCTAACTCTGAGGGTGCTACCACACTAATCGATCGATCATCGATCGATGTCATCGATCGGCATTGATAGATGACAATCGATTAGTGTGGTAGCTTTGGGTAATCGACGGATACACTTATCGATTGGTCTAGTAGAAACTATCGGTCGACGTCGACTGTTCTATTCTATCATCTATCGATTATAGTATCCAGCAGTGGGACATATGCTGGAGATGGAGATTTTGCGTAGTTATAACATTAATAAATGTATTATATCTTTATAGAAGGAGTTGTCACCACAACATCTGGGTCTACAGCTAAAGAAGTAGAAGATTCCATAAAAAATTGGTTGAAGCATGCCCCTGAAAGATTGAAGAAGAGTAATATACAAAACTAAACATGGCAGAAAAAATTAAATACTCAAAAAAGGCTATAGTTGGCAAACGTCAATTATTAAGAAGAGCAAAGGAAGCAGAGTTGAGTGTAATTTCAAATTTACAAGAAAGTACTACAGCTGTTAGTACATGCTCTTCCTTAGTTCATTTGCCATGTACTTTAAATAATAATTCTCAATCTGAAATTGTATCACAAGGTTCTAGTAATAATTCCAATCTATTGATGCAACATGACATTTCTGATGACAATCATATTACTATGTTTGATGATGTGCATTCACTATCTGATTCAGATTCTGATAAGTCTATAAAAGATGATGATTTAAAAACAGAGTTAAAACAATGGGCCACTCAGTATCAAATACCACATAATGCTTTAAATAGTCTTCTTAAAATTGTGTCTCCTTTATGCCCTGGATTACCAAAAGACAGTAGAACATTGTTGACAACCCCTTTACAACTAGAGATTACTAAGTTAGATACTGGAGAATTAGTATATTTAGGTCTTCTTTCACAAATTCAAAAACAAATAAAACTATTTGACGATACTGATAATAATGTTGGGAATAGAGAAATTAAAGTTTCTTTTAACATTGATGGACTTCCCATATTCAAAAGTACCAATACACAATTGTGGCCCATATTAGGATTGCTAAAAAATAACCCTAATGCTAGACCATTTGTTGTCGCTCTTTTCTGTGGTCGAGCTAAACCTTCACCATTAGATGTATTTCTAAAGCAATTTGTCGACGAATTAGAAGAATTACTTAGAAATGGTTTCGATCTTGAAAATATTCATTACAGTGTTAAAATCCATAGCTTTATTTGTGACGCTCCAGCGCGAGCATTTATCAAGTGTACTAAACAACATGGTGGCTATTCAGCTTGCGACAAGTGTATTGAAGCAGGCGAATACCGCGGCCGCGTGATCTATGAAAGTGTCTCAGCACCCATGAGGACCAATGAATCATTTCGTTCGCAGTTTGATGAGGACCATCATGTTGGAGAGTCACCACTTTTACGGCTCCCCATAGATTTGATATCTTTATTTCCTACTGAATATATGCATAATGTTTGTTTGGGGGTAATGCGTAAGCTGTTAAATGTGTGGATTAGTGGCGATTTAAATGTTCGTATACAAAGTCACTTCATTAAAATGATATCTGAAAAACTAATCCATTGTTCTAAATTTATACCAGTTGAATTTAATAGAAAACCGCGGAGTTTATCAGAATTAGCTCGATGGAAAGCAACTGAATATCGAATGTTTTTATTATATGTAGGTCCATTTGTGTTAAAAGATATCTTGCCACGTTCACTTTACGAAAACTTTCTACTTTTTCATTCAGCTATTACGATTTTATGTTCAAACAAACATATCAGAGAACTTGGTATAGATTTGGCACAGGAATTACTTCTGATTTTTATAAATCATTCAAAATCAGTTTATGGATTACATTTTTTGGTATATAATGTTCACATGTTATGTCATATATGCGATGATGTACGCATCTTTGGTACACTTGATGAATATTCAGCATTCCCATTTGAAAATCATTTAAAGAGTGTTAAGAAATTAGTACGATCGCCTAATAAGCCATTACAACAAATTGTAAGAAGACTGAAAGAAATGGAATGTTCAAAATTATACAGCTCCTTATCGCAAATAACTGTTTCTGACCAGTTTTATTCTGGACCACTACCTGAGGAAAATGTATATGAATGCTATAAAAAACTAACATATAAAAAATATACGTTATATGTAGCAGAATCTCGTGAAGCTGATTGTTATTGTCTTACTAAGGATAGGAAGGTATTTAAGATACACAACATCCTTAAAACTCATACTTTATTCATTTATGGAAAGGAGTTTGTAAACTATCAGCCGTTCTTTGAGTACCCTTTTAATTCAGTAGCTATTGATGTGATGGCAGTAAAAAATTATTCACATTTTAAATTGATACCTGTTAATGACATTTTAACCAAATGTGTGGTTGTCCACAATAACGGCTATACATTAAGCATTCCAATGCTTCATGATTATGATTGTTAGATTTTTTTATAATTATTGTTTAAATGTAAGTAGATATGAAACTTTCTTTTCTGAATGAATAATATACAGGTGTAATCAGAGGCGTATCAAGCAAAGGTGGTCGTGAATGTCGGTACCTTAAACCACTGATTGTTTATTACGGATACTGCCCCCCCGTTTATTCACTAAGTTGTATCACGAGTACATATTAGTTGCATGTTTGTTCTTGATTTACGTTCACATATAGGCGTTTTTGTCGCGCGACTGAAGCGCTGCACAACGAATCCCTTTGCATAAGGCCGTGGCCACACTGGTAAGGCGATTAGCGACGCGACGGCGATTTCAGAACAACTTGGGCGACTTGATGTTGAAATCACCGTCGCGTTGCTAATCGCCTTACCAGTGCGGCCACGGCCTTACAGCGGCTGCAGCGCGGCTAAGTCACGCGACAGCCGCGCTTCACCGTATCTGCCACTGCTAGTTCGGAGCGCTGCAGTCACGCTTCTGTCGCGCGGCTGTCGCGCTGCAGCTGCGCGACTTAGAAGCGCCTACAGTCGCGCGACAAAAACGCCTATATATATGTGAAAGCGCTCTAAGTCTTAATTAAAACGTAACGCATAACACAGCACACTCGTCATGGACGCGTACCACACAACAGACCGGGCAAACCTCTACGGTCGTGTTTTTTTTAGTTTAGTATAATAAGTCCGATATTTAGAGATAACAATGTTATTTTAAGTCTTGAAAAAATAAAAACTATAAAAAATAATCTAATTATATTTTTTTAGCGATAGAAACAATCGTATCGTAAGCACGGCAGCATAATGCATCCCCCGTAGGTCCTGACGTGTACAGTCAACCAATTTGATTCCTAGGCCATCATAGAACCCTGTCATAGTAGTGACGTATGTACATCGTAGCGACGTACGCCACTTTACTATAACAGGATTCTATGGTACCTAGGAATCAAATTGGTTGACTGTACGGCCCAGTAACGTCTATGAATTCAGAATATGACGTCACTCTAACGTCAGTGGCTGCCCTAATATGTACGGCCCAGTAACGTCCCTATGAATTTAGTATATGACGTCACTCCAACGTCAGTGACTGCCCTAATATGTACGGCCCAGTAACGTCCCTATGAATCCAGTATATGACGTCACTCCAACGTCAGTGGCTGCCTTAATATGTACGGTCAAGTAACGTCCCTATGAATTCAGTATATGACGTCACTCCAACGTCAGGGGCTGCCCTAATATGTACGGCCTAGTAACGTCCCTATGAATTCAGTATACGACGTCTCTGTAACGTCTGTAAATTGTCGTCTTGAGGCTGTGACAAATTGACGTCATCTGCTGGGACCCCCCGACGTCAAGAAATGACGTCTCTTACGTCGAGCAGTACCGTAAACGGACGACATAATGACGTATAAATGCTACCTGGGATACGACAAAAAAAATTTCATGTAGTCGATCTAATTGTACTGCTTCCTCCTTTAATTTTATAATACTTATGTATATTATGTTTACCTGGTGTACAGTAAAGTGTATAATAAATAAAATAAATAAATAATATTGTTTCGTCACTATTATGCGTATGAGGAAAAGGAGTACGAAAAGTAATTACGTGTACTATAGTATCGATAAAGTACTTTATTTATGGTAAAATATTACTGATTGATAAGATATTATTCGATTTACCTAATAACTATTTTTTAAACTTCATCTAAACTTGATCACACGCCTTGTCTTATATTCACGTTTATACTCGGAAAAGCTTGACTCTGCCAGCATCGCATTAATCAAATTGGTGACATATCGACAGCAGCGCCACATACTAGGTCCAGTTGTGTGTTTAAAACATCCAGACACCTATTGAAATATACAAACAAAATTTCATCCAAATCAGTCTAGCCGTTTAGGAGAATTTAGGTGAAAAACACACGTTCAGCAGAATAACTTGTATTATATTAAACACCAACATAAGCAAACAATATGGGAACCTCTCTTAGAGTGCATCTCACTAATGATAGAAACTGAGATAAATTAAAATTAAACTGCGTTGTCAGGTTATAGTCCAATTAATTGCCTTGAGTAAAGCTCCAATTTTCAGTTTAGTTGAACCAATTTTTACTGTGAAACTCAGTCTCAGAGCTGACTTCACCTATGGATTTCAATTAAAGGTATCGGTATGTATCGGTAGGTAAGGTATCGGTAAGTTATATGTATACGTACCGAGTTTAATTCAAACTAAATTGTGTTATCATATTTTACCCAATCAATATTATTGAGTAATATTTTGGTGAATTTAGGTGAACAGATTTTCAAAGTTTTTTAGTGATTAGTCCACTGCATCTAGGGCACGCCGCAATAGCGGCGGTAAGGCCCACCATGGAGGATTGGCTAGAGAGGCGACACGGAAGCCTCTCGTACCGACTGACGCAGGTGATCTCCGGGAAGGGGTGCTTCGGGGACCACCTGCATCGGATCAGGAAGGAGCCAACGCCTGAGTGTCATTACTGCGACGCGAGCGAGGACTCAGGGCTGCACACGCTGGCGGACTGCCCGGCGTGGGAGGCGCCGAGGCGTGACCTCGTGGCAGCCATCGGGGTGGGAGTCCTCTCGCTCGGCAGCATGATTGCGGCAATGGTGCGGAGCGCGAGCGCGTGGGCCGCCGCCACCTCCTTCTGTGAGCATGTAATGCTCGCGAAGGAGATGGCGGAGCGCGCCCGGGAGAGATTTAGAACTCTCCCGGCCCGGCGAGCCCGTAACTTGCTCGCCGCGCGTCGCAGGCGCCGGTGGTCGCTTAACGACCTCCGTCCTCCATGAGCGCAGGCCTGGGGGTGGCGGGTGAGGCCGCCTGTCACCCCAGCAGAAGCAGGCCGGGACGGTGGGGCGACTAGCGCCCCTCCCCCAAACCGGGGCAAGACGGGGACACCGTGGTTCCCAAACCCGAGGGGGCCATCTGGAAACCGGAGATGGCCCAGGGTCAGTCGGGGTGCGAGGGATATGCTCTATGGGCAACCTTACACCCCGGCGTCTGTAGACCGAGACGGCGTGCGGTTTTAGTCAGTTCAAGCCCGACATAACCGCCCCCGCTGGCCGGCGGGGGGGTATCCGAAGGGATTTCCGCAAGATAAAAAAAAAAAAAAAGTCCACTACATCTGATGGTTTTCCTGCATAAATTTTCGAGAAATCGGTGGTTTTCGTTCCAATGTAACCACAATATTGGAGACACTTCATCCTTTGACACCATTTACAGCATTATCTTCGTATGTCTTGTAACAGAAAGAGCACTATCAGGTATCTGGAAAACACGGGTGTGCGTTGTTTTATAGACAATTGTTTTATATAATTTCGTTTCATAGAATAATCAATATACAGAATACTTACTTTAAAGATTCTTAAATCATTGATTTTTGTTTCACATAAAGTTTAACATTAGGATAATCATATTAAAAATTAAATTACTACACGCAATCGGAAAAAATTTAAAATTGTAAATGTTATAGTTAAAAATAAATGTGATTTGGAAAATTATAAAGGTTCTACAGTTTGATAAGTTTGTTAAACAAAAAAATGTGATTAAAAATTCATTCAATTGTGTTTCTGTGAAATATGTTTCATTGTAGTAAATTGTTTTTGAAACAATAATATTCGAAATAAAAATATAAGGACCAAATATTATATGAAACATTACTTATTTAAGTGCTTTAGTGTTTTCAATTAATAAAAATCCTAATCTAATAACTGTATATATTATTATGCATATATTAAACCACTGCGTGACGTCATCAAAAGCGCTTGAATAATGGCGGCATTCAAGGGAATCTAATTTAATGTATATTTTATGTCATTTTAAAATATAATTTGAAAAATATAACAGTATTTATATTTTTATTATTTTTTTACTGTTTAATACAGTAAAACGTGAATTAAACAAAGAATTATTTAACAATAATTGTCTGTGAAACAAATGTCTCTAAAGCAATTCTTGTCTATGTCGTTGACTTGGGAAATTGTCGAAGCAAAACTCAAATTGTTTATATTGGCTCTCTGTATTTTTTTACATTACAATTCGAGGTTTTTTTTTGCGTAAATCCTACAGATATTTTAATAGATATTGCCCTTCAAGGTGCGAAGACGAATCCAAAAAAATAAAAATCATGAGAATCGGTCTACCCGTTCTCGAGTTGAGAGCGGTCATCACTAACACGACTTTGTTTTATATATATAGATTATACCTTACTACTAATAATTATCAAAATATGGAAGTTAGTAAAGTAAGTTAGCGTCATCCGTTAATCAGCAGGTGTACCGGCTTACAAGTGAGGTTGGCTTGACCCCGAGGATCTGGGTGAAGCCCCAAGCACCCCTTCTCTTTTCTTATTTACTGCAAGTATTTGAAACGGTATCCTTCCGTTTGGTTCCGTTTTAGTAGTTTATGCAACTGTCATATAAGAAGGGGTATTAAAACACGAGAGTCGGTGTTTGTGCGATAATAGGTTGACTCGAGTGTTTTAATACCTAAGTTATATGCAGTTTCATACACTACTTTATCTTTACTCTTATGAAAAATTGAAATTAAACAAAGTAGGTAGGTTACAAGGGCGCCATTTTTTTCACAGTTCGAACTGCGCATGCGTGCGACTTTTTTTTCTTATTCAGCCTAAAACCTTAGACTAGTTTAATGAATAAAAAAGATAGCGGTACATACTATAATAAGTTTTATTTTTAATTTTATATATATGCGTTTATAAAGTGCGTATGTATAGAATCGTCTTTGAATTCGTAATTCGAATTTTTCGATTTGAGTGTATATAAAATATTTTTCGTCAAATTTTACTTCCCAAAAAACTTATCGCACTAGTTTCATTTCCTAAAAGAATCTTTAACAAATTTATGTTTCGCATTTTAATCACTTGGTCAAATATTCATAAGCGACTTTTTACTTGCTCAAGGTTTTATTAAGTCAAATATACACTAAGCAAATGCGTTATTTTGTAAAAAAATATATTCCAAATATAAGTAAAGTGGGTTAGGTTAGGTAAGAACTGTAACCCCAACAGAATTTGTTGCCGGAATTGATTTTTATAATAACAATACATTTATTATAGAAGTTCTTACCTGTTAATTATTTGAAATAAAACTATTTTTAACAGATTCTATCACGATTTATTTGATGTTATTTTATATTTTACATTTTTACACATTCGTGCTATGTTATGCCAAACCATATTTGACTACATAATACTTGGTAAAAAGAAATATTGCCATGTAATTATTTGTTAAACAATAATTTGCTGAAAATAGTATTGCTAACTGTAAAATTGCGAAAAGTTGTTTTGCCAAATATTTTTTGCCAAATGAAAATTTAGGAAATATACTTTGTCATGTGATACTTTGGGAAACATTTTTGCCCAAAAATTAATAGTCCATTTGAAACGATTATTTTAAGACTATCAATCAATATTAGTGCGTTATAACTAAATTAGTATGAAGGTTAGAAATAAAATTCACCGCGTTAAGTCAAAAAAAGATCAAAGCTACGCCAATTTCTACTTCGATTTGCATTGTAAATCCATGGATGAAAATTCAAAGCGGTTCCCAGTGTAACTTTAAATGTCGACGGGCTCTTAATGGATGCCAGAACTCCTTGGCAGATATATAGTTACAGCTTTTTTGTGAAACTAAAGTACGACAATTCATTCTTAGCGCGCGTATATTTTGCAGTTTTAAGTAACATTATAAAGTCTACTTGGGGATTGCTTGGCTTGTTAACTGTCGGTGCAAGCTCGACAAAGAAGATTCATGTTTTATTTTTGAGGATATCACAATATTGTTATATTTCCATTGGATAAACGATATACTCCTATATTGTTGTAGAACCAGTGACAACCCAACATATACATTATATATGAAAAATGTATTATTTAATTTGATGGTAAACACAAATTAATATAATTACTCAACTTCAACTCTACTTAAAATTGTACCCGTTATTGGGTGAGAGCGTTATTTATAAATTTGTATTTATATGGATGGAAAAATTACTGTGGGTGTATGGGGCCCACTATGATCTTCAGGGTCCAAGCCAATCTCACCAGCAAACTTATATACCTGTGAATTGATGTACGAGGCTCTGCGTAGGCTTTCCTCTCGGGGTTGCCGTCAAGTAAATAAATAATAACGTTTCTAATGACAAACTTTTCCTTCTTTAAAATTCTAGAGTTTGAGGTTTTGATATGTTTTAATGCTAACGAGAAAATCTCGCGAATTGCTCATGAAATTTAAACGAGCATTTTTAGTTCGTAAATCATTCCTTCTGAAATACAAATTACTCTTATTTATTTGTTCGGAACAATCTTTTTTTTTATTAGTGGCTTAAATTCCGCTGTACATTTACTTTACTTCACAAATGACATACCTATTAGAATCCAATGTGTGTGATTGCACAATACTATAAAGAGATTTATCTATATATTAATACGTGAAGGGATAACTTTACATCCCTTTTTACGAAAATTGCGTGGATGGAGGAGTGTGAGATTTGGCAGTTATAGTTTATATGGAGGAAAATTGCAGAATGTGATGAATTATGCATAAATAAATCAATAAATAAAACCTTACACACACTACCATGCATTTGGACACACCAATGTTTTTTTTTCTTTCTTTGGCCTTTCTTTGTAATGAATACCAGTGTCAAGTAATTAGATAAATCGAGTCATTTGCATTTGCATGTGAATTTAATACAATGCAGAGTTTTGTCATTTAGTCAAGGTCAAGTAAAGTCCGTCATAGTCAAGTTAAAGTCCTACGCTAGTAAAGTGGTGGACGCTTTACTAGGCTTCTTTGGAGTTTTGGGAACAACACGGATAATCACATTTCACGGTAAATATGCCACTTTCCTACAATTGTGCATGTTATCGACGACATTATGTCTAAAAAACCCACCATTTGTACATATAAAAACCCTAATTTACACAAATTTTTGAAAACGAAACACTGCCACGAAGTGTTTTGCCCCGTTGGCGCCAAAACTCTTACCTTTTTTTTTCGTGCGGTAATCCCTTCGGATACCCCCCCGCCGTCCAGCGGGGGTGGTTATGTCGAGCTTGAACCGACTAAAACCGCACGCCGTCTCGGGTCTGCAGACGCCGGGGTGTATGGTTACCACCACCACCATAGAGCATATCCCTCGCACCCCGGCTGACCCTGGCCCATCTCCGGTTTCGAGATGGCCCCCTCGGGTTTGGGAACCACGGTATCCCCGTCTTGCCCCGGATGGGGGAGGGGTGCTAGTCGCTCCACCGTCCTGGCCTGCTTCTGCTGGGGTGACAGGCGGCCTCACCGTCCACTCCAATCTCTCCCGGGCGCGCTCTGCCGTCTCCTTCGCGAGCATTACATGGTCGCAGAAGGAGGTGGCGGCGGTCCACGCACTCGCGCTCCGCACCATTGCCGCAATCATGCTGCCGGACGAGAGGAGTCCCACCCCGATGGCCGCCACAAGGTCACGACTCGGCGCCTCCCACGTCGGGCAGTCCGCCAGCGTATGCAGCCCCGAGTCTTCGCTCGCATCGCAGTGATGGCACTCAGGCGTTGGCTCCTTCCTGATCCGATGTAGGTGGTCCCCGATGCTCCCCTTACCGGAGATCACCTTCGTCATTCGGTACGAGCGGCTTCCGTGTCGCCTCTCTAGCCAATCCTTCATGATTGAAAGAAGAAAGAAAGAAAGAAAGAAAGAAATAAATTTATTCAGTCTGCTTTGAGACGCACTTAAAGTATAAAGAAAAAGAATAGCCTGATGGGCCTTACCGCCGCTATTGCGGCGTGCCCTGCGCTTGATCCCCCAAATCGTTCCTTCCACTCCACCACGATGGCCTGGCACAGCTGGGACTGCACGGCCTCGATTTCTCGATGCTCAAGGTTCCGTCCCTGCTCCCGCGCCTCCTTTCGCCACTGGTACAGTTGCGAAAGGGCTCTCTCCTCCAGGTCCCATGGCGGAGTTCCGGCAGGGAGACTCGCCGCCTCGAAGGAGATCGTGCGGTACCGGCGGATGACCCTGTTGGCCATCACCCGCTGCGGAGCGCGCAGGATCCGCACACTTCTGGCCTAGGGGTCACTAGTACCTTTTTTTTTCGTGTGGAATATCCCCCCCTCCCCTTTGGATACCCCCCCGCGCCGTCCAGCGGGGGCGGTTATGTCGGGCTTAAACTGACTAAAACCGCACGCCGTCTCGGGTCTAAAAAGACGGGGTGTAAGGTTGCCCATAGAGCATATCCCTAGTACTACCTTTTTTTTTTCTTTCGGAATTCCCTTCGGATACAGCATCCCCTATAGCATATCCCTAGTACCTAAGAATTAAACTGCAATAAGTGAAGACCAAAATAATTATTTTTAGAATAGATATCTTCTTTTGTGCTTAAACTTTTATTGTATAAACCAGTATATTTACTGTATTAAAAATACAAATTTAATGTAGAATCCAGATTTTTCTGAGATACCATTAAAATATAAATATATTACGGGAATTTTGATATAAATTGTATAAAAACTGTGCCTCGACAGTTAATCTAATAAGATTTATACTCAAATTTCTACCATTACCAGAATCTACATCATTACAATTCCGCGAAATAGCTGCTCTAAATGAAGTGCCATTAATCAAATCTCAAAACCAACGGCCGTTTACATAATTCTATCCAGGCGAGCCGGGCGCTTTGCGACCGCTTCCATTGTGGGCTGTAATCATTGATGTTGTATGAATAGGTCTTAATATTATTACAACAAATATTTCTATTTTACATAGAAGGATCTAACCGACAAGCTTTCTTGTAGGGAAAGTGTCGAACAGAGGGAACTTCACCACTTAAACACTCTTTTTATTTATCCTTTAGCTAGAAACAGCCTTTACTTTAGATAAAAAGTGTACTTATAACCAAACAAATATAAAAACAAGTTCTTATTGTTATAAGTGTGCCTCCTAACTAGCAATATTAAAATATTTTTAAAAGTTCAGGGACATTCTATATTAGGGTGCTTTGATTCCTAATACAATTACTAAACTAAAAGACGTGACAGCGAAAACTCTTAATTCCATCATGTTAAATCATCGTGTTAAATCAGGTAGGAAAGTGAATTTCTGCAACCTATAAAAATGCCGACTGAACTTTGAAATGCGAGTTGACTAGCCTAAGAAATTTTAAAGGCAATGTTGATCTTTATACCTATATAGACTAAAGAGTTAATTCAATGAACTTCTAAAGCATTTTATCAAAACTTACATAAATATCGTACACATTGTGTTCACGTAGATAATTCATACTGATACGAGAATATAGTGACAGATTTTCTTGTGATTGTCTCATAAAGGTGGAGAGGTTCGGTCGATATTGGCTGTCGGCATAAGTGGCTTGTGGGAAGAAATGTGAGGCTATTTGTGCTAGGCTATTCGACTCAAGCACCCTCTGGCCGCGACCCGGCGCGCTTGCTACCACGGTTCTATCACACAGACTAGATTAACTAGCCGACTTCATCTCAAAGACCCTACATCCTAAATCGCTATTTTATACAAAGTAGTATATAAATTGAATGAAATATTATCTGCAAAGTAGATTCTAATATTTTTACACAATAATGAACCCCAGGTGTTTTGAGGACGAAAAAATAAAATGATTATGATACAAATTGGTTAACACACAACAAATTCCGAATGAAATAGGGATTAATATATTTCCTACGTTGAATAAATTCTCAATGAGATATGTACTAAATTGTTCCTACCTTCGAAGTAATGGTGTGTGAATTTGTTAGGTAAAACGATATAGATTAATTCTATTAAAGATCAAGTATGGTATATTAAAGTGATCCATGAAAAATTATCACAGAGATATCTCTACAGACTACAGCCAATTAGACTTATATCGTAAAAAAGGGAATATAACAGATTATATCAATTTATATCCGAAAGAGAGATAGGTAAACGAAAAATTCGCATCCGAACCTAAGTTTCCTATTATTATTAACTAGAACTGCTCTAAGATTCTCAGTGTTGCTCACTGTAATAGAACCTTCGTAAAAGCAGCCACTAACCGTATTATGTCAAGATACAAACAGACAAAAAACATTATGTCAACTACCGACCCTTCACATCTTATATAGCGAATGAGATAAATTTGCTACAACTTCCGACATGATTATTGTTTGCCAACTAGAAGTAGCGCCAAGAAACAACTATGTACAATTCTACAAACATAAGAGGTGTTAGCGACGCTCATAAAACCTTTTTTGTATATAAACTACATTCTATGTTCTAAACTTCTTTTAAAATTATATACACCGTCTTTTGGTTTTTTCCTTCACTTCTCTCTGTATTTTTGCCAATAAATGTGCCTTTTTTACAAACTAGTATTGTGATCATTTTATTTACTCGGCTACATAAGCAACAAGTTGGTCTTCGAGCCGGATTATTATGTTCCACACGCCTCCGCACAAAATGGTTAATACGCGGAGTACGTTGCGTAAGGAACAACAGGATGGCCGCGCGCAAGAAGAGCCGAGTCATGCAATGCGTGACGACACAATACGAGTTCCACCGGTAGAAGAAGCCTGCAGCGCGACGTTGCCGGGCGGTAACATCAAGTCCGAACCACCGCCGCAACCACGTGTTGGAGAAAAAACTGTGAGTATTAAATCTTGCAACCTATCGAGATCTTCAGCGCGTGTGAGGAAAGCGCAAATGGTCTTAAAAGCTGAAAAGCTAAAGGCAAAAATACAAATTGATTTGATCGACAAGCAGCTAGCGGCTGACCTAGCTGACCTACAGAGTGAAGTCGACGAAGAATACAGTCCACTAATGAGTCCTCATATCAATGTTGAGAAATGGGTGGAAAGCGGTTACCTTGAACCGCACGGTCTGAAACCTTTACAGACGGACCAACCATTCGACCATGAGCGCCCTATGCCTACAGTGGCAAAGGCAACTGCACCCGGTAACATTGACAGCGCACCGTATGTAGCTCAGATTACACACGACAGCGAAGACACGCTGAAAAGTCTGGCAAACGCGCTGAAAGAAGTTGCTATCGCGGCTGTGAATGGTAAGTCTGATACCAAGCTGCTTAGTCGCTTGAGCACACCTAGAGACTTACCAGAGTATTCCGGTGACCCGTTGGGGTGGCTACATTTTAAGCACGCCTATTATGAATCTACAACACTTATGGCGTTTACGAAAATGCCTGCGAGGTCCGGCCAAAGAAGCGGTCACTGCCTTGCTCATCAGTGCATCCTCACCTGATACGATAATGTCAACTCTCCAGTTACGCTTCGGTAACCCTGATTACATACTTTGTAAAATAGTGAGTGACATTAAGAAATTACAACCAATGTGCAGTGAATATCACAAAGATATTGTAGCATTCGCAGTGAAAATACAGAACTTTGTTGAAGTTGTACGGGCGGTCGGTCGAGAGGAGTACCTACAAGGTATGGAGATTACTACCATTATCTTATCGAAGCTCCCGACTGTACTACTTTCCAAATGGTCAGATTATAGCTACCCATTGATGACTACAGAACATAAGTCTCGTCTAGTATTATTGTCTGATTTTCTACAAAATGAAGCCATTAAGATGTCCCATACTGCTAGTACGCTTCATTTTACAAATACGCGTGGTGATTTTGTATTACAGCAAGATAGAAACCATGACGGTAATACAAGAGGGAAACAGCGTACGAACGCAATATTGTTGCATACTGAAAATGTAGATCAACCTTCCAAGTGTACATTTTGTCGTACTGGTACTCACAACTTAACCAAATGTAAAGAGTTCAGACGTGCGCTACGGAAAGTGAGATGGCAGCATGTGAAAAACAGAAGGATCTGTTTTAAATGCTTGGTAGCACGTCACGACAAGACGACGTGCCCCTCACCCGCCTGCGACGAGGATGATTGCAGGCAGCCCCATCATCGCCTCCTGCATTATCCCGTACGTACGAACAACGGCTCGGAGCGTCATCGTCAGGTGCCAACGCCGCAGTCGCGGCAGGAGGAGGAGGTGCAGTCACCGCCGAACGCGACCTCTTCTAACATGGAATCCGTGACACAAATAAACTCTAATAATAATTCAGTGTTATTAAAAGTTGTGCCGATATCTATACGCGGACCGAACGGTATAATAAACACTAGTGCATTGTGTGACGATGGTAGTACCATAAGCTTAATAAGCTCTGCACTAGCCGAGCGCGCTGGTTTGCGAGGACAGCCGCAGACGTTGCGCGTAAGTGGTGCATGGGAGAATATGGAACTGGTATGTGATGCAACCGTAACGAATGTGGACCTTATTAGTGCTGACAATAAGGTTCATTCTATTAGATTAAAAAGTGTTCAAAGCTTGAATTTACCCTATAATGATTGTTTACCTACTGTAAATTATGATAAATATCCCCATTTAATGTCTTTAAAAGATAACTTATGTGTATCAAATTTGAAACCCGAAATTCTTATTGGGCAAGACAATTGCCATTTATTGTTACCTTTAGAAGTAAGATTAGGGAAATTATATGAGCCGTGTGCTACACTCTCTCCCCTAGGTTGGTGTTTACATGGTAGCGTACGGCTGCCGCGCGCCGCCTGCAGACGCCAGCGTAATTCATTTCTGGTTCACTCGACCTTGTGTGTATCGTCGAACGAGGGTGAAGCCGAGTCTAGCGTTGCAACCGACCTTAAGCCACGAGATCTGCACGATATGGTAAGGCGTTCATTTTTATTAGATTCCGTAGGGATTTCTAGCAAACCTCGCCAGAACATGAATGACGTCAGAGCAGTCTCACAGCTGGAACAGGCAGCCAAACTTGTAAATGGTCGCTGGGTTGTAAGTCTACCATGGCGAGATGAGAGTCGCAAGATGCCGAACTCCTACTTCAACGCTTTGAAACGATTATCAGGTATAGAAAGGAAAATGAGTAAGGATAAGGGCTTTGCAGAAAGATACAGGGAGCGTATTCAACATTTATTAGAGAATGACTTCGCTCGGGAGCTGCACGACACAACACCTACAACGAAGACGTGGTACTTACCGCACTTTGGGGTAGACAACCCTAACAAAAAGAAACTCCGTTTGGTGTTCGATGCTGCTGCTGAGGTGGATGGTCTAAGTCTTAATAGTTTCTTATTTACAGGGCCGGATTTGTTGTCATCTCTCTTCGGAGTGTTATTACGTTTCAGGCAGAATAAAATCGGTGTTATGGGTGATATAAAGGATATGTTCCTGAGGGTAAAAATACATGCTGATGATCAGCAAGCACTTCGGTTTCTCTGGAGGGATAGTCCCACTTCACCATTAAGAACCTTTGTTATGACTTCGCTTATCTTCGGCGCTAACTGTTCTCCGTTTGTCGCACAGTTTATTAAAAATAAAAATGCACTTCGCTATGAGTCTACACTGCCGGCCGCCGTGAATGCTATACTACACTCGCATTATATGGATGACTACATCGACAGTCTGCCTGATGATGCGACCGCCATTGAAATGGTAAGTAATGTCATACGAATTCATCGGGATGGTGGATTTGAAATTCGCAATTGGACGAGTAACAGTCTGCAGGTGTTGGGCAGCGTACCAAAAGAAAGTCTTGGCCCGGCATCGGTGAAGCTCAAGATAGGACAGCAGTACGAAGGAGAGAGGACACTGGGTCTTATATGGTATCCGCGAGAGGATGTACTCGGTTTTGACTTATCACTTAAGAAAATCCCTCCGAACATTAGAGAAAACAAACACCGCCCTACAAAGCGAATGATGTTGCGAATTATTATGTCTATTTTTGATATTCTAGGACTTTTAGCACCATTCACGGTACAGGGGCGCATCATGTTACAAGATGTGTGGCGTTTAAATATCGGATGGGACGACGTCATACCAGATATTATTTACGATAAGTGGTGCGTATGGCTGGATTTATTACAGGACATGTCTCAGGTACGCTTACCTAGATGCTATATGTTTGCTTGTTCGAGTGAAGCAGATGTCACCGAATCAAAAGCGGAGGTCATACGTAGACAGGGAGACGTGCAGGTAGCTACCCCTTCAATACCCTCCGCTTACCCGAAACTCATACAAGGTGAGTACAGGCCGTATTATAATAATTTACAGTTACACTTATTTAGCGATGCGTCATCAAAGGCTATGTGTGCGGTGGCTTATTGGCGCTGGACACATAATGGTAAGTTTAATGTAGCCTTTGTAGCTAGCAAGTGCCGCGTCGTGGGTTTGAAGCCGGTAACCGTGCCGCGTTGTGAGCTTCAAGCAGCTCTACTGTCAGCAAGGTTGGCTGACACTATTTTAAAAGAGCACCAAATGGAACCACAGCGCAGATTTTTTTGGTGTGACTCTACAGTAGTCTTACAGTGGATTAAAAACACCACACGTACGTATAAAGTCTTTGAAGCTAATCGTTTAGGTGAAATAGATGAATTTACGCGACCAAACGAATGGAGATACGTGCCTACGACGATGAATATAGCAGATCTGGCTACGAGAGAGGATTTCGATCGTTCACTTTTTCAAAGTGAGTGGATCACTGGTCCTACATTTTTATATGACAACGAAGAGTCGTGGCCGTCTGATATTTGCCCTCAGGCGGTAGAATCTGCAACGCCTGTTGATCATGTTTTCGTTACACAAAATTTAGTGGTTAACTTACCCGTGCCTGACCCTCAGCGATTCTCATCGTGGTTGAAGCTGTTGCGCGTCACTACTTACGTTCTGACATTCATTATGAGATGTCGGAAAATAACTTGTGACATAGACTGTATAACGATGGAAGAGGCCGAACGCTTGCTTCTAAGACAGAGCCAGTACGAGACGTTTCCCGATGAGCTATCGGCGATAAGAAATGGTAAAGCGTTAGCACGTAGTAGTAAGTTACTTAGTTTATCTCCTTACCTTGATGAATACGGTGTTCTTCGAGTAGGCGGCCGCGCTGATGCTGCACTTGATGTATCTCTGGAAGCTAAGAGGCCGGTCATATTATACGGTAAGCATCCCATACCTCAGCTCATCATACGTCATTACCATGTTAAAGCAGCACATGGGAATCAAGAAAGCGTCGTGAACCAGGTGAAACAAAAGTATTGGATAGTAACACTGAGACCTGCGGTGAAACTTGTAGCTTCTAGGTGTTTATTTTGTCGCATAAGGAATCCGCAGCCGTTGATACCGAGGATGGGTGACTTGCCTGAGGCACGGATGGCTCATCATCAGCGGCCGTTCACGTTCTGCGGATTAGATCTTTTTGGTCCTATGGAGGTTGCCGTGGGTAGACGTAGAGAGAAGCGATATGGTGCTTTATTCACATGCCTTACAGTGCGAGCTGTACATATTGAGCTAGTGTCGTCACTCACCGCAGATTCCCTCATTCCCACTCCCTCCGATTAGAAGAATGGCTGCTAGACGTGGCTGGCCACGACATCTATATTCTGATAATGGTACCAACCTACGATGCGCTGATAGGGAATTGAATAGATCAACTCAAGAGTTGAAGGCCCTTAAGGTTGAGGGGATGAATAATGGAATGGACTTTCACTTCATTCCACCAGCAAGTCCACACTGGGGTGGGGCTTGGGAGCGTCTCATCCGCAGTGTAAAAACTTCACTGCGTGTAGTTTTAAACGAGCGTGCCCCTCGAGAGGAGGTATTGTCTACTTTGTTGGCTGAGGTAGAAAATATAGTTAACAGTCGGCCGCTGTCTCATGTCTCGGTAGAAGCTGGTAGCGTGGAAACTTTAACTCCAAATCATTTTCTTTTAGGCACCGCCTCCTGTTTACCCGTTATCGGCGTTTTTGATGACTCTGATCTACACCTGCGAAAGCTTTGGCGCAAGACACAAATTTTAGCAGATATGTTTTGGCAGAGGTGGCTCAAGGAAATATTCCCTGAACTATTACCTCGTCGGAAGTGGACTGCAGATCAGAAGCCTCTTCAGGTTGGCGATCTCGTGCTTATTGTAGATCCTAGCTCCCATAGGAACTCGTGGCCTAAGGGGCTGATCGAACAGGTCTTTCCGGGGAAAGATGGGCGTATAAGGTTGGTCGAGGTGAGAACCCAAACTGGCGTTTTGAGACGTTCAGCGGCGCGTGTGGTTCCCATAGACCTCAGTTATTGAGTGCTGAGACAGCACTAGGGTGGGGAGTGTTAGCGACGCTCATAAAACCTTTTTTGTATATAAACTACATTCTATGTTCTAAACTTCTTTTAAAATTATATACACCGTCTTTTGGTTTTTTCCTTCACTTCTCTCTGTATTTTTGCCAATAAATGTGCCTTTTTTACAAACTAGTATTGTGATCATTTTATTTACTCGGCTACATAAGCAACAAGAGGCATGGACTTGTAGTACGTTTAACTTCAAGAGGACGGAGTGAGATAAATAAATCGGGAAAACAAAGCAATGCTTTGTAAATCAAAAACAGTGAGTTACATTCCGGAACGGGAACAGGCGTTGGCAGAAGAGCGGGTCGCCCGACAAAGTCCACAATACACGTAAAATCAATTTAACAAAGCCACTTGAGCCGCACTGACCTTTACGTGTCTATTCACACACGCAAATATATTTATCTCTTTTGAAGTTACCATTTTAACACAACTCACCTTAACACAAAATAGATATTAGTACTAATTTGGTTATCTTTCATGAAATTATCTTTATACACCTATTTAATGACGAATAACGACCCGGGGTCTGCTCTCCGCTGCATCTCATCCTGATGTGACTTATCTTGACTTCTAAGGTAGCAATTGTCGTCTGATCCCATAACCTCGAGAGGAAAGCTTGCATCAAAGCCTCATCCGTTAATCAGCAGGTTTATAGGGTCGCAAGTAGGGTTGGCCTGGGCCCCGAAGATTTATAGATGAACTTAAAAATAACAAATATTTAACACTCCAACTATAAACATTTTTACAGTGAAGAAACTCAATAATATTGTTTTCAAATTTCCTTATATTAACTCTCGTTTCGTTCGCGCCAATATTCTAGTGATTTTAAAATGGGTTGGGATGATAAAGAGAACTAAATTGCTATGATACACAAAGTTGGTATGGAGCCAAATGCAATTTTATTTTTTGCCCTACAGTACCAGTATTATAAAATGATGGGTATCAAAAGATGTTTGCAGCCACCGTTAAGCGCTAGCTAATAATGTAAATGTGAACCGTGGGCTTTTAACTACCTACATTAATAAATATGACCATGTCTCCTCCTACCGCTAAGAACTCAAGTGGCTCCCAATCCGTCTCTGCAGGAACACTCGGATACTGTGCCTTCTATTTAATATTCTTCACAATCCTCTAGCCCCCTTCTACCTAAGGGAACGATTTTCCTTTGCCCGTTCTCCCGTTGCGCCTTGCAGATCCCACCTACATTCAACACTCAAATTCCCTTCCCATTAAACCAACTTCTACTCGTTTTCCTTTTCTGTTCATGCAGTGAGACTGTGGAACACGCTTCCTGCTGATATCAGAGACTATAACTCAATCAATAGTTTTAATCTCAAACTTCGTCAACACTACCTATCCTCTACCTATGATTGACTCCTTCCAATAATCCTTTATGAACTTGTATCCTATATATAGCAATGCATGTACGTATGTATTTTGTATTATATATATTATAATATCTTACATAATATGTTACGTAGTTTGTTTCAAATAAAAAAATTACATATATATTACATATTATTTCGAACTGCGATAATATTTAATAAAAACGAAAACGTATTTGCACAACTGCAAGATTATGCGGAGTACATTAATGTGATGAGTATCAGATGATATAATTATAAAAGAGCTCTCCCCAAAACATCAAATTACATAATCTGCGATACGATTTGTACTGATGTCAGATTTGTCAGCCCTGGTAAAATATCGTACTAATATTATAAACACGAAGATACCTGAAGATTGGTTTATGGATAGCGTCGGGGGCGACGCCGTCGGCCCGGTGCTACGCAACGCCTCGTGCTCGTTGTGTCAAACAGTTTTTTGACGTTTTTTGCTTAGATTATTAATATGTCTAGATAGACAGTCAAAGCGTTGAAAGCGGCCAAAAAATAGGGCCCAACTATTGGGCCCAAAACGATTTTCCTGCTTTTAGTGTCAGACGCACTGTCAGTGGGCACGGACAATAATTAGTGATTTTGAAAATGACTGTTTGTGTGGTAAAAGTGTGCAGAAATTATAAAGGACATACTAAATCAATAAAAAAAAATCCTATCATCGGTAAATACCATTGTATCGTACCAATTTTAGCAAAATAAGCCATTAGCTTTTTTCTAAAATAATTTAATATTGTCGTCGCCATTTTATACTTAACGGGTGTGTTGCTAGTTACTCAAGTCAAAACACCCATAAAAAACGTGGCCTAGCGGGTATATTATGCAATATAATGTGCAATATAATATGAGTATCGTATGAGGGGTATTTCGGCATGCTGAGTACGAATTTGATGTCATTTTTGCAAGACAAAATATGACCACCAAGTCGTAGTTATGAAATTTCAGAATGGACTTGGTATCATGTATTTTCGGTTATATTTTTTCAGAACACCAAGCGATCCAATACTAAGAAACCGATGGATAGAGATAATACGAAAAAGTCGTAAAGAGGCATTCTGGCAACCGACGAAAAACTTAGTTGTTGCTCTGACCATTTCAATAGAAACGAGTAATATTTGGTCAATGAGCAGGGACGCCTAAGATTAAAGGAGGGAACGGTGCCTCGTAAGGCAAGTTTATAAAATAATAATAAAAAAAATATTCCACAAAAACGGGTAAAATTATTACCTATTGTAATTTTATTTCCTTGGACGCTTTTACAGTCTCCTAAAACATACAGAGATTAAATGTAAAATTTAAGCGGGATTTTACGAAAAATATGCATACTTTTATGTTGCCCGACGTTTCGCGTAATATCCTTATCATGCAATGTAATTTTCTAAAAGTTAATATTACAAATAAAGTTGGTAATGATTTGGCTTAACCTAAATAATTTAAAAGATTGTACTAATTTATCAAGCAAGCAAGCTCATGCAGCAAGATAAAAATATATCAATAATTTTCTTTATTTTTGACATCATTAATTTTATTTACTTTCACCATATTGATCACAGGATTCACAGGTCCCGGTCCGTGCAAATATTTGTAGGTATGTATGAATATTTGAATAGTATATTTGCATTGGTCTGGGCATTCATCTCAATCGGTTAATCTTAAAATCACACGATGGTGTTGGAGCAAGACAGCCGTCTGTAAGTTCTTCAACTATTGCCACGGATAGAGTTGACCCTCATATATCCCAAGGTGAGCCAGAGTGTGACACAAACCAGGAGCCCATAAACATCCGGGCCCGTCTTAGCATTCCCTCTTTAAAGTCAACCACCTGGAAAGCCCACGACCAAAACTTAGCCATCCTGTTAGAGCATCCCGGAACAAAGCAGGATTTAAACAGTCAGGTAGAATCTTTCCAGGTTAGCATTTACTCATACCTACATGAGCATTACCCACCATCATTACCTTACGCGCGAAAAAACCGAGAAAACGCGTTCAAAATTAAAATGAGAAAGAAAAAGCGGGACCTTATCAAACGACTACGGTTTGCTAAAGCTATGGGCGATAATCAACTTAATCATCAACTGGCCAGAGCTTTAAGGTCCATACTGAAATTAATTCAAGGAATTTCTGTTCAAATAATAAATGAAAACAATAATTTTAATAGAGCAAAACATGAAGTAGAGTTCGATAAGGACCCATTTAAGTACTCGAGGAATATTTTTAGCGACAGAAAGCAAGATAGGCTACTGCTAAGTAACGATCAGATCCATAGCTACTATAAAAGTAATTATGAGGTGCCTAAATACGAAAAACAATACAGTAAACCAAACGCGCAAAAACCATTAGGCCCTCATTTCACATTTGACTGTAATCCACCTAGCTTAGACGAAATAGAACACCAAATCAAAAAGAAACCAACAAAAACCGCCCCAGGGCCTGATGGCATACCTTACATTATCTATAAAAAATGCCCATCGGTACGTAAACATCTTCTAAGCATATTCAATAGGATCTGGTCGAGTAAAGAAGTCCCAGCGGCCTTCGGCAAGGCTAATTTTGTGCTCATTCCAAAGAAAGAAATAGTAACTAGTCCAAAAGACGCTAGACCAATAGCATTAACCAATACAATTTCTAAAATTTTCTTCTCATGGCTTCAATTTAAAATGACAAATTTCATGATCAATAATAACTATTTCAGACCAAACCACCAAAAAGGGTTCCTACCCGGAATTTCAGGATGTCTGGAACACAATTCTTTACTGGCGGAAAGTTTAAAAGATGCCAGATCAAATGAAAAGCAAATAACAGTTTGTTGGATAGACCTAGAAAACGCTTTTGGCTCAGTACAACACGAGCTTATGTTGTTTGCATTAAAATGGTATCACTTTCCGTCCATCATTTGGGAAATAATATCCTCTTATTATGGTAAATTAAAGTTTGTGATTAATACCAAAGATGGATACACGCAACCTTTAAATTATAATGTGGGTTTGTTCCAAGGTTGCTGTTTATCACCTATAGTTTTCAATATAGTAATAAATATTTTAATAGACAACATTTCCACACACGACAAGAAGTGGGGCTATCGGTTTAAGCTAAACGGTAAATATACGGAGTCTATCCTCGCATTCGCGGACGATTTGGCAATACTGACTCGTAACCCAAACAGTGCCAGGACCTACTGCGTAGAGTAGACGATTTCTGTAGATGGACAGATGGAATGAGAGCAAAACCTAGCAAATGCTACTGTCTATGTCTGGGTAGGCGGGGTTCCAGGTATACTTCATATGACCCAGGGCTTAGTATAGGCGGGGAAAACGTTTCAACTATATCTGAAACCGTGCCTTTCAAATTCCTCGGAAGAAAGATTGACAACAGAGGTTGCACTCCAGCTTTGGACGAATTAATTGATAATTTCATTATCGATTTAAAAAAGGTAGACCAACAACCAATAAGTAATGTTAAAAAAGCTTGGGTCTATGACAATTATTTAACCTCGCGTCAAAACTGGCCGTTTCTTATATATGATATAAACCAGAGCCTCCTCAAAAAACTAGATGCGAGTGTCACGAAGACACTGAAGTCGTGGCTAGGGCTAGCTCAGTCGGCCGACCCGTCGGCACTATATAGATACGCGAATAATTTTGGAATGACGCTTAAGAAGCCATCAGAACTCTATAAACACCTAAGAGTAACTAAAATGCACGTCTTATCGGAATCTAAAGACGAAATAGTAAAAGTCCTTCCAAAAGATAAAAATGCATCGGAGCTCGAATCACGCCTCCAGTTCCATAAAAGATTCATGATAGGCTCGCAGACTGGTAGAGTAGGTCTAGGTAATATTCAGAGACAAACAGATAAAGAAATAACAAAATCTTTTCTTCAAGCAGACGAAAACAACACCTATAAGGTGCACGCAATGAACCTAGAAATGCAAAACGAATGGTTGACCCTAGGTGAATTTTGTATTCCCATAGCCTTAAAATGGCGTACCATAATATACGACTGGTCACCGGCCTTACTTAAATTTTACCTAAATGCATTCCAGTTGACCCTCCCCGACCAAAGCAATCTGGTCAGATGGGGAATAGCCACAGACAAAACATGTAACTCATGTGGTGAAGCAACTGGTACGGCTAGGCACCTACTAGTGGGTTGTAAAACGCTATTAGACCGGGGTCATTACTCGCGCCGTCATGATAAGGTATTAGAAATCATACGTGAGGCTGTAAGTTTGGCGGTAGCTAGAGCGAAAAAAGGATTAACCACAAACCAAAGAAATGACATTGCGTTTGTAAAGGAAGGCTGCTCAAAGAAATCACCTCAAAAGCCATATTCAATTTTGATAGCTGCCGTTGACTGGACAATACTCGTAGACACGTATGAGAAGCACTATATGATACCGGAGGATATCTGTGCCTCATCATCCAGACCCGACATATTCCTTTTTTCACGATCGCATAAGCGTGCAGTGCTTGTAGAACTCACAGTACCGTGGGAAACTAATATACCTAAAGACCACGCTATAAAGACAAACAAATAGTTTGATTTGACAAACGAGTTAACCAAAAACGGCTACGTGGTTAAACTCTATGCCGTAGAAGTAGGAGCAAGGGGAATTCCAGCTAAATCCCTGTACAACTTACTTAAAGACCTCGGATTGCCAAGAGCTTCAGTAAGCTCTTTATTAAAACGTATATCAAAAGCGGCATTGTTAGGATCTTACCAAATTTGGATAGGTAGGGGGGGGAACACTACTGACGGTGGAGGTGAGCGCTGATGCATCACAAGGTGGCCACCCTAAACCTACATCTGGGTCGCAAGTCCCAGTCGCCGTCATGGTGTTCCTCTCTGTACCACGCTATGGACCCGGCGACCGCACGGTGAATCCATGGAGTGCTGAGAATCGGATCTCACTGCTTCAAAATTCAGTTGCAAAATTTGACCCGAACATACATACATACAGCCAAGTTGAATAAAATTTGTAAGATAAGTTATGCTACATATCACATTAATAATCAAAAAAATAGTAGTCAAAAATACTTAAAGTACTAGCTTTTACTAGACCAGTCTATAATTAATATTACGATAATTCGACCAACGAAACATGTTGTTAATGTTGTATCAATATTATTCATTAATACATAACATTTTCCCTATTTTTAAGGCAGTTTTTAGCAACTGGTATCTATTTATACACGCACACTAAAAATGCAAACTGACATGACGCGAGTGTAAGACGAAGCTTTCACGCACACTATTATGGAAAATTCGTCCCATTTCTTTTTGTTCTTTTGCAGCGCGATGCTCTATCTAGACATATTAATAATCTAAGGTTTTTTGATTCAGTTTTGTGATTTTTATAAAAATGTATATATATTTAGTGTAGTTTAGGTACCTAAGTGTAAGTATATTTAACATCCATTTTGTATATATATGTTGCAATTTAGTGATGCGGATGCGGAGGTAAGTCAACCTACTACATCGTTATTAAATTTAGTACGATGTCCCCACTGTTCCCAAGCCCGTTTTTTTAAGAGCGAGCGAGGTTTGAAAATACATGTCGGGAAAGTACACAAACCCCGACATGTATTTCCAAACCCCTCTTTGCCTGTTACTACTTCAGTTCCTGAAAATAATATTGAAATTCCCTTTTGGCAAAGATTGAAAAATTCTGTTTCGATTTTAAAGAGAATTCCTCGTGGCGCAAGACCTATAGTTGCAAAAAGTTTATCCAATTGTATAGGTCTTGTGGTACGAGAAAATTCTAAAACGGCTTGGGAACAACTACTCACCTTTCCTTACAAAATTTTACATATTAGGACAGACAAACGGACAACTTCGAATTCTCTAACATCCCAAATCAAAAATAATTGCAATGTCTCATTAGATAATTTAAACCCCACATTCTCAGTTTTTCGCAAAAGCAATATCTTTAATTTAGTGGAATCCAAATTAAGGGATGGTGATGTAAGTGGAGCATCGAGGTTACTTTTTAGTAACGATGTAGTGGCGCCTTGCTCTCCGGAAACCCTTGCTGGTCTGCGGAGTAAGCATCCAGCGCCGGCGGATAACCTTTCTTTTCCTGAGGCTCCTGACGCCAATTCTGATTGCCTGTGCGTAACAGCCAAGGACGTGTTGGCAGCCGTTATCTCCTTTCGAAATGGCTCTGCTGGTGGCCTCGACGCTTTGACACCACAACATCTAAAAGATCTTTTGGGTTCAAGCGCCGGGGAACCTGGCGAGGCTCTTCTAAAGGAGCTAACGGCGCTTATAAATTTAATGCTCTCCGGCAATGTGGACAATGGCATCATAGATATTTTGTATGGGGCTAATTTGTGTGCCCTACGCAAAAGAGATGGTGGCATTCGTCCCATTGTCGTGGGATGTACCTACCGACGTATGGCAGCCAAAATTTGCTGTCAATTTTATAAAGAGGAGTTGGCTATGAAATCCCAGCCAGTCCAAATCGGTTTTGGATCAAAGGGAGGTTGTGAGGCTGCCATACATGCTTTGTCAACCTACCTTGGCTCCGGGAAAAGCGAGGTGATCCTCAAGGTTGACGTGAAGAATGCTTTTAACTCCGTGAACAGGGACACCTTGTTGACACAAGCTAAATTACAAATCCCCAAAATTTATAACTTTCTTTGGCAATGTTACAGAAACCCATCCAAATTATTATATAAAGACAACCTTTTAGAATCTGCTGTTGGATGTCAACAAGGTGACCCCCTCGGGCCGGTAATCTTCAGTTTAGTTATTCAACCTATTATTCGGCAGTTAAATTCTAAATTCAATGTATGGTATCTAGACGATGGGACCTTAGGAGGAGATATAGATACTGTTTTACAAGATTTGGCCTTTATTAAAAATGAATTTAAATTAATAGGTTTAGAACTCAATGCAAATAAATGTGAACTTTTTTTAAATGATGATTTGGACAAAATTTCAACAATTTCAAAATTTAATTCATTAGCACCGAATATTAAAATTATTGAAAAAGATGCACTACGCCTCCTTGGGTCCCCAATTTTAGACGATGCCTATAACTCCTTTATAGAGGAGAAAATTCAAAATTTTTGTAATATTTCAGATCGCCTACTCAAACTTAATATCCATTCTGCTTTTACTATTCTTCGGTATTGCCTTTTTGTTCCAAAATTCACCCATGCCCTCAGATCTTCCCATTTTTTCAAACATTTAACACTTTTAGAAAAAATGGACAAAATTATACAAAGCACCCTGACAAAAATCTTGAATGTGGCCTTGAATGACCGAGCTTCACTACAAGCGTCTCTACCGATTCGCTTGGGTGGGCTCGGTGTTCGCAAAATTTCGGATATAAGCTTACCAGCGTTCCTGTCCTCGGTCCACAGTACGCAAGAATTAACCAGGAAAATCCTTGCACCTACACTGGTTAACTCTGAAGTATTGTGTAAAACTGATGCAGTAAATGCTTGGGAAATTGCTTGCCCGAACACCGATTTCCCAAAGAACCTTTTCTCTCTGCGACAGTGGGACGCGCCGCTTTGCAGCTTAGTAAGACAACATTTAATAAATACATGTTCTAATGCTGCGGAGCGTGCCCGTTTGCTGGCGGTAGGAGTGTGGGAGTCGGGTCTTTGGTTACAAGCTCTTCCGTCATCTAATGTAGGAACTATGTTAGATGACACTACCTTCCGCATTGCAACATGCCTTCGTTTAGGTGCCCCGTGTGTTTCTCCGCATCGATGTCGCTGTGGAGAAGCCGTCGACAGGTTCGGACACCATGGCTTATCGTGCTGCAGGAGCGCTGGGCGAATACCACGGCACGCCAGCCTCAATGACATAATCCGACGTGCTCTTGTCACTGCCGGTGTGCCAGCTTTACTTGTACCAAATGGTTTGGCACGCGACGATGGCAAGAGACCGGATGGTATGTCATTAATGCCATGGAAAATGGGTAGGACTCTGGTTTGGGACGCAACATGCGTCGACACCATTGCTCCTACCCATATAGCCAGCACGGCTGGCTGTGCCGGTGCTGCTGCTGCTTCTGCGGAGACTCTCAAACGGCGCAAATACTCAAACTTAATTGGAGATTATGAATTTGTGCCGTTTGGAGTCGAAACGTTAGGGGCATGGGGTCCGAGTGCTCGCAGTCTCTTCAGGGAGATTGCAACACGCATGATCGACGCTTCTCGTGACCAGAAGGCTGGCTTCTTTTTAGCACAGAGAATAAGTATTGCCATACAACGTGGCAATGCTGCCAGTCTTCTGGGCACGTTACCACAGGAGGCATGCGATGCGGAGGAATTCCACGATGCATTTTAGGTTTAAGTTTCTTTTAATTATTTATTTTATTTTAGTTTTATTTAGTTTAGATAGATATAAAATTTGTAACCACATTTGTAAATTTACTAATAAATACCTATATTTATTTTATATACATTATATATATATATATGTATATACTTATATATATACTGTCTCTCGTCTTCCCCACACACTGTTAACTTATTCTCTTCTTTTCAAAGTCTCCTCTCGCAGGTGTGCTGGAAGAGATTTCTTCAAGAAATAAGCAGAGCCTTTGTACTACTTTTTCCATTTTTTGTATTCCTATGTCTGATGATGATGAATTTTATTTATTTATTTATTTATGTGCGTGTGTACAACACGCACATAAATAAATAAATAAATAAAATTCATCATCATCATATTTTATCATTTTAGTTATATATATAGTTTATTTATATATTATAATATCCTACTAATATTATAAATGTGAAAGTTTGTTAAGATGTTTGGATTTTTGTCACTCAATCACGATCTAATGGCTGAACGGAGCTGGCTGGTACAGGGATAGATTATACGGGGGCGGAGCCGCGAGCAATAGCTAGTATTTTATATTCATAGGTTGAACATAAAAAGAAAGGAAAAGATATTCAAAAGGAATGAAGAATACTAAATAGCTGCTACGATTCTTCAAATGTCATAACATGTTTCGGTCTTCCTACACATTTGTTTAAGGTTGTAGTTTAAAGTACACGCTGGTGGAATCGCGGACATCAACTAGTTATCTAATGACGAAAAACGTGACGTGAAATTCACGTCACGTTTTTCTTAAGCAAGATAATATAAATATTTGAACACATAATCACGAGTAATCAGATGTTTCCACTGAGAGAGCACACATCGAATCTTATTTATTTTGTAAACAATCGCAAAAGAAATTACCTACCTAGTTCTTACGGCGTCTGCCGATATGTAATTATTATCAAAAGCCTCTATTTTAGTATTACCTATTAGGCTACTAATAGGTAAAACAAACATGATATTGTCGGAAGTTTACGCGAATGTTACACATTGAATTAAAACTATTTTTAACGGATTCTATCGCGGTTTATTTGATGTTATTTTATATTTTACATTGAAGTCTCCCCGTGACCATGGCTGCTGAAAAGCAACCGAAACGTCGGGTTCAATGTAAAATATAAAATAACATCAAATAAACCGCGATAGAATCCGTTAAAAATAGTTTTATTTCAATGGTAAAACAAACAATTAAAATCGAGGTTTTTCACAGAAAAAAAAAGTATATTTTTGATAGAAGCTGTTGGAATTACTAGTAGAAATCATTTTCACTTCACAGGAAGCGTACATACTGATAGAGCTTAACTTAACTATCAAAACATCTATTTATTGCTCATTATGTGATATAAGTGCGGTAAGTTGAAAGTTACAGCCGAGGCGATATTGCTAGCCCGAGCCGTAGGCTAGGGTACAAGAAGCAGAGGCTGTAATTATCAAAGCGCACGTATGTCATACAACCGTGTATAACATATTTACGAGGAAATAAATAAAACTCGGACTTTCTTAAACGAATAAATCCTTAAAAATTTGTAAGATGGCCAGTTGGCATTTTTAATGTTGTCAAGATAATTTTTCATTTTTTTTATTATTAGTTACAATTTGACCAGTCTCTCTCTCACTCTCTTGAGTGGAAGTAGGAGAAACGAGACCACAGAGTTCTGCAGCAGGTGGCGGCGGCGGAGGCGGCTGCGGCAGCGGCGATGATGGTAGAATGTACGTGTGTGTGCTCGTAGATGGTCGAGAGTCAACACTTGGCTCAAAATTCATAATCCTTGTAATGTGGGAGCTAATTTCTCCTTTATTTCTCATCGAGTCATCTATGTAGCCCTCGGCTACACTGCTCAACCGCCACCTTCCGTGGCGTTTTAGTATCTATAAGTCCGCACCTGAATCGGCGAGTAATGTTGCCGAGGACCTTCTGAAACTGTGTCCTGTGTTTTCATGTCGATCAAACAAATTTAAGAAAGTGGCAATTTGTTTCGGCATGGCTCCAAATTTATTTATGCCAATGGGTTGGCTAGTGCATTTTCCAGTTTGATAATTTTGAAAAAATCTGTTAGACATCGCTGTTGTTGAATGAAGCGCTTCGTATTTCTTCACTATGTCGTAAATACGCCCCTGTATTGCGACTGATCTTGGAATTTTATTTTTTGTGTTTTTGACCTGGGCAAGAACACAAAACCTGCCCCTGGTTCTCAACATCATTATTTGTGATGTTTGCCAACTCTTGACGTATACATGCACCATTTATACCGATTATTAATACAACCTGAAAATATATAAAAACAGCGTACAAAACACCTATATTATAAAGAAATACGAAAGTGAAAGAAGTTAATAACAATAATTTAGTTTCGAGTGACCTTTGTTGCCAAATATCCGCAAGCCGATTCTTTTAGGAACTTCTTGACATTGTCAGCCGAAAATACTGTGACTTTTTACTCACATGGTCATCTGAGCGTCTTTTTAGAAATGCTAGCAAGTTGGAGTATGGCTTGATATCAATACCATGTTTTGCTTTCACAGTGATTTTTAGCATTGAATAGTAGCACCAAAATGAGCTTGACTTATATTTTTGAGAAAGTTCCATGAAATAGGCTAAAAACACACTTTCTGAAAATGAATTTGCATCTTTGCTGGTTTTCTATATAATGAAATAATGATACGCTTGTAAGTATCTGTCGGTCGATTTTTCGGGCATTAGGCTTAGGTTAGCCTTTTTCGCTACCTCTGAGACTTCTGGTGGTGTCGAATTAATAAATTCATCACTAACAATACAGCAGAAGAAGTAGCGCGCGGAATAATTTTTACTTGTTCACAAATTAGCAATGCGCGCGCATCATCGCTTTTTTTTAAGGCAAAGGCACAAAAACCTCCCAGTATTAGTAATAAAGTAAATTATTATTTTTGTATTTTTGTTACAGATAAATGGTTGTAATTTTATTGTCAAAATTATTTAAATATAAGAATTAAATGATTTTTTATTACATTTTACCTCCCAAAGTTAATTTTATTCATAAAGGTTGACCACTTTTCTGACATAAAAACTCTTTACTACTTTTATAAAACGTTTTCGAAGGAGCATTTTGATAAATTCGTGCGTTTTAAATAACAATAACGCAGAAGTACGTAATGAGATACAATACGATATTGATATTAGTGAAATAAGAGACCCTTTACGAGCAAATGTGTTATAAAATAACTTTACTAGAGAGAATAGGGTATAAGCAATTAATAGAGGTAAAAACATTTATATATTATGGTGTAAGTCCTATGTGAAGTGAAGCGGCGATAGCCCAGTGGTGTACGTAACGGACTGAGGAGACGAGGTCTCGAGTTCGATCCCCAGTCGCCCCGGGCACACACCTCTGATTTTTCGTAGTTATGTGTGTATTAAAAAAGTAGATTATCGCTAGCTTAATAATGTGCCCGGTAGATGGCAATAGGCTCGCCCCTTATTACATTGGAACCTAAACATAACTGGCGAATCGTGGGTGTGTAATACACGCCTGCCTACCCCTTCGCGGATACAGGCGTGAAGTTATGTGATGTGTGTGTATGTGATTAATCCTATAAACGCCATACGATTTAAGCAGCCCAAGTAAATGTGCCCAAGACGCCAATGATGTCTTTAACTTATGTTTGAATTATTAACCGCCTGGCCACAGACTGGCGCGACTCGACTCATACATTTAGTTTCACCACCGCTTCACCCGTAAGCAGTGGGCTAATTGCCTGCGCACAAGAGGAACAATCCCTGAGGTACTTTTTTAAAATAGATCCCTGACTTACTTATTATTTCGTTACTTATTGTATAACGCAACGGATTAAGAGTAATTACGACGAACTTTGGTCTGCGTTGTGCACTCGAGAATTAAGAACGCTGAAATTAATAGGATGGACCTAGCATTCTATTTTAATACGTCTTTTTTACATTAACTTTAAAAAATCAACAACATACGTCGCAATTTCAGAGTATTTTCTTGCATAATGTGTGCTTCATTAAATTTCCGACCAACAATTGATGGGTGCTTTGAGCAAGTTTTTGGCGTATGTTTTATACATGATTCAGGGTTTTTGGCCGCAGCGGACAAGAGTCCTTTATCTGCACAGGCCTTTACATAGCTGGAAAGTTTCTATAAATTGTTCTTGCCTCTTACTCCGCCGCCTGACGCACCGCTCGCCGCTCAAGCCCATAGCCGAATAGTAGGAACCAGTTGAGCCGCTATTCAACCCCAGCTTAATGACTGCGGCAGTTTAAAAGCATGGAACTGATTTTGTTTTATGGCTCGTGGTTGAAAATACATAATATTATATCTATCTATCCAGATGGTTCCATTATCCATTCTTCTCTTCTTTCTTTGTTTGTTTCCTATCCCTACTGGTTCAATAACAAATAGTTTTGTGACATTGGTTTTTTAAAACATTTTTTCTTTTGTTTTAATGTTTATGCTGGTTTGGAAGTTTAAAAAGTAGAACTGTTTTTGTGTATCAATTGATAAGTAAAATGCTAAATGCATTGAATTAACAAAAGATAATATTATGAATAAAATTTTATAAAGTGAATATCCAGCCACGGTACCTCTGTTGTTTTGTTCGCCATGATATTATTTTACACGGACACATGGATGAAATACTCACTTCTTTAAAAAAACAGAAAAATCTGTTTTATGAACAGAACAAAGCCTGATAACGAAGGTACAAGCTGTCAGAAAATCCATACGTATGTTATAAAATAAAACCGATTATTCCGAACCTGACCCGAAAACCTGACCCGGTCGCGGGTTAGGTTAGAAACTTTAAAAAAAAGTAATATTTGTTCCGAACGTAACCCTCCTCCTAACCTGACCCGCCGTCTCGTTCCTATCATAACCCGAATAGCGCAGATACGTTTAATTACGTGCCTAGCTATTTAGTTACACAGGTTACCTATCTTAATCCCGAATTTTAATATTCCGAATATCATAATCCCGAAAACGTTTGGCCATATTTTCATAATACTGTTTTTACAAATTCCGAAGTTTTATTTGCCATATAATCGCAACTCCAAATTTCATTTGCCCATTTATTCATTTGTACGACGTTTTATAATCCAGACGAACGGTTCCAGACACACGAAATCTAAATGCACAAAAGCCGAAGTAATACATATGCACGAAAGCCGAATTTTTAAAACACAAATTTTTGTAATGCAGTTAATTGATATCCAGACAAACAATATCCAGATTTTTAAAACCAAGATTTTTTAAATTAAAATAAACGATATCCAGAAAAACTAAATCTTTTTATTGAAATAAAACTATCATATCAACATTCGCGTAAACTTCCGACAATATCATGTAAATCCTTTTATTTATATATTTTATAGATTTATATATATTATTATAGATAATACATTTAAAATAATGTTGCTTTCAATAGCGGCGATAGTCCAGTGGCATACGTAACGGACTGCTGAGACGAGGTCTCGAGTTCGATCCCAAGTCGCCCTGGACACACACCTCTGACTTTTCGTAGTTATGTGTGCAATAATAAATGTTAATTATCGCATGCTTAATAATGTGCCCAGTAGATGGCAATAGGCTCGCCCCCTATTACATTGGGACCTTAACATAACTGGCGAATTGTGGGTGTGTAATACACCTCTGCCTACCCCTTCGGGGATACAGGCGTGAAGTTATGTTATGTTATGTTATGTTTATGTTCAAGAAAATAAAAAAAAAATATTACCTATACTTGAATTATGATGATTAATAAATGATTATAAGACACAGACTTTTTATTCACAATTAAACCTAAAACTAAACCTCATAATTATGGCGTCTACTTACTAAGCTCGAAGGAGCCTCGCTTAGCGGGGCTCCTACTTCTGGGTGGTTTGCACTGAGTCGGGTGTTAACGATAATTAATTTCGACCTAACAATATTACGTATTATTTTCATAATTATATCAAAGTTTGATTATGTCAAGAGTCGAAATTACTTACTGCCTAATAAATGAATCGTATAAATTTACTGAGTTTTACTATACCTGTATATAGTTTAGCTGGAACACGATTGTATGGGAACCATATAAAAAAAATCCGTTCCCGCAGGGGGAACGCACAGGTAGATTTCGTGAAGCAATTAATATTATTTTATATAGAGAACTACGGACTTTAAACAGTTTAATTTTTTTTCTCGAAAACGGTAACTTTTAGCGAAAAACTTTTCAGACATTTATTTTAGACTTAAAAATGGCCTATCGTTTAAAAATGTTTCCCACAGCAAGAATGTTCACCGGTTAGAAGTTATGATTTTTTCCCCGAAATATTTTGGTTTCCCCCCCCCCTCCACTTTTAGTTAAAGTTTTAATCTTATAGGTTTATAAATAAAAGTTGTTGGTATTCATGTATACTATGGGATAAAATTAGAACGGTTCGAATAGCTTTCATGGAACGTGAAATTTTGAGGAAAAACTGATTTCACAAAAAGTGAGGCCCTACCGTCGCCTTAGGCCGGATTCCATCAATTCACGAACTTAAACTAAGTTTACACCCAAGCAATTTTTGACCGCAGTTTGAAAGCAATCGGGGCAAAAATGCGACCGTGAGAGTGCCGCAAATTTTGGGACGTGGAACCGTACATACAAACATAAAACATAAATTTCGAAATAAACTCAATAAAGAAATAAATGCTGCGAAAAACCAATACAGGAGAGAGCAATTAAAAAATTGTAAAGGGGATATGAAAAAAGTATGGTCTAGTATTAATAATTGGATAGGAAGGAAAAATATGACTGTTGACAGTGTAATAAAAAAATATTTGGGTAGAATGGATACTATGTATAATATATGTACTAAATTCTCTGGCACATTTACAAGGGAAATAGAAAAAATTAAGCACAACTGTAGTCAAAAATTTTTAAAAAGGGATAGTTATGTCAGAAAAAGTGAAGTATCATTTAGGTTTAAAAAAGTAGAACCTGCTGAGATTATAAAAATTATAGAAAATCTGGATCAAAACAAATCTCCTGGGTATGACCAAATTAGAGTACAGGACCTAAAATTGATTAAAGAAGATGTAAGCATAATACTCTCTAAATTTGTAAACATGTGTGTTGTGCAAGGTATATATCCCCTTGACCTGAAAAGATCTTTAATTCGACCTATTTATAAGCAGGGATGCCATATGGAGTACACCAACTACAGACCTATTGCCATACTATCAGTAATATATAAAATTGTTGAAAAAGTCATTGTTATGCAGGTAAGTTCTTTTTTGGAGACATACAATATTTTATCAGATTGTCAACATGGTTTTAGAAGGAACAGGAGCACCAATACAGCACTTACACAGTTTACTGATTACATCAATGGTATGCTTAATGAAAGGAACCAAATTCTGGCTCTTTTCATTGATTTCAAAAAGGCATTTGATACTTTGGAACATAATCAACTACTACAAGCCATGGATGAGTGCGGTATAAGTGGCCCTATGAATAGGTTCCTTTGTAGCTATCTGAAAAACCGGACACTATGTACTGTTATTGAAAACACCAAAGGGGCAGAGTCTGCGGTAACATTAGGTGTACCGACAGGCTCTGTCTATGGACCAATTGGCTACATAATGCATGTCAACAGTATGGTGAATGTGGTTGGGCACAGTAGGGTGTTTATGTACGCTGATGACACTTGCCTATTAGTAGCTGGAAAAAATATACAACAACTAGAAGCTCAGATGCAACATGACCTTGATAATGTCACGAAATGGGCACACGACAATGGTATTATAATTAACACCTGTAAAACAAAGTGCATGCGTATATATTCACCCTACAATAAACCAAGAGTGCATTGTGCCAGTGACAGTGTAAACATAACTGGTCACTCGTACGAATGTCTACATGCTAATAAAATGGGTTGTCATTGTGAGGAAATTGAATGTGTAAATACAGTTAAGTACCTGGGCTTAATTATAGACAGTGTTTTTAATTGGCAACCACATATTAATTCTGTATGCAGTAGGTTAAGGACTGTGCTCAGCAAATTCTACCACCTAAAAAGAGTGGTAGACACACGTACCTTGTTCATGGTTTACTAAGCGTTAGCAGAGTCACTGATAGGCTATGGATTGAGTTGCTATGGCTTAACTTTTCAAACGTATTTGGAAAAGTTAAAAAAGCTCCAAATAAGATTTCTAAAAATCATTGCTAATAAGAAAATACTTAACAGATGTAAAGATGACTACAGTAAATTATTCTCAGAATTTAAATTAATGCCAATCCATGTAAAGGTAAAATATCTAATTGCTGTAGAGACATATTACAAAGAAGAATTTAGGGTTAGGAAGTTATACAAATATAGTGTCAGGTCAAGTAAAATAGGTAAATTTATTCTAAATAGAGTGAATAATTATTATGGCGAAAGAACAAGGAAATATATAGTGCCAAGAGTTTATAACAAGTATATGCTATTAATAAATGATTTAAAAATAAAAAATAAAGCTACATTTAAAAGAAAATTAAAAAATATGTTTATAAATTGATATATGTAATAATGATGATATAATATTAATAACTGGCCTGTGCTGATTATTATTTGTAATGCAAATGATAAATATAGCTTCGTTAGGTATATAGTACAATGTATTCGAGATATTAATTTTAATGCAAGGGATAATAATTAAATGTTGAATGTATCAAGATATAATTATATAAATTGGGTGGATGGGTAGACTTAAAGTAGACATAAGTAGGTATGTTTATAAAAATGTATGAGCGAACGCCTACAAACTGCCCCAGCAGTTTGGCGAAGATAACTTTTAAGAACATATGTATCTATTTTTATGAATAAACAATTAAAACAAAAAAAAATATATATACATATATAAACTTTTTGACCAGTGGTCATTTCGGACTCAGGGGGTCATAACTAGACCTCCTATGAAGATTTTTTTTTTAAATTCGACAGTAGTCAAGAAACCAATAGGTAGATCGATTTCATCGAAATCTACCTAATATTATGAAAATTTAGTAATAGTTTATTTAGAAAATGGTACGATGGGAAACAAAAAAAAATTTTCTGAGATTCTGGTATAACTTTGGATTATGACAATATGGGAAACAAAAAAATACTATTTGAAAATTTGGTTTTAGTGCACCTGGAAATTGATTCATCTGGGAAATTAAAAACGGAATTCACCATTCACATTCTCCCCCTAGAGGATGAATGAAATTCAGTACAATTTTCTTTCCCTGTTTTTAACAGATTAAAAATGACTATTGTTATGTTCGCTTTTTGTGGCATAGAATGTCACTTTTTTGAGCAAATGGTACGAATAAACTATTACATTCCCAGTTTCCGGGACCAGTAAAATAAAAATACCTGCTCTGAAGACTGGTACTTACTATGGTAATCTATGCTTAAGCATGTTGTAGCGTGACGTGCAATTTGTTCAACAAAATGACTTTCCCGGAGATAATCATAGTAAACTTATCCGTCGAAGGCGTATCTGCATCCTTCGTGTATAAACGAGCCTGGCTTTCAAATAGATGATACAATTTCAACCTACTTAACCCTTCATAGTTTTAGTTTACTACAATAGTAGTTTTAAATTTTTAACAGTGATGTCGCATTTTTATTCAGCTTCCTACTAATATTATAAATGTGAAGGTTTGTGAAGATATTTGTAAGTTTGGATCTTTGTTACTCAATCATGCTCTAACGGCTGAACGGGTTTGGCACAGGGATAGATTATAGTGTGAAGTAACACAAAGGCCAGTTTTTATCCCTGGAATAGGTTCCGACAGGTAGCGGGAAGGGAAATGGAATTCCATGCAGGCTAGGCCGCAGGCTAAGCCGCAGGTAACAGCTAGTTATATATATATATATACACTCAAAATACACTGCTTGCTTTTCAGTTCACTGTGTGTACATAAATAAAAATTTCTAATTCCATATCGGATATCACATGCACTTGCTTTTGATGAAATCGTATGAAGTTCAACACGATGGTGATATCGTAGTTTCCATCTCTATAATTATTTTATCTTCATAAGTCACACTGGCATACGCATAAGCATGAAACCAGTGTGTTTCTAAATAATAACCAGTACCGAGACAACTCTACAAGATTCATTTGACTTCTTTGAAAATATTGTATTATAATATTAACACAGATTCCATTACAATCACTCCAGATGAGGCTTTCTTATGTAGCTCACTCACGGTTTCCACGAATGTTATTTATTCGTTCATAATACTGTCTTGCCATTACAAGTTCTCGGTATAATTAATTTAGTCGCCTTCTTGGCGCATTACTGTTATTATTTTTATTACTAATAAAATACTGCTGGCAATGTGGGATAACATATCAATAGTATTACAAGAATGTTTGCTTAGTTAGCTTCTTGTATTAGGAGGATTTACGTCGACAGTGTACAGGGTAGGGTTTGAACGCATATCCTCTTTATTACAATTACCTTAAACATTATTTTACTGTCGCCTATCTTAGCCCTAGCTAAACAGAATACTTGCATAAAGTGTAGATAGATACCTACAAATAATAGCTGCTAATGCATTGTTTTTTTAAGTTCCATCAGAATTCTGCTTCGTTAGCTGTGTGCCACATTACTTCCATTGTTTCAGTAAAAGTACAAGAGAGGTTTCATGTCAGTTAACAGGTACAAAACATTGTTTTAACTTTATGAACACACCCGATATTCTTTTGGCAGATATCAACAGGTGCAGATATCTATCAATGTTTCGATTTTATTTTGAATTGTAACTTTGGCCAACTGTGCAAATGGGGGTCACCGAACGAGAGACATACTATATTCACCACCATACTTTCTACAGGACCACAGTGCTAGAACTGTGTTTTTGCAGAAGTAGTTATGGTGTCAAGAGTGTCTGAAATATATATATATATATTTCATACCATTACCTAAGTAGCAACTCTCTTTATATAAGTACATTGAGTAGCACGAAACTTCTATTTAGGCTGAACATTAGCAAAGAAAGAGAGAATACTACTTTGTAATTTCGCTGACCAAAATAAACTACAAGAAACTACTAACACTGCTAAAGTATTATATATTCTTGTAAGATATATCAAACTATTTGAAATCTTTTTTAGTCCACAATATATATAAGCACTAAAATGTTTATATATAAATATATATAAGCACTAAAATGCTACCCGCGACTTCTTCCGCGTTAAATTCGGAATAGATTAACGTATGTTTACTTCTGCAGTCTCAAACCGAACATGATTATTTCAATGTCTTAAGCTTTTTTCGTGTGAATGACTTATCAACGCAGAGTTAAACTACCAATGTTAGAACTACGAATTAGGAGAGGCTTCTTCTATAGCCAGGCAAGCGCTAAGAAAGGATTCTGAGAAATTCAAAATTTCATCAGTGAAAAGCCTCGACCTAAACATAATTAAACTTGTGTAACAATTTTCAAAATAAAATTATATGAACAACATAACAACATACATTCATTAAAGTGACATCTATTAACTAGGTGTTGATCAGAATTCATGTTTTCGAAATTAATTTTGTCAGATTCTGTAATATAATAGCGTGATAATATTAATTATCAATGGTTTATGAGTCTGCAAACTGAGATTGTTAACGTCGTTTCGTGATGATCTGCCTTATAATAATAAATTTATGATCAATAATAGTTTAGAACGATTTTACTCTGCTGCTCATATCACTCCCATAATAGCGTGAAGACGTATGGAAAAGAAAAACAGAGAAACAGACAAATCCATAAAGATTCTAAAAATCACATTTTTGGAATCGGTATCGTTCCTAGAACAGATACCAACTAATTTTTTTAATACTCAATGTGCAGTTTTCACCTCTTTATGATTTTACTATATGTACAAATATAAATCGGACCTATCGAATTATATTTTAGATTAAAATTAAAAGGTAACCAGTCAAAGTAAAAAATATGACCTATGCATACTAAAAGGTAAACAAAATTCAATGTTAATAATCGATTACACTAAGGAGTTATTATATCGATTTCGAATTAAATCTGATGAAAAATATTTTGCAACCCCCTTTTATCATTTTAGGGTTGGAATATTTAGAAAATTGGTGGTAGCATGATGGTAGCTAATGTTATTATAAATCATACAACCTGAATAAGTCATTAAAATTGTGTCAATATTGTCAAAACTTTTGGAAGCGATTTCCATTTGCCTTTCATAAAAGTCTGAATTACATAATCCAAGTTTATTAGAATTTCCATAAAGTTAAACAACAATGTAAATGGTCGGATCAAGTCATTGTTATGACTGGCGTGAGACAAAGGTCTGTGAGAGTCAAATTATACCAGCATATTAAAAATTCGGCTTCATATAAAGACTTGTTTTTTTCTATTTCCTTGCTAGTATAACGATTTATCTACATATATCTATAAAGCCTATTCTCTAAAATCTATACATGGTAAGCTGTTTTCAATGTCTATGGACACTTCGATATATGCGGTGTTTGCCTTGTATTGTAAGCCTCATATCATAAGCTTAATGTATAAAGAGACATATCCAAAGAGCCTACACGCCTACATACCTACCTGTTTACAGCGTATTTGAAATTATGAATATGTAGGTACTATAAATGTATACCCTTACCAGTCACCTTTGATATATCTCCGTTCTTGTTTATTATAATGTTCCTTATAAGGAATTACTATGTTTATTCTAAACAATAAGCCTCTTGGTTCCATTTAAAGACTTGGAATTTATAATAGAACTGATGTAAAATAGGCTGTAAGACTCATTGATATGCCACTTTTACAGTCAAAAATTATCTTCTCTCCAAATCTGATCTTATCCAGCAGAACTTTGCAGAACTTTGGGTAATACTCTGCTTATTAGTAGAAGCCCCTGTAAGCCCCGCGTCTTACTAGGAGCACTATAAAGAGGGAACTACCGTGCTCTCAAAAAGAAAATCAGGTAAATCTCAATAGTCTACGTAATTGTAAAACTGCGTTAGTCCCAAACAACACAAGTCAACCTTTATCCTACCAATGTGTCACTAAACCGGCGGGTATCCATGTAGCAAAAACATACTATATTTATCTTATTCTTGGGACACAACAGATGTTGAGCGTTTCTGCTATACCATTTATCAGTGTCGCTTCTATCTAATCATTCCTACGCACATTTATCACAACATTTTTTATGTATGCGGAATTCGGAAGATCTCACCGGCATCATAAAATGTAACAAATTGTTGTCATTTAACATATTTTTTCAGTGTAATGTTTTATCAGTTTCAATTACCTTTATCACCTTGGGAAGCTATTTGTCAATTTAAATTCTCGACACAAAGTAAATGTCATAACTTTTAATGAAATATACTTTTAATATAGCGTGGAAAAGTTAAATGTATTTTTCAAGATATTCCAATACTTTAGACTAGTGAATAAGCCGTGCCATAATAAATGTATGTTCCCATACTAGATATGTAAGTACAAATTGTATGTGCCGATATTTTTTTACTTTTTTATGTCATGTGTTTTAATCAAGTGATCCTGATTTCATTGGATCACTTGATTAGGAACATACATTTATTATGGCACGGCTTATTCACTAGTCTGATAGGTAGAAACGCTAAAGAAATAAAAAAAAAACGTAAATAGTAAGTCGAACTCATGCGCCGAGGGTCCCGCACAACCGTTTTACCAACCTATTAAACCGCCATAATAAAATTTGCATAATTTTTATTGTTTTTTGAACCAGTCAACACGATGAAAAGATATGGGCTAATTTAGATTATCGCGAAAAATTTTAAATACCAAAATTTTTATACCGCTTAGGAAGCAGACAAGCACTCGACCCACCTGATGGGAAGCGTTATCCGCGGCCTATGGACGTGTGCAACACCAGGGGCGTCAGACTCGAGCTGCCGACCCTGTAAAAACCTATCTTGAAGAACCCCATATTGTAGTCGCTTAGAAAACCACAAAAGGAAGATCATTCCACAGTCTGAGAGTGAGTGAGGATGAATTCCCTGCCTGTGGCGAGCGGTGTGGTGATAGAATACCTAATATGATGCCGTGGGCATGATATCAAACAATTATTCTGAACAAGCACCATTGGATAGACGGTAGAACATGGACAACAAAATCTTTCCTAAGGCTGAGAGGTTCTCCTGGGCGTGGACGTTCTCTCGTTGGAGACCATGGTGAGGGCCGTGGTCCCCGACGGGAGCAAGTGGCACGCCGCCGCCTCTTTCTGCGAGCAGGTAATGCGCGCGAAAGAGACGGCGGAGAGGGTGCGGGAGAGAACCCTGCCCCCCGAGTTTCGCAGTCTGCGGCGAGGACGCCGCAGACTCATCTACGCCCGGAACTACCGACCTCCATGATCGGGGCCTGAGGACGACAGTTGGCCGACTCGCCGTCCTTACAGAAGCAGGCCGTGGCGGAGGCGTGTCGTGTGTGCCCTACACACGCCTGTCAACTCACCGAAGCGGGATGAAACCCGACCCCACCAGGCGAGGCCGCGGTGGCGGCCAAAGTCCGCCGGCAACCCTGGGGTTATCCTTTCGAGGGCTTACCCGGGGTGCCCGGCAACGGACGCTTGGGGAGGACACCGTGCGGTTTTAGTCTAGACACGAAATAACCACCCCCGCTGGTCAGCGGGGGGGGTATCCGAAGGGATTTCCGCAAGTAAAAAAAAAAAAAAGGCTGAGAGGTTCTACACTACCTGTAAGTGTGGGATTGTCGACGATCCTCAGCGCCCGTTTTTGCGCCGAGATGCCCCGGCAAAAAGGTGACAGCAATAATCCATGTGAGGCCGGACTTGCGACTTATAAAGAAGTTTTTGCTCCGCAGTAAAGTACTGCTTCGCTCTGTTGAGCACTCCAAGTTTCTTAGATGCCAACTTGACCATGTGTTCACAAGTTGTACTTTTGCGGCTCCCACACATTTACATGGTTTAACAGTATTAGCATAATGTAACATGAATTTCCATTGAATAAAATTTGAAAATTCAGTTTACTAAGAAAGTCTGCCAATGCTATATTGTGAATAAAAAAATATCCAAGAATTCTAATGGACTTAATATAAGTATCATATTAGTGAGTTAGTTCACTAATGACATAAGTAAATGTATAAGTAGCTTTTTTTTCGTTCGGAAATCCCCTCGGATACCCCCCGCCGGCCAGCGGGGGCGGTTATGTCGGGCTTGAACCGACTAAAACCGCACGCGGGTCTACAGACGCCGCCCTACAAATTGTGAACACATGATTTTTCAAAGAAAGAAAGAAAGAAAAGAAAGAAAGAAAGATCAAAGAAAGATCATTTATTCGCATGAAATATGGTTACAATTGGTTCTTAAATCTATAAAGTCCTTATCATATTTCGCCTATATTAGGCATGCAAATTTTTATTTATTCATTGTCAATTATTATTCATTGTTTATTCCTTGTTTATTAAATTATTAGTTTTTTTTTGTGAATAAACTGTGCCATAGTAAATGTATGAGAAGCGCAAAAGTACAAATTGTGAATACATGAATTATTTGATACTGTCGGAAGTTTACGCGAATGTCACACATTGCAATAAAACTATTTTACCCACATTAATTATTTTTTTAACTTTTTTATTTATTTATTTATTTTATACTTTATTGTACGCCAAATTACAATATTTTTATACAGAAATTAAGAAGACAGGATAAGTACAAAGGGCGGCCTTATTGCTTTACGCAATCTCTTCCAGGCAACCTTTGGATGGAAATGTATTTTTAATTTTTAAGGAATTTTTAAGTGTTTATTTTACCCTAATTTTTTTAACGTTTCTACTTATCAGACTAATGAATAAACTGTGCCATAATAAATATGTGGGAACTGCAAAAGTACAAATGGTGAACACATGCCGATGTTTTTTACTTTTTTGAATTATTTTATAGATTAAGAAATGCGGATTTCAGTTTAAAATTTTACAATATCTTTCAAAATGACAAAATATTCGGCCGAAAATACTTAACGTTTCCAACCTGTATAAAATATACCGTTTGCCCCGCCAGCAAAGCGGTAATATCAAAAATCAAATTTAGCAGGAGAAATAAAAGAAGCTAATTTGTCATCAAATATTCAATTTCTCCTGTAATTTGTTTACAGTTCGCCGTACATTGGTTCAAAACAAGAGTTCAATATGTGAAATAATAGTTAATTTTTTCACTAATTTAATCTTTTAATAAAGTACCTAATTGTAATGGTATAAATATTAAATGAAATAATTGAACAAAATGTATAATAGAGGATACTGTTTCAATTGCAACATCATTAACAACTTTATAATACACTAACCACCGAGATTCAGGAATATAAGTATGATTTACGACGTTATTTCCACTTGAAATCTTGAGCGAACCAGCCGATTACCACTACCTTTATGAAAATTTAAATAGTTGTCTATACATACAATATAATCCTAACGAAGTGTAAACTGTACATTGAATATTTTCTCAAAAAAAAAATTACTATTAGTTCTAAGATGGATACCGATGCAAAAAAATGAGATTTTTAGAATTTTTGTCTGTTTGTCTGCTTTTTACTATCGATGGCCGAGCGTCACTTGAAAACCGCTGAACAGATTCAGCTGAAATTTTGCATGAACATTCTTCCAGAGTATGATCATAAACTGCGCTATATATCATCACGCTATTATACGTATGATAGGAGCAGCAGGGTAAATTCAACCAAATCTATCACGAAATTCTTCAGTTTGATAGAACTCGGGAATGTTCAACGTTCGGACGATAAATTGTGACGCTATATCTAAAAGGTGAAATATGAAATCTCTAAACAACAGAGTTACCTACGTGTAAAAGATAGTTGATTAGAGATACAGGCGTGAAGATATGTTATATTATGTTATGTTATGATTAGAGATTCAACCTTTGATTATAAATATCATCACGCTATTATATTAGGATACCGGATAGAAACAATTGCGATGTTACATAGAAACCTCTATTTCTCCATGATAAATGATTGAAAATAATAGGTCTTCGGAGATGTAGTCCGAAGTCCCATCGGCTATCGAGTACGACCTCCAGGAAGCGGGAGTAACGCTAAGATTGCGATGATGAGTGTGGCCTCTTCTCCTCCTCAAAAGCTTAATATAAATATAGAACAATAATTGATCTAGACGAATAATAATAGGTTACCTATGAAATTGCCGAAATTTTCTTACAAATTCAAGAATTCGTTATTCCTGTAATTTAATAGCTATTTCCATTATTTCTATTTTGTTTGAAAGTTGATTTCAACACTTTACAACTCTGTATTAAATTTTGTTTTTATTGGCCGCTTGATAAATTAATTCGATCTTCAAAAACTACTTCCTAAATACTATCCATTTTGATGATAAATTTCGTATTACTTAACAGCTGTCACTTTTAAAAAACGTAATAAAGGTTGCTGTTTGATAGCTTGATGTTGTCTCATTCATACACAAAAAAAACAGAAAAAATGCAAAAATGTTAGTACTGAAAATTGGGTTTCCTCCAATTTCTTCAAGAACAACGGTAATTTCATACATAACGACCTAATATAACAATAAAATAGGTAACCTAATCATGTTGTGTTTGAAACTGCAGCAGTAAACATATCTTGATATGTTCCGAATTTAACGCGGACGAAGTCGCGGGCAACAGCTAGTACAGATTAAAGTTCCTAGTGATTACATCGTATTAAACTTTTACAGGTTATTTATTTGTGATGAGATTATTTAAAAACGCGGTTAAATGTATTACTGCTCTTTTTTGATAAAGGCCATTTTTAGGGTTCCGTAGTCCTCTAGGACTACGAAACTCTACGGGACTCTAGGATCCTTCCTGGCGAAGACACGGCGCTCCACACGTTGGTGGAGTGCCCTGCGTGGGTGAGTCAACGCTGGGATCTCGTTGCGGTCCTGGGCGTGGACATTCTCTCGCTGGAGACCATTGTGATGGCCGTGGTCGCCGACGGGAGCAAGTGGCACGCCACCGCCTCTTCTGCGAGCAGGTAATGCGCGCAAAAGAGGTTATATTTATATTAAGGTTGAATCTCTAATCATAACATAACATAATATAACATATCTTCACGCCTGTATCTCTAATCAACTATCTTTTACACGTAGGTAACTCTGTTGTTTAGAGATTTCATATTTCACCTTTTAGATATAGCGTCACAATTTATCGTCCGAACGTTGAACATTCCCGAGTTCTATCAAACTGAAGAATTTCGTGATAGATTTGGTTGAATTTACCCTGCTGCTCCTATCATACGTATAATAGCGTGATGATATATAGCGCAGTTTATGATCATACTCTGGAAGAATGTTCATGCAAAATTTCAGCTGAATCTGTTCAGCGGTTTTCAAGTGACGCTCGGCCATCGATAGTAAAAAGCAGACAAACAGACAAAAATTCTAAAAATCTCATTTTTTTGCATCGGTATCCATCTTAGAACTAATAGTAATTTTTTTTTTGAGAAAATATTCAATGTACAGTTTACACTTCGTTAGGATTATATTGTATGTATAGACAACTATTTAAATTTTCATAAAGGTAGTGGTAATCGGCTGGTTCGATCAAGATTTCAAGTGGAAATAACGTCGTAAATCATACTTATATTCCTGAATCTCGGTGGTTAGTGTATTATAAAGTTGTTAATGATGTTGCAATTGAAACAGTATCCTCTATTATACATTTTGGCGGAGAGGGAGCGGGAGAGAATACTGCTCCCCGAGTTCCGCAGTCTGTTGGAGGACGCCGCAGACTCGTCTACGCCCGGGACTACCGACCTCCATGATCGGGGCCTGAGTCAGTTGTCCGACTCGCCGTCCTTACAGAAGCAGGCCAAGACGGAGGCGTGTCGTGTGTGTCCTACACGCCTGCCAACTCATCTTCGCAGGATAAAACCAAAGTAAAAATAATAACCCCAGGGTTATCCTTTCCAGGGCTTACCCGGGGTGCCCGGCAATGGACACTTGGGGAGGACACCGTGTGATTTTAGTCGGTCCGATTCCAACACGCCAACCCCATCGTTGGCACCGATAGGGTGAAGCCTGTATGGGTTTCCACACGTGACAAAAAAATGGGTTACGTAGCCAAATAGCAAAAAACGGAACCCTTATAGATTCGTCATGTCGGTCTGTCCATCCGTATGTCACAGCCACTTTTTCCGAAACTATAAGAACTATGCTGTTGAAACTTGGTAAGTAGATGTATTCTGTTTCGCATTAAGATTTAAACACAAAAAATCCGTTCCCGTAGGGGGAACGCACAGGTAGATTTCGTGAAGCAATTAACGCATTTTTAACATGTTTAATTTTATTTTCTCGAAAACGGTAACTTTTACCGAATAACTTTTCAGACATTTATTTTAGTCCACTTTTAGTTAAAGTTTTAATCTTATAGGTTTATAATTAAAAGTTGTTGGTATTCATGTATACTATGGGATAAAATTAGAACGGTTCGAATATCTTTCATGGAACGTGAAGTTTTGAGGAAAAACTGATTTCACAAAAAGTGAGGCCCTACCGTCCCCTTAGGCCAGATTCCACCCGTTCACGAACTTAAACTAAGTTTACACCCAAGCAATTTTTGAAAGCGATCGGGGCAAAAATGCGACCGTGAGAGTGCCGCAAATTTTGGGAAGTGGAACCATACATACATATATATATATATATATATATATATATTTATATATATATATTTATATATATATAAACTTTTTGACCAGTGGTCATTTCGGACTCAGAGGGTCATAAGAGGTCATCTAGACCTCCTATGAAGATTTTTTTTTTAAATTCAACAGTAGTCAAGAAACCAATAGGTAGATCAATTTCATCGAAATCTACCTAAATAGAAAAAACACAATATATTTTGGAAGTTCCCCATACTTAGAACTAATATACAATTTTTTTCATCAAACCCATACGTGTTCATCTATGGATAGGTCTTTAAAAATGATATTAAGGTTTCTAATATTTTTTTTTGTAAACTGAATACTTTGCGCGAGAGACACTTCCAAAGTGGTAAAATGTCCCCCCCCCCCAATATATATACGCTACCACGTAAACTTACACCGAAAATTGGTTTGAACGAGATCTAGTAAGTAGTTTCTTTTTCATACGCCATAAATCGTAAACCGCAATTTACCTTTCATTCAATCGCCCCAAATATAAAAATTAAAAAAAAAACATTTGCATTTGGCCGGATTTTTCTTGGAGTAAGCTGTTATTATCATTTATTTTAATGAAATATTAATAAAAAATATGAAATACATAGTAGTGATAGATTAATAATAGGAGAAGCCAAAAATCAAATAATAAAAAGGGCGTACACACTGCAGTAGCCTAGTGGTATGGGTAAAGACACACTGCGGTAGCCTAGTGGTATGGGTAAAGACACACTGCGGTAGCCTAGTGGTATGGGTAAAGACACACTGCGGTAGCCTAGTGGTATGGGTAAAGGACTGCTGAGACGAGGTCTCGGGTTCGATCCCAGGTATTACCATGGCACACACCAATGACTTTTCGATGCTTTTCGAAGTTATGTGTGTATTTATCGCAGGTTTATAAGTGCCCGGTTAATGGCAATAGGCTCGCCACCTATTACATTGGGACCTAAACATAAACTGGCGAAATGTGGGTGCTAGCACCTCTGCCTACCCCTTCGGGGATATAGGCGTGAGTTTATGTTATGTTATGTAAAAAGGGCGTAACCGGCGCTTACCGCTTTATTGGCTGGAGCCTCGGGGTTAGGGGGTCAGATAGCTATCGCTCCCATGAAAACCATAGGTATAATTCGAAGTAGAAGAAGGAAGCGGATCCCAGACTCCGAAGTGAAAGCCTCGGATGCAGCCGGGAACTACTTCAGTGTGATGATGAGAATATCTAGTATTTAAATGGTCATACTGGTATCACAACCCAATGAACTCTCGGGCATCGATCAGAGTAATAGTGTGGTAAACTACCCATATAGTATTTTTAAGAAATTTAGTTCAAAGTAATTTTGAAGCAATTAGTAAGCTAACTTTTTTGATAGATTTAGATCGCCCCGAGACGTATATAATATATAGGAAAATTTCAAATATTATCTGGGACGTATCTAGGTAGCTCAGTTGGTCAGAGTATTCTCCCTGTACGGGACTGGTCGCGGGTTCAAGTCCCGTCCTAGATGTTCCCTTTTTGCGATGTAAATCTATAGAAATTTATCTTGTTCAAAAACTACCAAGAACCCCAATTTATTTTTTGAATTGATTCCGGCATACGTTGTATATTATGATAAAATATGCACCCTGATATATTTAAACTTTACTATAAAGTTAACTCAAAGTCAAAACAGTTCATGGAAAAAGATAAATAATTTCTAAAATGGCTTAGAACAACACAAATGTAAGCGTAAACTCACATAAATCATCATCTTTCAAGTGGTTTTTAATACATACCTATTTATTATACTCAAACCTTTCTTAAGGCAAAGACAGCATACTTCTATGTGCTTTTATTTACCTTATGAGTATTGTCAGTCGTCAGTAAACCAGATAAACACAACAACAACAAACAATCAACAAACCCGCTAGTTTCGGGTAATCCTGACCAATTTTGTCGGTGCATGACATACGATACAATCCCGGTGGACATGTCCTATATGAGCATGTATTTGTCTTGTCTACTATTTTAAAATTCTAAATAAGTTGTGTCTGTACTTTGGTGATATTTTGAAAAAAAAACCTTTGGTTATGTTAAATAAACGATTCTGAACACAAATATGTATTTTTTATTTTGCAATTCTTGTCTGTTTATTCGCGATGGATGCAAAAATTAATTAGCGGATTTTGATGCGGTTTTTTCTATTACAAAGGTCAGACTTAAACTACCGAATGTTTGATTGCAATTAGTTTAGTAGAACCGGACATATGATCAAAAAGCGATAAGCGACCTCCACACGGGCGAAGCCGCGGTTTTTTTTTTTTTTTTAACGTGCGGAAATCCCTTCGGATACCCCCCCGCCGGCCAGCGGGGGTGGTTATGTCGTGTCTCGACTAAAACCGCACGGTGTCCTCCCCAAGTGGCCGTTGCCGGGCACCCCGGGTAAGCCCTCGAAAGGATAACCCCAGGGTTGCCGGCGGGCTTTGGCCGCCACCGCGGCCTCGCCTGGTGGGGTCGGGTTTTATCCCGCTTCGGTGAGTTGGCAGGCGTGTGTAGGGCACACACGACACGCCTCCGCCACGGCCTGCTTCTGTAAGGACGGCGAGTCGGCCAACTGCCGTCCTCAGGCCCCGATCATGGAGGTCGGTAGTCCCGGGCGTAGATGAGTCTGCGGCGTCCTCGCCGCAGACTGCGAAACTCGGGGGGCAGGGTTCTCTCCCGCTCCCTCTCCGCCGTCTCTTTCGCGCGCATTACCTGCTCGCAGAAAGAGGCGGCGGCGTGCCACTTGCTCCCGTCCGAGACCACGGCCCTCACCATGGTCTCCAACGAGAGAACGTCCACGCCCAGGACCGCAACGAGATCCCGGCGTTGACTCGCCCACGCAGGGCACTCCACCAACGTGTGGAGCGCCGTGTCTTCGCCAGAATCCTCGCAGTGCTGGCACTGCGGCGTTGTCTCCCGGTGGATGCGCCACAGATACTTACCGAAGCACCCGTGTCCGGTAACCATCTGGCACATCCGGTAGGAGAGGTCCCCATGGTCCCTCTCCAACCACTCCTTCATGATCGGTCTCACCGCCGCAATGGTGGATTCCCCCCACCTTGGGTGCTCAAGTCGCACCCTCCATGTCTCCATGAGTTCCTGGCGGAGCAGGGACCGCTGAGCCCTGATTTCTCGGGGCTCCGGCCTATGGCCCCGCTCCAGCGCCTCCTTGCGCCACTGGTACAGCAGCGCAAGGGCTCTCGCTTCCAGGTCCCATGGAGGGGTCCCGGCTAGGAGACATGCCGCCTCGACGGAGATCGTGCGATACCCCCTGATGACTCTGACGGCCATCGCTTTTAACGGGCTGTTTAATACAGCCACGTTGCGGGCCGCCAGAGTCTCCGCCCATACTGGGGCCCCGTACAGGGCCATGCTTCGCACGATCCCCAGGTACAGTCTCCTAGTGGGGGCGTTGGGTCCCTTAACGTTGGGCATCAGCCGCGATAGCGCGGCCGCAGCCCCCCTCAGTTTCGGAACCAGACTTCGGAGATGAGGTCCGAAGTCCCATCGGCTATCGAGTACGAGCCCAAGGTACTTCATCGTGGGCTCGATGCCGATGCTTACGCCCCCTACGGTTATGCTGGTTCCCGCAGGTGGCCCCCTCCGAGGCCCGTGGAAACACATAGCCTCGGATTTGTGGAGAGCCACCTCGAGTCCCAGCCGCCGTATTCGACCCACGACTTGAGCAACCCCTGCCGTGGCCTTTAGTGCCGCGCTACGGTGCGTTGCTCCCCGCGCCATAACGAGGGTGTCGTCAGCATAACACGTTATGCTGACACCCTCGAGCAACGAACCGCGCAGCACCCAGTCGTATCCGATGTTCCACAGGAGTGGCCCTAGGACCGACCCCTGTGGAACACCGCACGACACTTCTCGCCGCCCTGGCCCTAGCCAGCTCGGGTAAACTATGGCCCTCTCGGATAGGTATGCCTCGACAATGCGGCGGAGGTAAGGAGGCACTCTGTGATACGCGAGCGCCTCCCTAACGCAGCTCCAGGGTAGGGTGTTGAAGGCGTTGGCGATGTCGAGAGACACCGCCACCACCACCCCACCCCGCGAGACTACTTCCTCCGCCAGGCGCCTAACGCGCATGATCGCTTCCACGGTGGAGCGCCCCCGGCGGAAACCAAACTGGTTGTCCGCCAGATCTGGCCCCACGTTCGTGAGATGCTCGACGAGACGCTCTGCAATAATCCGCTCAAAGAGCTTGCACACCTCGTCGAGCAACACGATCGGCCGGTATCCGGATGGCTGGTCCGCCGGCCGCCCCGCCTTCCGGATAAGGACCAGTTTCCCCGTCTTCCAAGCCTTTGGAAACTGGCCCCTTTCGAGGCATGCGCTAAAGAGCGCCACCAGTCGAGGCCCTAGTTCCTCCAGGGCCAGGACCCATGCTCGGCCTGGAATGCCGTCGGGTCCAGGGGCAGTGCATTTCCGGGCTTTAAGCCGGAGCACTGCTACCCCCAGTTCACTCTCCCTGACTTCGGGCACATCGCTCTCGCTATTATCAGCGTCAGGCGCCTGAGGCGGAGCCATACGCGGAGGGACGTGCTCCTCCGCTCTCGCTGGGAACAAGGAGCCCAGTATCCCCTCCAGCCGCTCCGGCTGGAGGCTCTGGGTCAGTAGGGGCGCCCTTGGGCGGATTTTGCCCCTGACCGCAAGGTAAGGACGCCACCATGGGTTCTGCTCCAGAGACTCCAGCAGCTCTTCGCGTGCCCGCCGTTTGGCCTGCTTAATGGCTACCTGGAGGGTCCTCTTGGCCCCCTTGTACGCCTCATATAGCTCCGCCTCTCGGGCTGCCGCATCGTCTGGGCGGCGACGCCTCCGGCGGAACCTGGTGTACTGGCGGCGAGCGGTCACGCACGCTGCTCGCAGCTGTGCGATCTCCGCTGACCACCAGTACACCTGTCTCTTTGCCGGGCCGGGCTTAACCCTAGGCATCGCCGCATCACAGATATGCGACATGGCTCTCCTGAACCATTCCGCCTCTGCGTCGACATCGGCAGGCCTGGCCAGTGACGGAATCCAGGCCTGCACTATTGATGCCTCCAGGAGAGCCTCCCGATCCAGGCGTCTGAGAGCCCAACGTGGATCCGGGGGATTCGCAATTGTCGGCGGCAGGTTAGTTGGAGGGGAGACGTCGAACCGAATATACTTATGGTCGGAATCCGTCTCCTCCTCCTCCACCACACGCCAACCCTGGACGCGGCGGGCGAGAGCAGGGGTCGCGAATGCGACATCCACGACCGAACTGAGCCCCCGCCGCTCCCAGGTGGCGACACTCCCCCGGTTGAGGACCTCTAGACCACGGGTGTTGGCCCAGTCCTCCAGTACTCGCCCCTTGTCATTGGTTTCCCGGGAGCCCCAGGCCTGAGACCAGGAGTTGAAGTCTCCCAGGACCAAGACAGGACGAGGACGGCACGCAGCGAGAACAATGTCCAGTTCAGCGAGCCTTAGCTCAAGCTCGTACTGGTCAAGGCTTGGCGAGAAGTAGACGGCCACGACAGCCAAGCCCTCATAGTCCGCCGCGACGCAGCCTCTGCACCTTGCAATGAGTGCAAGGCGCGAGGTGTCCGCGGCGGAACCCCCGAAGACGGTCGCTACGCCGTCCAGGTCCACCGGGCTTCCGGGGTGGACCCAGTACGGCTCAGCGACCACGACCACATTGATAGACCACTCCACGATGCTCTGGTACAGAAGATCCTGAGCACCGGTGCAGTGGTTTATGTTCGCCTGCAGGATGCGGATTGGTGTGTCCATTAATGGACGTCCATCTCCGCATCCCACCTCGAATGTGGCCGCTCTTGAGCGGCACCCCCGCTACCCGTTGCGGACGAACGGGGCTTTGGCCTCGAGGCGGTGCAGGTTCTGCTGTCCGCCCGGTGCTCCGCCGCTTTGCCCTCCGCTACGCATTTGTAGCAGCGCGGCGGAGCATCACAAGCACTGGCCTTGTGCCCGGGCTGACTGCAGCGGAAGCACCGATCCCCCACGGTGTCTCCCGCTGTGCACTGCACTCCCACATGCCCCACAGCCAGGCACCTGAAGCACCTGGTCTCGCGGGGCTGCAGGAGTTGCACCCGCGCCTTTAGGAAGCCCCCAACGAGGAGGCTCCGTTCGTCCGCAATTTTTTGCGCCGCTGCGACGGGGCAGTTGACGACTGCTGTGCCGTGACCGGTGGAGCTGAAGCGGATTTCTCCAGCTCTCACCTGATCACGGGGGCAGCCGCCCGCCTCCACGACGGCGGAGATGACTTCCTCCGTCGTGGCCGCGTCATCTAGACCCGAAATGCGCAAACCTGCGCATTTGTTGGGTCTGGTGACGCGGACGGCTTCGGTATCCAGCGACTCCCTCAGCTTGGCCGCTAGGGCGTCGGCTTTGGGGCCGCTGGTGGCGCCGGAGACCTCGAGGAGGCGAGCTCCGGTGCGAGTTGTTTTGCACCGGAGCCCCCCCTCAATCTCGAGGGCCTTGAGGTCCACTGAGGCTTTAACCTGCCTCAGGACCTGGGCGTACCCCACGCCCTTCTCCACACCCTCCGTCGTCACCGTCAGGACGACGGCAGTGGAGCGTGGGGCGCGGAGCCTCTTCGGCGCCTTCGCCGCAGCGGCTTTTGCCACCTTCTTAGCCGCCTTTTTGGCGGCTTTCTTCGCCTTTTTGGCGGCTCCCGCTACCACCCATTCCTCCCCTCTGGAGGAACGCTCGGGTGCAGCAGGAGTGGCGGGTATGGCGGGGGTGGGGGTGCCGCGCTTTTTCCCCTTCCCTTGTGGCGTTGGGGCCACTGGGGTGGCGGGGCCGGGCTTACCACCGGCAGCAGCTGCGAAAGACGCAGGCCGTGCCAGTGGGGGACGGTAAGCCCGGTCCTCCAGAACACCGAGCCGCCTCTCGATAGCCGCCAAGAGCTGCACCACACTAGGCGCAATCATAGGCGGCGGATTGGGCGCCGGCCTAGGCACTGAATTCGGCGCCGGCTTAGGTGCCGACTTTGGCGCCGGCTTTTGCACAGAATTTGGCGCCGACGTTGACGTAGACGCCCCCCCTAGCGGCGCAAGAGCCCTCGGTTGGTCCGCCACCTCCTGGGCTCTTGGGGCCTTCTGGGCCTCCGGGGATCCCCTGACCATCTGGGTCAGTTGCCTGACCTCCTCCCGGAGGACCCGCTGTTGCTCCAAGGAGTTGGCCAGCTCAGTTTCCAGGCTTGTGACCCGGGCCCTGAGCTTCGCCTCCTCCTCGGAGACGCTCCTACCGAGGAGCTCCTCCAGCGCCGTCCTGGCAACGGCGACATTTTCTGCCACCGTCTTCTTTTTGCCTGCCACATTTTTGGACCCCTTAATGGTGTCCGTAATGCGGGCAAGCGCTGCGAGGAGTTCCCTCGCCGCGGGGACGCCTTGGTCCCTGCCACTGGGTAGTGGAGGGACGTGCACCGGCTGCTTCAGCGTTCTGGTCGCCGCGGTGGCCAATATTTTGGCCGGCCGATCATCCTCACTCGAGGAGACCGTCCGTTGTCCGGAGCTTCTGCTCCGGTCAAGGGACGGTCCACCCGAGCGAGGCCGCTTACGTCGGAGACTCTCCTCGGTCTCCATACGGCTGGATACTGACTCGTTGTCAGTACCCGCCGTCGACGCCGCAGACGCAATGTCTGCGTCCGTTTCCCCACCTGTTGGTAACGGAGTAGCGGGTCTGGTGAAGACGGCCTTGACAGACCGCGAGTGAGGCCCCCGCCTCACCTCCTCTTCACCCCCCGCTACCTCCGTTTCATCATCTCGGATGCCGTTGTCCGCGCCAAGGTCGTTTTTATTTGTATCGTCCGGTTGTTGTTTTTTATTTGTGATATTATTCATAGTATATCCCACGAGTATGGGGGAAAGATGGTCCATCCAGGCGGAGCCCCCTGCACCTGGATAAGCCTATATACTATGGAGGTCGGCTGGTATCCATAGGTTTTGACGACTTCGCTGTCGGGTGTTATAGACTTTTCCTTGTCGTGGGCCGGCCAATAAAGGCAAGCCCTCCGGTCGGCAAGTTCACAGCGTACCCTTCTGGAGCCACCAGTCAGGTCGTTGCTGATCACCTGCCGATTACGGAACGCGAGAGGATGGCTAGTCCTCTCTCACCGGCGGCGGCAAAAGTGCCCGTCGGCCCCTGCGTGAGCAGTGGGCCAACCCGCCCCTGGATCCCCCAGGATCCTACGGTGGCCTCCACCACTAACAGCATCGCTCATCCAGTCTCCTCTGAAAGCAGAGGAGTACGGAGAGCGATGTGTTCCCGCCACGTTGGGTATTGGCCGACGATCAATGCCAGCCCCATGAAGGGGAAGCCATTGACCGCCGCCCAGGGTGTACCGGCCGCTCCGATTCCGTTCCCCCCGGACTCCAGCGGGATCGGAATCGGAACGACACTCGAGGAGGTTACCCAACATACACCCCAAGCCGCGGGTATGAGCTAGTTTATACTTAAAGTACAATTCCTTCTGGGCTCGTGTTACTCCTTCCTCTCATTCCAAATAAACTACATAGTGATCTCATCTCAATTGCTTTTAATTTTTAATTTCTCAATTGATTCTACTTCAATGCCGTCTCTGCCATTGTTAACTAAGTTAAATAAAAGACTTTTCAGTCAAATATTACCGTATATAAATAATGACCGATAAACCGATTCAGAAGTTCACCTCATCTATCCAGAAGTCAATTCTGAAAAAAAACCTAATTATTTATTGTACATGAAAGCCATCATATTCAAAATGTAAACAGGAATAGCAGGTGAAACACTTATGTACACTCTCTAAGAGCTCTACCAGTAAACCTTTTAGCTGTACAGGTAAAAAAAAAATACAGAGGGGCGCGAGGTGAACATCTGTACATACAGAGACATATACAGGCATCAAGTTTAAAATTTAAAAATGATGAGTAAGGGCTTGTATCTATTGGGTAACAACTTGTATACATAAATACCAAACTTGAAAATTGGTAACACTAATCATGAGTAAGTAATGTAGGTACGAAAGAAGAAAAACCACTCCACAAATCCTTATGACTAAAACTAAGCATCTACCTGCTTGATGTAATCCAGTTTCTTTGTCGTCGGATAAACGGAAAAAATAAAACTCTAAATCCCAGTGAATCCCTACAATATAACTTGAGCTAAATATCTAAGAGACTGTGGTCAAGGTCAAATGAAACTCGTAATACTAAGGACTTATACCCTTTTATACTGTAATCTGAAAGTAGTCTGCATTGAAAATTTCATTATAATGTTGCCTGCGACTTAAGGATCCGACTTGAAACCATAATATAATTATCTTGAACATAACTTTTAGTTATTATGTTCAATCTATGAAGTACGAGTCCGAAACGCCTGGAGAGGGTTCTATAATGAAATTACATTCTGTGTTCTTATTTTTTGTAGGTGGTAGTTTAAAACCTTATGTTTTTTTTATATATTAGGTATTTCAAATTCGACACAGAAGCCTCCTGAAGCTGGTGATCTCCGGTAAGCGGAACTTTGGGGACCACCTGCATAGGATCAGGAAGAGCCAACGTCTGAGTGCCATCACTGCGACGCTAGCGAGTACTCAGGGTTGCTCACGCTGGCAGAGTGCCCAGTGTGGAAGGTGCCGAGGCGTGACCTCGTGGCGGCAATCGGGGTGGGAGTCCTCTCGCTTTTTGCGCCATTGGTAAAACGATACAAGGGCCCTCCCTTCTAAGTCCCATGGAGGGGGGCTAGGAGACATGCCCCCTCAACGAAGATCGTGCGATACCCCCTGATAACTCTGACGACCATCGCTTTCAACGGACTGTTTAGAACAGCCACGTTGCGGGCCGTCAGACTCTCCGCCCATACGGAGGCACCGTACAGGGCCATGCTTCGCAGGATCCCCAGGTACAGTCTCCTAGTGGGGGCGTTGGGTCCCTAAACGTTGGACATCAGCCGCGATAGCGCGGCCGCAGACCCCCTCTGTTTAGGGACCAGACTTCGGAGATGTAGTCCGAAGTCCCGTCGACTATCGAGTACGAGCTCCAGGAAGTGGGAGTAACGCTCAAAAGCTTAATATAAATATAGAAAAATAATTGATCTAGACGAATAATAATAGGTTACCTATGAAATTGCCGAAATTTTCTTACAAATTCATGAGTTCGTTATTCCTGTAATTTAATAGCTATTTCCATTACTTATATTTTGTTTGAGAGTTGATTTCAAGATTTTACAACTCTGTATTAAATTTTGTTTTTATTGGCCACTTGATAAATTGATTCAATCTTCAAAAACAGTACTTCCTAAATGCTATCCATTTTGATGATAAATTTCGTATTACTTAACAGCTGCACTTTTCATAAATGCAATAAAAGTTGCTGAGTGTTAGCTTAATGTTGTCTCAATCATATACAAAAAAAAACATAAAATTTGGATTTGTCATTCCTAAAAAAAATGCAAAAATGTTAGTACTGACAATTGGGTTTCCTCCAATTTCTTCAAGAAAAACGGCAATTTCATATGTAACGACCTAATATATCATAATCACGAACAACACAATGTGTAAAATAGCGATTTAAAAAGAGTTGACAACGACTTGTAAAAAACGATACGATTTATAAATTAAGATTATTATTATCAATTCTATACTACTACTAATTCAACAAAGAACCAAAATGAAGCAGCTTTATTTTATTTTTTACATAAAACCGTATGCACAAGAACAGGACCCATCTACTAAGCCTACGTGTAACTACTAACAAAATTCAACAATGATATAAATTTATAACCCGCACTGGGGTTTAAAAAGCTGAAGCTTGATTCAAGACGTCCAAATAAATATTGGAAGCCAGTTTACAAAACAGGTTTTCGTTTTAAAAGAATTCCGAGAGAACGGCATTGGAACTTGATTTCAGTCCGTGTAATGCCCTTGTTACTGGCAAGCAATCAGAGTTCATTTACTCAAAGAGCTTCTGTGAGTCAAGAACAAGCAATCAGTAAATAAGAAACTCGACATCTATAGGTGAATCCCTAAGGACAATTCGGGAAACTAATTAAGAACACAGTCATGTTTAAAAACAGTATCATGCCAAATTAGAACGGCTGACTAAAGGGCAGGTGACCAAATTAGAGAACATCACAGCGTGCCTCAAGAGCCGAGTGCCAACTATTTGTTTTTTTTTTATGGTAGCAATTAAGCTCACGCTACCATAGTAAGCGGTATCACAGATTACCTAATAGTTGGGTTGTGCCGTCAACTGTGGCCTATGAGAGCCATATCAGTAATGTGTTTCACACGTTAATCGCGATTGAGAGGTAAAATGACGAAGCAAGAAAATGGAATAAAGGAACGAAGTTACGTGAGTTCTAAATCCTACAGAAGGCTGTTGAAGTATGCTTCTTAAATTCGAAGGACGAGCCTAACAAAAATAACACTCATGTTGTTATTTTTGTTAGGCTCGTCCTTCGAATCTCTCGAATCTTCGAATCTTCAACTAATAGGAAAAGTTTGAAATCAACTGATTCAACTGTTAAACCTCCCATAGGGCAGAAGCTCGATTCAGCAAATCCCATGATCGTGTTTCTAGTTCAATATCGTTCCACATAGTGGTAGCAGGCCGCGTGTTGGCCATAAATATCATACGGAAGCACCACGCCTACACGTTTTGTGGCTTGTAGCTGCCAATTCGAAAGGTTTATTTAACTTAACGCAATATGTTCTCATATTAGAGCGAATAGCAATACCGAAATAAATTGCATTCACAGCGTGAACGTGACAACTTTGAAACTTAAAGAAACTCATTATTACAATAGAGTTAATACTGAGCAATATATGACGGTGATATAAACTTAAACTTTACTTGCATCGAATTTAATGCGGTTTGAGATATGGCTTTGTAAAACTAGGTAGACTTGAATTTGACACCTATCATAATCCATTTACTAATAGAATGTCGATACATATTTACATTCTTTAACAAGCTACGAATCACGTGACTTATATTCAAGCGTAATTTCCTACTGAATTATATTGAAGCGTTGTGCAAAGATTTATTTATCGACGACAGGGGAGTTTCATTGGTGATTCGTGGCATCTTTAAGGAATGGAGTTTTTTGTAAAGAAAATTTGCGAATAAGCAAAGTGGGTATAATTCTTGACATTGCATACATATCATTGTAAATCTTAATTTAGTTTTATTACTAAACTAGCTGATGCACGCGGCGCCGCCCGCGCAGAGGTCGGTTTTCGTTTTTGGGTCATATCTCCGGTTCTACTTAACTAATTGCAAACTGACGGCATTTTAAGTCTGACTGAGACCTTTCTAATAAACAAAACCGCATCAAAATCCGTTCAGTAGTTGTTGCGTCCATTGCGAACAAATAGACCAAATTCTTAAAAAATATTTCTTTTGTGTTCAGAATCGTTCATTTGTAACTCAAGTATTTTTAGGGTTCCGTTGCCAAATGGCAAAAAACGGAACCCTTATAGATTCGTCATGTCTGTCTGTCTGTCCGTCCGTATGTCACAGCCACTTTTTTCCGAAACTATAAGAACTATGCTGTTGAAACTTGGTAAGTAGATGTATTCTGTGAACCGCATTCAGATTTTCACACAGAAATAGAAAAAAAACAATAAATTTTGGGGGTCCCCATACTTAGAACTGAAACTCAAAATTTTTTTTTTTCATCGAAGCCATGTGTGAGGTGGTATCTATAGATATGGTGGTATATATAGCTCTTCAAAAATGATATTGAGGTTTCTAATATAATTTTTTTCTAAACTGAATAGTTTGCGCGGGAGACACTCCCAAAGTGGTAAAATGTGTCCCCCCCCCCCTGTAACTTCTAAAATAAGAGAATAATAAAACTAAAAAAAATATGAAGTACATTACCATGTAAACTTCCAACGATAATTGGTTTGAACGAGATCTAGTAAGTAGTTTTATTTAATACGTCATAAATCGTAAACCGCAATTTACCTTTCATTCAAACAACTCAAATATAAAAATTAAAAAAAACATTATTATGTTACTTGCTGCTACGGAACCCTTAATGGGCGAGTCCGACTCGCACTTGGCCGCTTTTTTAAATATCTCGAATGTACAGACACAACTAATTTACAATGTTATAATCGTTTAGATACAACATTTCAACGTCTAATATATGAGTAAACTAATCTCATTCGAGGTTTATACACGAGACTAAAAACAACGTGTATAATAAAGATGTTAAAAAAATAAACTAGTGTTCACCACTGAACGTGGTAACTTAAGCCAGATAAAGGACTTTTGACATTTTAATAGCGTCATAATGACGCTATCTTTCGTACTCGTTTCTACAAAAACGGAATACAATTGAAGTATGATAACCTGGCGGTACAACATAACATTTCACGGTATACATTACCACAGCACGCTACTACCTACAGGATAAATTGCAATACGAATATTACACTAGTAAGCTGGCGTAGTATATCTCTCTGCTAATTGCTATATTTTCACAATGTTGAACATGTAAATGTTAAAATATAATATATTGCGGCTCCGGTCTTGTAGATTACAGGATCAATATTTAAGTTTTTATACATAAGGTAAGTTAAAATGGTTAGTTTCAATCTTTAGTAATATAGACCCTTTAGAAATAATTTAGAAATTAAACATAATATATGCTGTGGCGGATGTTTTCGTAGATCTTTTTAAGTGGAAATTCCCATCCCGTAACACACAAACGGTTGTTGTTTACACATAGTGCGGTTCACAGAATACATCTACTTACCAAGTTTCAACCGCATAGTTCTTATAGTTTCGGCAAAAGGTGGCTGTGGCATACGGACGGACAGACAGACAGACAGACAGACATGACGAATTTTTAAGGGTTCCATTTTTTAACATATGGAACTGGAACCCTAAAAACATTTAATTTCATAAACATAAACAAGCCTATATGGGCTCGCATATAGTTAGATCCAAATCCCATCATTTAGGTACCTTTTTTTTGTTTTTTCCCCTTGGATACCTTTTTTTTTTCTTCGGATACTCCCGGCCGGCCAGCGGGGGCGGTTATGTCGGGCTTGAAACGACTAACCCTAACTACCCCTTGGATACCCTAACTTATTTAAATAAAAAATACACTATTATTAAAACATCGATCAAAGTTACTACGAACTACAAGAATTTTTATATTTTGTTACTTGCTGCTACGGAACCCTCGCACTTGACCGGTTTTTTTCTCAACCAGTATCACTACTAAATTTTGGTGTTACTGGATAGAAATAAAAAGTCGTATCGTGTCACAGTGTTACTGGATGCAACAGTTTTTGCCCCAACCAGTAACACTGCTAATATCAGTGTTAGTGGTTAGGAAAAAAAAGCCCATGGCAGTGTTACTCGCTGCCTACTTTTTCCCAACCAGTAATAGTAATAATGAATGAGCCTTTTATTATATCTCATTTTCCATGCAATTATAACATATTAAGTTATGAGATTTACATGCAAATAAAAATAATTTATTACTCAATTTTATTAGATAACAATGTATATTCATGTTGATGAATATACGTAGTTAATTTATCATTTCAATTTCAATTATTAAACATTTGATTAAATTTTTAGAAATGAGAACCCCTCTGTAGGGTAAAGGCCTCCTCCATTTCTATCCATTGCTTTCTGTCAATCGCTTTTGTTTGCCAGTTTTCTCTTGCTACGTCTATTACTATATGTCGTCGACCCATCTTCAAGATGGTCTTCCTCGTTCCCTCTTTCCCTCGGGTCCTTTCCATACAACGTCACGACTAGCCCGTCGAGCGTCGTTAGCGCTAACGAGATGTCCTGCACATTTCCACTTTGATGACATAGAGTGTAGTAAGAAGTATTTTTGTTTAGTTTTGTCTGTTATGGTGGTGTGACGTATTTTTTGTATTTTTTGAATTCCAAGGGTGGATCTTTCCATGGGTGCTTGACATTTTCTGATTTTTTCTTACACATGTTTTGTGTATGTCCAGATTTGTGAACCATACATTAAATAGGGAAGAATACCACATTATTCATTACATTTTTGTTTTAAAAAAGGCATGCCTCCGTTCATTATTTCTCTGTGAGCCCAGTATTTCTGCCATGTTATTTTTATTCTACTATTTATTTACTCGAAGTTGTTGTTTCGGTGGAATAATACTTGTTTTCCAAGGTACCTATATATATTCAAGACTTTTGTTACCTAAATCCTAAACCGTGAACGATTTTTTTTAAATTTTACTTGTGTTAAGAACAGTCTACGGGCTTTATTTTTTTATAATTTCTCTAGAAACATTTTGTGGGATAAAAATTTTTTTTTGAAGCAATAATGTTGACTGTAAAAAGATAATCTGGATAACTTGGTATAACTTTGGATATAATAGATGAACGAATAATACCGTCTATAACTTTAAAACCTCAGTGTCCCAGAAAACGGTTTAGTAGATCTCCGGTAAATTGCGGAAAACCATGATTTTAGCGCGAAGTTTTGAAAGTGACAACGTCTATTTTAGGTATGATGAATAGCTGAAACGTAGATAGGTTATAACTTTTGTGAACCTTCATGTGCCTTGTAACTTTTAATAAAATCGATTCATAAGTTTTCACGTAATTAAGGCAAAAGTAAGGAATATTACTTTTGTAAAATGGCCAAAAGCGAAGTGACCTATAATGATTTTTCAATCGGTTGCATATTTGTGAAAAGATTATCTACAACTTAGTACACTGTCATTGTTGTAGATCAATCGCAAGTATTGACAAAATTGAAAAAAAAGGCGGAAATGGACCATCACAGCTGGTGGCAATATGTGTTTAGTAATTATTTGGGTCTCAGGTAAAAGAATCCGGTCATAGTTTCCGATCTTCAGATAGTATACTCAAAAACCTGTAGTGTCTGCACTATAGTTTGACCGGTACCGCTGTACCGCTCCCTAGGAACGCGTGGCGTACGAACGAACGGTACAGCGCTAACGGGTCAAACTATAGTGCAGGCGCTACAGGTTTTTGAGTATGCTATCTGAAGACCGGAAACTATGACCGGATTCTTAACCCTGTAAACATTATTTATGTTATCTATGGATTTAAAATTGGGATGGAAGGTGCAGCTGGTTATTATCCACTTGAATAAGGCGGCTACTGCGCAAATACAAACCTCCTCTACACTCTTTTACCGATGCTACAACGCAACAACGTAAATGCCATCAAAACCGTGTGATTGCTTTGGTAGTGATTTCCCTGTCTAATGTAGCAGGAACAGTGACCAATCTAAGTGACACGATTGGTTACAATTAGCTGTATTATACTTATATATAGGGAAGAACGTGATAGCGTGAAGGCGAGAGCGTCTAATAACTAGGTACTGTAGCAAAACCATCCCACAGATGAGAACAGTGTTCCAGGCAGGAGCGAACTTTTGTTGACTCACCAATGCTCCGGCGTGAAAAACCGAACTATCTGTTTTATACGTAATAGCAAATAACAATATCGACCACCAGCGTAAGCCGAAAACTATCCGAAATTGAACCATCCCCACGTAGTTTATGATTATTGTTGTGGAAAGCGCCGTGGGAAGACCAGTTCGGTTTTCTATACACGGTCATATTTTGTTAGGACTCTGTTTACTTATTTCTGCAAATCTATTTTTTATTTTTGTGTTGTCTTGGAACTTAAAATATTCCTCTATACGGTATATTAAATAGGCAATTGTGTACATGAGATATTAGGCACTTAACTCCAAAGCAAATATTTATGATGTTGTGTCCATTGAATATCAATGTGTTAAAATTAGTTCCGACAGGCAAACAGCTGAATCGATTACTGAGCTTTTAGTATCTAATCAGTGACATTAATTTATCTCTAGTGACTGGATTCAAGCGGCATTTACTGAGTAGCCACTTTATATGTTGATTGGGTAATTTAACCAAAGCCACGCTTGATTCAAACGATTTGGTGCCGCGTTTTAACTTTTTCAGATTATCCACCGAAGTACTTCGATGATGAGGGAAATAGTCTCTAAACCGATTTTTTAAATTAAACCTTATCACTACCCATGTAAACGACAAAATTCAATTTATGTAAATTTGGAAACAGTACATAGCTTTTTATAAGCTTTCCGATATATTTGTGCCTGCAATATCTGTTATTCTACAGACATACAAAGACAACTTACACATACATATATATAAGTTAGGCGGGTGGCCGGTAACCCTGGGGTTATCCTTTCGAGGGCTTACCCGGGGTGCCCGGCAACGGACGCTTGGGGAGGACACCGTGCGGTTTTAGTCGATACACGACATAACCAGCCCCGCTGGCCGGCGGGGGGTATCCGAAGGGATTTCTGCATGTAAAAAAAAAAATGCCGGTGGCCGGTAACCCTGGGGTTATCCTTTCGAGGGCTTACCCGGGGTGCCCGGCAATGGACACTTGGGGAGGACACCGTGTGGTTTTAGTCACGTTTTAGACACGCCCACCCCATCTTCGGCACCGATGGGGTGAAGCCGGAGGGTTTCCACACGTTTAAAAAAAGAAAAAATGTTATCAATGTAATAATATGATACCATCGAGTAGTTATGATCATGAGGCTAGGATGTACTGATATGTATCGTCAAATTTGACTAGACGAATTTGACGAATTTGAATAGACGAGTCAAATTTGAAATATTAAACACATTTATGTAAAGTTTAAAAACATACAGTACACACAACTTACACACACCTACTGCGGTTTTCTATACTTCAGTGCTTTCTGTACGCTATAATAAGGAGTGTATCTGGGGCCCTACCAAGATCTTCAGGGCCCAAGCCTACCTCATTGAAGGACGAGGCTTTCAGGGTTGGGCCTCAGACGGCAGTCGGTCCCGTACAAGTTACTACTCCATCGTAGTGTTTACTTGTACAGGACCGACTTCCCGTTCTACTGACCGGGTTCGTCACTGGCAAGTAAGGGTATGCATCTCCCGTGATTCGGCTTGTATAACCAGTAGATTGGAACAAGCCATGAGGTGAAGGTGGGTTTGACCGGGCTCGTATTATGATAATAACAGCTTTCTCCGCGTGACTAAAAGTTTAGACCCGAAATCAGATGAAAAGGTGTAGTGTAAAAGGAACTCTTCTTTTGCACTACACCTTTCCATCTGATTAAAGTTTCCGAGGAAGATGTCGAGGATAGAGCAAAGTAGAGGAGAAAAGTAGGGAAGGCTGACCTCACCACTATTTGAGATATTATAGACAGGAAGAGAGAGAGAAATAGATGCATGTATTTTATAATATGTTCTATCTAATCTATACAAATAAAACAAAGTCATGTTAGTGATGACCGGGATGAACTTAAGAACAGGTGGACTCTTTCTCTTTTCTTTGATCCTTTGATTTTTACAACCTTTTTATTAACTTGCACTGTTCGCATGTAAGTATGTTGTTCGTATAAATTTGCAAACCATTTTTCGACCATTTTTTACATCCGATTGCGCTGAAAATTTGTAAATACGTTTAGTTACTGTAGTTACTGGTTTGATGGTGGAGTAGGAAGGTAACCACACGAACTTCTAAATTAAAAAACGTAAATCTACCGAGTTAGGGCTCATTTGTTTTGTTTAAGCAAACTCTCTGGTGTTGCATGTTGGTCAGGGTCAGAAGATGGAGTAGGAAGGTGGAAAAAGGAACTTCTGAACTAAAAAAGTTAACAACTATCGAGTTTGAGCTTATGTTTCTTGTCTTTTTAAACACTCTGGTGTCATGTTAATCAAGGTCTGAAAATGGAGTAGGCAGGTGGCCATAGAAACTACTAAACTAAAAATGATAAACTTATCGAGTTTGGGCTCGTTTGTTTTGCCTTGGCGTATTCATTGTTGGTACATGATATTCAGGCTCACACTGGAGTTACATGATATTACTAAAACTAAAATGTGAAAATAAAATAATTAATAAAAAAACCTTTTTAAAAACAAGCTTTCATTCGAAAATGTAGTCGTACTTTAACGAAAACAATAATTTTATGCCATTCCTGGGTTAATTTCAAAAGTTTGTATCGCTCATGTAACGTATTTCGTTATACCTAGTGCGACTAAATTTTCGAATTTTACGTTTTAGTAATATCATGTAGTTCCAGAGTACTTTTAGCGGAAATCGCCAAGGCTGGCCGCCCGCCTGGCAGCGGGGGTGGTTATGTCGGACTCGATCCAACCGAAACCTCACGTCATCTTTAATGTCGGGATGCAAGGAGATATTCAGGAAATAAATTTAGCTGATAAGGTAGTCCACCTAACTTGATTCTAAGGTGGAACGAAGTTTGTCGGGTCAGCTTATTAAATATAAATGATATCAATTATTTCACATTCTCTAGGATCAAAATTTAGCTAATACAATTATAATGAAAATCTCTATCATATATGAACTTATGCAGACTATATAGTAATAACCGGTTAACCTCACAAAGGATAAGCTAGCTTAAAATATAGTTTGCTTTGAAGTTGACCGGCTGCAAAAGACCCTTGTACAAGAGGGGTCAAAGGTAAAAGGGTCGTACACGTCAAAGATAATTGAGAACCTATTTAAAGAATATTAAATAAATGACCCAAGCATAATACTATTGAACACAAGCATATTTGTACTTATTTCAATACAAAATAATGCTACTATTAATATTGTAAATGTGAAAATTAGGAAGTTAGTTTACTTATTTAAGTTTTAATCACGCAAAAGCAGCTGAACGAATTAGGCCCATAAATATGTTCTATTCCAGTAATAAGTTCTTGTAGGAATAAAATAATTTGTAAACATGTATTCTATGCGAACAAATTCGCGACTAACAGCTAGTGGTGTATAAATGAAATATCAGCTGAAAATAGTATTGGGAAAAGTCAATATGTGATAAAAGAGTAATATAGACGTCACAGCACACTATGAAACCTTATGCTCATTGATATCAGACAAACTTTACACATAACCGTACTATTATTGCCGAAACTGTACGAAATGTTATATAGAAAATGTAATAGTTACGTGTTCCATTCTCACATGCTTATATTTTACCCTGTAAACTTACTTATTATTACACTTACTCATATTTTCTTATACATCTGGACTCATCATCACCCCAGCGTCGAGCCCAGGTTGCATTCGAGGTCTTCATTCTAGCTTTTACCCTTCCACTTTGCGCGGTCTTCAGCATCACTGGAAGTGAGAGCATTGTCACATATGTCATCCGTTACGAAGTCAAGCAAGCGACTTCGTGCTTCTTTACCTTCCAGATCCTTCTAGCCGGATTATCCCCTTATACCGGGGCTAGACATTTATTACCCAAGGAGCTAGGCGGTCGTCACATAATGTTTTTAAATGTGGAGTTACCTCCCTTTTATAATGGTAATCGGTCTTTTAGAAGACTTACAAGGAAAAATAGAGCCAGCACTCAGAGGTTTTACTAGCTGATCCGGCAAACGTTGTTTCGCCTTATAAATATGCCATATAGTAATAGGTGGGGGTAGGTGAGTAAAAAATGCAAAAGTTCATAATTTATGTTCGGTTAGTACCGGTACTGCTTCGCCTAACTATTATAGGCAATTGAAATAAAACTATTAAACTAAGTCCGTGAGCGTGGCCACTGAAAAGCAACCGAAGCTCCGGGTTCAGTGTAAATAATAAAATAACATCAAATAAGTCGCGATAGAATCCGTTAAAATAGTTTATTACAATGTGTGACATTCGTGTAAACTTACGACAATTTCATATTTATACTAACAATAGTGGATAAGTTCTTTTGTGTAACTAACAAGAAATATACTTTGAAATAAATTATTATTATTATTATATTACAGGCAATGTTTGTCTGAAATCACCAGAAAACATCAACTTTTAACTTTATTTGAGCTTCTCATGTCTTTGAGAGTTGCATCTTTACATGAATCAAAGTGCGGTCATTCCATATTATCAGGCTTGCGCTTTAAAGGACCCTAACCAATGGATGGCCCATTGGGTATGTATTTCTATATATAAAATCTAATGCAAATAACATTCCCATGCATGCAAATATTTGCTCTGAGCGAAACTTAAACCGCAGCCTCTGACGTCACAGTAGCACGGTCTACCACCACGACATACAGGGCGTCATATACACATATATTTTGTGTAAATTGTCCTAACCTTCCAATTCGGTAGAGTGTACCATACAAAACAATAGCAAATATCTTCCGAGACCACTTAACGCCTGACATAAGGAAATATAGTTTTCGGGAAAATGCCCGACGGCCATGCGAAGTATGTAGGTATAACGGCCAACAATGACGATGAAGTTTATTTGTTGAGGCGAAAATAGAAATATGTTTGCTTCAGAATTATCTTTACCGTGTTCCATATTTGTGATGGTACTTGATACATAATAATTATATCTCAACAGAGATTGCAACAGAGTGATGAGGTCGCCTATTATATATATGTGCCCGTAGAATCAAATTGTTTATAGGTACTGTACTCAAGGGCACGCCGCAATAGCGGCGGTAAGGCCCATCATGGAGGATTGGCTAGAGAGGCGACACGGAAGCCTCTCGTACCGACTGACGCAGGTGATCGCCGGGAAGGGGTGCTTCGGGGACCACCTGCATCGGATCAGGAAGGAGCCAACGCCTGAGTGTCATCCTGCGACGCGAGCGAGGACTCAGGGCTGCACACGCTGGCGGACTGCCCGGCGTGGGAGGTGCCGAGGCGTGGCCTCGTGGCAGCCATCGGGATGGGAGTCCTCTCGCTCGGCGGAAACCGGAGATGGCCCAGGGTCAGTCGGGGTGCGAGGGATATGCTCTATGGGCAACCTTACACCCCGGCGTCTGTAGAGCCGAGACGGCGTGCGGTTTTAGTCGGTTCAAGCCCGACATAACCGCCCCCGCTGGCACGCGGGGGGGTATCCGAAGGGATTTCCGCACGATAAAAGAAAAAAAACAGGTACTCGTTGTTATACAGTTAAAATATCCACCATTTAAGTTTTGTATTGATATTACTTTCAATACAAACCAAACTTAAATAGTAGATCTCTAAAGTTTCTGAATCTTAAAAGCTATGAATAAACCTAATAATTCAAATAAAATTGAGGCGCGAATATAATATATACCTTTTTAGGGATTTTCTTTAGAAAAGCCCTATTGCTATCGAGTTGTCGACGTCGTCGTTGCCAATTTTCTGTCACGGTTTTGGGTATGAAGGAGATGAGCTATCGAGTTGCTGTTTTCGGTAATAGATTCGTGCTTGGGTGAACCATTGCAAAATAAAGAAAAAATCGCAAAAAATCGCATAAAAAAAACGCAAAATCGAAAATCCCTTGTATTCGGCTGAGCTCGTCTCAGGAATAAAACTTGTTTTTTTTTTCGTGCGGAAATCCCTTCGGATACTCCCCCACCGGCCGGCCGGAGGTGGTTATATAAAATAAAGTTTGCTCTATGACTTTTTACAAAGCAACACGTAGTGTAGCATAAAAGAGATAGAAAATGCAGTACCGCTCGCACAAAAAGAACATGCTCCCTGCTTGTATTATTCACAAAGGTTAATAATTTTTACATAGGATAATTGTGACATGTGGAGAAACTCCCGCCTCGAGAGAACATTAAACGTAAGCAATGCTACCTTTTTTTTTTTTCGTGCGGAAATCCCTTAGGATACCGCGCCCTAAAAAAGAGACTCCACGTCCATTACTCAAAACATGATTTTATGATGCGATGCCTAGGGTTACACTCGGATGACACGTAGGCGCAGATAAATAATTAAATAGTACGACACAGAATATGCAATCTCTGAAGACAGTAAGGTAATAAATAGCACTTCCTTAATTAAGCAATAAAGTGCAATCTATCATCTAAAAGGTAATAAAAGTTTAAAAATTATATTCGCCATGCGTAAGTTCAATCTATTATATACCTAATTACTACAACCTAAAGTGTCTTTTGCTCTAATAGCTGTAAGATTGATTTACAGGGACGAAATGTCTGAAATAAGATTGGGTTACTTATCTTAAAAAGGAGAACTACAATTGAGCTTGTCTGAATTCTGTAGGGTGTTATCTTATACCTAGTGACTGATGACTACTAGACTCCAAGATTATTTTCACTTCAATTTGCTGTGGGGAGTGTTTGACTATTTAGAGACAGGCGGTTTCGATACAAATAGAGATTTATCTGAACATAAATAATATATGGCCGAAGGAGTAGAGTGGAGACCACGAATCGGTAAACGGAAGGTATGACGTCCTCCAGCAAGATGGACGGACGACCTGAAAAAGGTAGCTGGGATAGACTGGATGCGCAAGGCGAAGGATCGGGTGCTATGGCGTACAATGGGAGAGGCCTATGTCCAGCAGTAGACTACATTAGGCTAATTGATTGATTGAAATAATTTAGACACTAGAAATTAAAAAATAATATTTGCAATACTTTGAAAGAATAAATGTTAATTTATATTTTCAAATACATTTTCAGTATGTTGTTATATACTTTTTTGAGCGCGTTTTTAACAAAGGATGACAAGGGATAGTGATAAATTGGTCCGTTGTAGAGCCGAAAGAACGTTACAATAGCTATTGTGATAATGTCATTAACTGTACATAAGTTTCTATTATCATGTTATAAAACAAAGATGTCTTAATTTGTAATTAGAATTTCTATTGTTCTAAATAATTATCAAAATCTTATACCCTAAAAATCTATAATAGTATGATATGGCATTGTCAAAAACCGTTTACTGCCCGAGATCCTATGACTCTACTTATGTTTTTCCGATTTTATCCTATTCGATTCGACTTTTATGACAACTCAGCTACCTGAAGCCGTCCTGGATGTTCTAACTTCTAACTCTGTTGTCTATGCTTACACCAGAGGGAAAAAACAATATATACGCATGTATGGTACTTGTAAAATTCAAAACAAGACAACAGCAATAAGTTAAGATTCCCAATATTGATTCGCCCATACGGCACCGCTCATTAAGCTTAATGTTTGATAGTAAGTACATAGATACCTCTGACGATATCGAGCTTAAACGGTACTTGGTGCTGGCGTATTCCCGGGCGTCGAGTAGCGGCGCCGTGCCGTGACGGATGGCTTTCATTAAAACCCGCCCGAATAAACCCGATTATCCTTCTCAGCTCGCACCTGATCTATTTTGTCAATGCAGCCTTATAAAAATATCCACAAATAACATAGATTTTTATTTACGTAGTAAATTAATTTAGTAGTCCATAATGCGATAATCTGTTATTTATGTATTGTAATTTATTTTAATTCGCATGTTACAAAAACTCCACCCTGTATATGTTATTATTATATTTTTTGTGATTAAAATTTTCATTAATTTCTTTTTTTATTTTGTTTCTAATAAAGTGTATAGGGTCATTGCGCTGGTAGTGGGACCATCTTCAGTACGCGACCATTTAACCGACTCTGTAACTTCAATTAAAGATGAAAGTATTTCTAAAGGTAAAAATTGTTTGGTGTACGCCATTTTAAAATATTTGCGGGGATGGATCCTACTACATTTGCAAATAATGATTTAACCCAGAACCGAAGAAGAGCCCTGACGCCTTGAGTCAGTGGTTATAGAACGGGCTGTTCGTAAAAATACCACGACCGCCCGCGCAAAAAAATATCAAAAAGGTAAATTTTGTTACTTATTACAAGTTGTATACTCAAATTTGTTGTTTGGTTACTTGAATAATTGAGTTAAGTGATTATTCAGTTCTATTATATAAGTATATAAGTATGTTTATCCGCAATCTGGAACCCATAACACAAGCTAGTTAAACTATGCTTACTTTGGGTCTAGAAAGCGGCGTGTAGAATGGTCGTAGAATATTTATTATTTATTATTATTATTATTATATCGTTTTGTCATCCCATATAGTAACAAAATATAATGGTCGCTTAACCTACTTGCATATTTACCCAATATGTTAGATTAAGGCCAGGTGGTCGCATTTTGATATTTTGACTAATACTGTCTATTTCTGTTTTGTTTATTCGTCTACGCCCGGGACTATCGACCTCCATGATCGGGGCCTGAGGCCGGCAGTTGGCCGACTCGCCGTCCTTACAGAAGCAGGCCGTGGCGGAGGCTTGTCGTGAGTGTCCTACACACGCCTGCCAACTCACCGACGCGGGATAAAACCCGACCCCACCAGGCTTACCCAGGGTGCCCGGCATTGGACACTTGGGAAGGACACCGTGTGGCTTTAGTGGGTCCGATTCCGACACGCCCACCCCATCGTCGGCACCAATGGGGTGAAGCCCGTGGGGATTTCCACACGCTAAAAAAAAAAACACTAATATTTCATTTAGGGCTGCATGATTTGGGATGTGGCCTTGTGAAATCATAAAGATGCAATTCGTTAGTGTACAAACGTATACTACGTATAGTAGACATACGTATATAGTTCAGTGTGATCTTCTTCTATACTATTAGAAAATTGTAAATTGGTTGTGTATGTACATTAGAGATATTTAAATAAAAATATGGGTTGGGTTATGTTAAATGAACGATTCTGAACAGATTTTTTCTTTTTGGAATTCTTGTCAGTTAGTCTTTTTATCTGTTTGCCTGTTTGTGCGCAATGAACGCAAAAACAACTGATCAGATTTTGATACAAATTTTCTAGTAGAAAGTTCTTGGTCATACTTAAAGTCCGCTTTATGTTTTGATTGTTATTGGCTAAGTGGAACCGGAGTTATGAAGAAAAAAAGGATAACCGATCTAGGCGCGGGCGGAGCTGCGGGTATCAGCTAGTTTATTATACGAACCATTTTGTTATTGGCGTATTTGCTACCCTACTCCAACTAAAAGGAAATAATGATTAAAATCATTTTTAATAAATTATATTTTGCTTTATTATTATATTTCATATAGATCAGGATATGTTTATTTCTGCAGTCTTAATATTAACACGATGGGATGATGATCTGCGAAAGACTGCGGGCAGATGCTGGATGCGGCTAGCTGAAGACAGGGCGCTACGGCGCTCATTAAGGGAGACCTATGTCCAGCAGTGGACTAGCATATGATGATGATGAATGATTAAGTTATTTTATTTAACGGGCCGAATGAGGTAATGTAGTACACTCGTATTACATTGACAATTCGTTCGAAATAGATAGAGGTTTATATGTAACATCGAAATCAATTCTGCCCGATTCCTTAATATAACAGCGTGATGATATTCATTATGAAATGTTCCGAAATTTTACATTTTACTGCTTATTTTACCTTCAACGTATGATGAGTTATAGGGCGGATTTTGACCATGTCTGATTTTAAACTACAATACAAAATTTCGTAAAGATCTACATGGTAATAATAAAGTTGTCATAAATAATAGTTAAGACTCATTTTGCTCTACAGCTCCTATCATACCTATAATAGCGTGATGATATATAGCGCAGGTTATGACCATGCCCTAGAAGAATGTTCATACAAAATGTTAGCCAAATCTGTTTAGCGGTTTTCAAGTGATGCTCGGACATCGATAATTTAAAGCAGACAAACAGATAAACCGACAAACAGACGAAAATTTTAAAAATCACATTTTCGGCATCGGTATCGCTTATTATACGCTTTTTATTTGCTTCACCTGTATGATTATTTGTATGTTTGTATGTTTGTTTATAACCGACTCCTTTTGGCGCGATTTTGACCCACTTTAATAGTCCAGGAGCCAGTGACAGATTTTCATGACCAAGTCCCTCCCAATCGCAACTTCGTAAAATGCATAAGGGACTTATACTATGAATACTCGCGACCGTCAGCTGCGACTCCGTGGGTGGGGTGGGCAGTGGCAGCCTCCCACGCATGGAGAAAAATAAGTTTTTTCAGTCATTTCCTCTCATTTGAAAATTTATCAGAGTATAGTTTATGTAGTATTTTGAAAGAAAAACATAGTCAGCTAACCATAACACGGTGGATTATACGTCAGCTGGCTCCTTGAACATGAAAAAATAAATTATTTTTCAATGATTTTCTCTCAACTAAAAATTTACCTGGTGATCGTTTATATGCTACTATGAATGAAAATTAATGTCAGCTTGCTGTATCTCAGTGGAAAGTTTGTCAGCTGGTACCTTGAAAGGTGTAACGCAAAAGCATCTATGACCTTCTGAAACTTATCAGCTGACGAATTTTCCCTTGGCTTACAGCTATCTGATTTTTTCTATTATTTACTAGAGTATTTTAAAAATTCTCTGATAAATTTTCATCCGGGAGGAAATAACGTTTCTAAAGTTATTTGGCAGTATGTTTGATTTGAGAGTTGTGATAACAAATATGAAGTTTAATATTGGACGAAATGTTGGTATGAGTAAATTAATTATTGAATAATTTATTGCAGCTTATTTTTTCAATTAATAAACTTTTATTTCAATTAATTGATTAAAAAAATAAGCGGCCAAGTGCGAGTCGGACTAGCCCATTAAGGGTTCCGTAGCAGCCACCTAGACACGTCCCAGATATTCGAAATTCTCCGATACATTAATACGTCTTAAGGCGACGTTGGAGCCATCAATATCTGGGACGTGTCTAGATGGCTCAGTTGGTCAGAGCATTCCCCCTGTAAGGGACCGGTCGCGGGTTCAAGTCCCGTCCTAGATGTTCTCTTTTTCCGATCTAAATCTTTGGAAAAAAGTAAGCATACAAAATGCTTAAAAATTTAATTGAATTAATTAGGCGGAGTCATCAAAAAACAATGTTTAAAAATGACTGTAAAGTTATTCATTGTTTCCGTAGTTCGCAAGAATTACGGTAGATGGGTCCAACGTCGCCTTAAGACATTTTAATGTATCGGAGAATTTCGAATATCTGGGACGTGTCTAGGTGGCTCAGTTGGTCAGAGCATTCCCCCTGTAAGGGACTGGTCGCGGGTTCAAGTCCCGTCCTAGATGTTCTCTTTATCCGATCTAAATCTTTAGAAAAAAGTAAGCATACAAAATGCTTAAAAATTTAATTGAATCGTATATACTTTTTTTTGTAAATACATACATATTATAGTTACATAGAAACACCCAGACCAATGCAAATAGACATATTAATCGATACAAATATTTGCATGGAGCAGGAATCGAACCCGCGCCCCCAGTCGTAGCAGTCGAATGCACTACCGCTGCACCACCGAGGCCGAATAAATGTTTGTTACTCAATCACGCTCTAACGGCTGAACGGATCTGGCTGAAATTTGGTACAGGGATAGGTTATAGTCTGGAATAACACATGGGTTACTTTAAACCTCTTGAACAGTTTACCATGGTAATCGGCAACAGAAGCGGAATTCCACGCGGGTGAAGCCGCGTGCAATAGCTAGTATTTCATAATTTATGGATGAAAGTCAAATTGTTTATTGTTTTCATACAACTACACTATGCTCAGGACTAATTTATACCATCATCAGCTATTTTGAAAGCAGATAGCCTATTTTTTTTTTTTTTTCCACCTGCATCGGATCAGGAAGGAGCCAACGCCTGAGTGTCATCACTGCGATGCGAGCGAGGACTCAGGGCTGCACACGCTGGCGGACTGCCCGGCGTGGGAGGCGCCGAGGAGTGACCTCGTGGCAGTCTTCGGGGTGGGAGTCCTCTCGCTCGGTAGCATGTAATGCTCGCGAAGGAGATGGTGGAGCGCGCCCGGGAGAGACTTAGAACTCTCCCGGCCCGCCGAGCCCGCAACTTGCTCGCCGCGCGTCGCAGGCGACTCAGGCGCCGGAGGTCACTTAACGACCTCCGTCCTCCATGAGCGCAGGCCTGGGGGTGACAGGTGAGGCCGCCTGTCACCCCAGCAGAAGCAGGCCGGGACTGTGGGGCGACTAGCGCCCCTCCCCCAAACCGGGGCAAGACAGGGACACCGTGGTTCCCAAACCCGAGGGGGCCATCTCGAAACCGGAGATGGCCCAGGGTCAGTCGGGGTGCGAGGGATATGCTCTATGGGCAACCTTACACCCCGGCGTCTGTAGACCCGAGACGGCGTGCGGTTTTAGTCGGTTCAAGCCCGACATAACCGCCCCCGCTGGCACGCGGGGGGGGGGGGGTATCCGAAGGGATTTCCGCACGATAATAAAAAAAAATAAAAAAAAACGGTTCCGTACCCCAAAACGTAAAAAAGGAACCCTTATAAAATCACTCTCTTGTCCACCTCTCTGTCTTTCCGTTTGTCACCATCGATTTTGTCAGGAATGACCTAGCATATAAAAATTTATACCAGATACTGAGGTCTTGTATAAAAATCAAGGTCCTGTGTCAACACGATAAAAAATATGGGCAAATTTAGATTATCGCGAAAACTTGTAAGTACCCAATTTACCTTAATTTTCCACTTTGTTTTTGTTTCGGAATTTTCTCTTAACTTGCGCTGTAAGCCATTGCTTTTAACCAAAATTGAAAGTTCTATGCCAACTGGAAGTATCCTATAGGCTTTGGGTCGAAAATATATATGAAAATATATAAACTATACAGTAGTTCCAGTTGACAGAAGCACGAAATTTGGCAAAAAAAATAAAAATGTCAAAAAATTCAAAGTTGAAAATTGGAATTGTTCGTTCGTTTTTATAGTAGGTTTACGGAACCCTTCGTGCGCGAGTCCGACTCGCACTTGGCCGGCTTTTTTACTAGTGTAAAGCGGGCAACTCAACTAATCGGTCGAATGGAAAAAAGAACACATAATAACAACTATTAGATATGACGAAGTTACGATGAGAGCTGAGGTAAAATAAATAATAATAAATATCAGGAGTTTACGCGAATGTCACACATTGAAATAAAACAATTTTTTAACGGATTCTATCGCGATTTATAAGATGTTATTTTATAATTTACATTGAACCTGACGTTTCGGTTGCTTTTCAGCAGCCATGACCTCCCCATGACCATGGCTTTTATTTCAATTCTAGGACATATTACACAGCACATAAAAAAACTTACTACAAAAAGGGTTTACCTTTACGAAACAAATCAGTAACTAAATCACGCTCGAAATGTAGAATGGTCACGACAAGAAACATTTGCCCGCACTCGTTACAAGAACGTTTTCAAGATATAGCTCCATCCTTCCTCGTAATAAGATTAAATTTTACTAATGAAACAGAAAAGGAAAATTTCTTTAGCACAAACGAAATATCCTAAATAACTTTCGGCCATTTGTCTTGCTAATTAAGGATTTTTTTTTCTTACTCTTTTAATCTTAAACCCGTGTCGCCGCTGTCAGAGGCATTAATAACATGCCGCTGAATATGAAATTTCATGTATACCTACTATCACGTTATATAGTTTAATCGAGACATGTCTGTGAGAAAAGTTTGCCCATGAGACATGTTACATAACTGTTAAGTTTATAAATAAATAAGTCATAGCCATGTTATACTTAAGTTTATACTGTCTAATAGCTCAAGCTGCATGGCAAGAACACAATTTGATTTTACCACTATACTACTATATAGTATTTATCTGTTGAACTACTTATAGGACTATGCCCAAGTACTGCAAACTGTGATCTGCGTAAATTTACATAAGTATAAAACGTATGCGTAATACCACGTGTTTTTCGGCCAAGAAGAAACCGGGCGTTTCCATAATTTCCTGTGAATATCGTGCAAGGTTGTTAAGGCATGGGGATGTTCTCCATCCCACAGTAAACAGCTATAAAAAAGGGCCCAGCTGATGGCAATAAACTCTCCCGCTATTGCTTCCTAACAAAATGAAATTTAAGAAAGGGGATGTTAATAGACCTCTGCCTAACCCCTCGAGAATATACAGATGTAAGTTAATATATAAATATACGTATACGGGGTATACGACTCCCATAAAATAACGTACTAAACTTGCTATTAAGTATTTGTTCACAGCTTATTTGTTGCCATCTGTTACTGCTATCACATACGTTTAGATATACTTATTACTTGAAAATGTTGTTGACAATCAGTGTACGTCTCCCAAAGCTACAACACAATATAATTAATGTCGTCGCTTTTTCTAGAGGTTTGCTTATTTACATGAAGTCGTAAACATTTATGTACTGACGTACCAAGATTTGTACTCATAAAATATTACAAACGCTTCAAAAGTTAGCATCAAAATAATTCAGTAGGGGTGCGGTTTAAGGGCTATTTTTCCGCAGCCGCAGATATATAGGGTGGAAACGTTAAGTGTATCCAGCCGATTATTTTGTCATTCTAAATGATATTGCAAAACTTTAAACTGATTTGAAATCTGCGTCACAAATTACATTAAAAATGAGTTTTAAAAGTTTTAAGCATTTGTTCACAATACGTACTTTTGCAGTTCCCACACATTTATTATGGCACAATTTATTCGCTAGTCTGATAGACAGAAAAATTAAATGTATAAAACTTTTTTAGTGTTTCTAAAAAAAGTTTACAAAGATGTCATTTTTTTACAATTTGTATTTTGTACCATAGTAAATGTGTGGGAGCCTGAAAAGTACTAACTGTGAACACATGAAAAAGAAAGTTAGATATAATTAGATTGATGCAGAATCCAGCTATCTGTGGATGTATTTATCTGTATCTGTTTATAACAACTTTCAATGTACCCGTCGTTGAAGTGGCTCAACACATTTAGAAAATCTTCCGTCAATTAAGAAGAACTGGGAGTAAAGTAAATTTGTCCTCTGGGTAGTGCAAAAATCCCAAAATTTTAATTATTTACTGATGTGTTTGGGTGTACATTTGCGTTTTGTGAGCTTTACTTTATACATGTTTCTTAGTCTTCAGTAACATTGATCCCTTTACTGCCTACCATATATTAATATGTACGCGGCATCGCACCACTAAATTAAATGTTGCGAACGTACTAGCATTTTAAACAAATGTAAATGTACTCCTGACGGAATTGTGAGCCCACAGCTAAAAAGTAACGACCTCTGGAAAGGGTTGTTAACTCTCCAGAGAGGAAACCCAAGCCTAATTCTCAGGATCGGATTCGGGTTTTTGCGTCTGAAATCATGATCGCATCTGAACACCGACCTATAAAATCTTGATCACATAAAATAAGTAATTTGTACAACCATAATTGGAGACCAGATTCAATCTAAAGGTCACCTTTATGATGAAATGATTAAATTTATAGATTTACTTAAATTAGTTTATATTCGTATTTTATTAAGCTAACATAGTTTTATATACTTACTTTATTTTAATTTGTAATAGCTATAGGTACCTATTAGGTTATATCATTTTTTTTATACCACTAAGGTGGCAGACAAGCACACGGCCCACCTGATGGGAAGCGGTTATATAACTAGGTCTGCAAGGCGAATCGCTGCTTGCAATGTTGAGCTGAGTGAGACAATCAGAGACAATGAGAGAATCAGATTTTGAAAATTTTGAACAGTAATCATTTAGGAGGAGACCTGTGACAAAGAAAATCCTGAAGTCTAGTATGAGGAGCTTTCGCTCAACTTCGTCTCACTCAGCTCAATAAATATATATGAATATAATTTATCATCCTTTTAAGTTTTGCTAACTCACAATAGCACAGGTATAACCAATCGTACATTTTTATTACTATTATTGTTAGATTATCTTTTTAGACAATTATTGTTAATATCTTGTTTTTAATAATAACGAATAAAAAAAAAAGATATGTTACTCAGTCATTTGATTGACTAGCAATCAATTTTGTGTCATGCTTGGAATTTTATCCGCTTTATTTTAAAGCAGCCACAAAGGAAAACGTTTCAAAACTTGTTTCCCAGAAATGTAGAAACGGCTTGAAAAGTCTTAAAGTAGTTCTAAGAGTTTTCAAGCCGCCACCACCATGAAAAGTATTTAACGATTGATAGAATACGTGTTTTAAGCGTTTGTGAGAAGGTAGCATTCAAAGTTATGCTGTAGGAGAAATATTTAAAAATTCAATAATTTTACGTTCTTAGTCTTCAAAATACCGTTGAATGACTCTGTGGTAAAATAACTACTAAAATGTCAAAGTATTATAACTATTATATTTCATATTCATATTCATATTTCAACTATTATATCTCAATATATGTTTTTTTACCATTCTAAAGATATATTAATGTACTCTTTAAAAAAGACACTAAATTAAATATAAAATCTATGAGTATGTGTACGCGTGCGTATACTTCCGTGCGTACTTGGCGAAAGCTCTAATAGTTACGCACTTTACAAATGCCTTTTTTTCAGGGAGTAAGTTTAGTTTCTTGACAAAAATTTAGCACCAGATAAGTTATATTTCAGTTAGTAAATCACAAAAAGGTAATGTTATAAGAAATAAGAGGATCGTATTCATTAATAGACCCTCAAACTCGTTTATCAGACACTAACCTTTATTTCTGAACAATCGCATTCCGGCTGCGCTCTTGCGCCCACAACGCTCTCGTGAATTTTAATAGGTCTCTAACTTCTTAATTGAAATTCTAAACGGAATTGTTCTTCGTGTCTATCAACATTCAGTTACGGATTTTGAGAGATCCTTATTAATTTTGTTTGTTCAAAGTAATAAACTGTTAGACTTTGGCTACGTGTCGCCTTTACAAATCATTTTATTGTGTTGGATTTTAATACGCTACGGTGGGCACCCTTGTTTAACGATTGAGATGAGCGATTAGTTATATAAGCGATTACGTATTCATACTTAGAGCCAAGTTGATACTCAGCGTCGTTGGGCCCTTGTGTCTGGTATAATACTGAATTTAATTCCAAATCGACACAACCTTCAGAATCATACTCTAAATTCTGTCTAAAGATATATGTATAAAACCGATAGGTATAACGAGTCAAGGTAGTTCCAGATTAGCAAAAAAATGTTATGATTGCAATAATACCCGGAAAATGTACTGATGATTGAAAACGTCCTCGCAAATGGTCAAAACTCATTTGGCATATTGGAGTAATCGTAAATTCGAGTCTCGTTTTTAGTATAGCCTTTCAATTAAAAATTATAAAAATCCAAGATGTTTCTTTAATACAACTTAATAAAGTCCATATATAACCGGCCTAGGTTATTTATATACATATCTAGTACTATGAACACCAAACCAACTTACTGCAAACTTAGCGGACAGCCCTAGCCTACGTCAACAGAATTACGCCTAACCGCTACGTTTCCACTACGTTTCAGATATCTTATTAGCAGAATTGAGTAGCTGTTTGTATTCACTGCGAACCAGAAAATATTTAACTTTGGATCCCAAAGTGAATCGGGGTCAGGAAGGAGCAAAGAATCGAGTGATTGTGCGAATAGCACTGTATAAGTATTTTTGTTGGAAACTTCGTTTCTATTGTGTATCACACGAGAGATATGTGAGGCCATTAATCTATTGATCTTACTCAGCTTGAAATCTGTCCAAGTATTGAGTCAGTTTGATAACTACTTTTCCCTTCCAGTACTTTTAAACTTTGCGATCCTTCTTTTTAACGCAATAAGTATCTCTTATTTTCCTGTACACGATACGTAGGTTGTGTATAGGAAAATTTAGTCTTGTTACAAAACAAATTACTTTACGTATTTATCATATGTGTGCTTAAAAAAGATTTGCTGGAAGTAACTGTTTTGAATAGAACTGTAATTTAGAAACCAATTAAGAATCTTTTTTCAGCTTTGCACTGCGTGACGTTACCCAGGATACGCCTTGCCCACCTTAACTTTTTTTCAACGCCAGTTTAGAATCTAGTTGTGAGTATCCTTAGTCACATCTCTAAACAAATTCCTGATATCAGAATGGCGAGCTAAATCTGAATAGATAACGTGTTAGGCAAGTGTAAATTAAATGCTATTAGTAAGCAATGTACCTTATTATTATAACAGGCAAGCATATTCGAGTTCCGAATTTAACCCACGATTCTGACACTAGGATGACGGCTTATATTCTTCTTGTGATAACGATTTACAGAAAAAAAGATTTTCAGGTGGGTAACATTTTTTAATACGTTGAGAATTTCGTTAAAAATAACAGCAAAAAAACAGCAGTATATGAAATTGACTCTGACGTCGTTTAATCACGCTGACAAATGTACCGTCACCGGCCGCCACTGGCAGCCACGTATCCCCACAAATTGATAATGCTCAATTACACGCTCTACAATATGACTTATCGTTATTCAACGTGTAATTGACAGACTGATCCAGTTTTCCACACCATATTTTAATATGCATTTATTTTTTAATTTGTTGAATTTTTTGGATTTAATTTGTTCTTAAATGCCATATATACTCCTGTTTTTCTCTCTATGTGGTAGGCAGATACCTTAATTCACTATTTATTTTTATCCTTACACACCTCAAGTGGTCACTCTACCCTTATTAAACCTACCAAATAGACCCGTCAACAGGGCTTCTAATGTGTCCTTTTTTTTCGAACGTCACCATCTTTGTGGCTCGGTTGTAGAACTTTTGACTGCTGCATAGAGGGAGGGGGGTATATAGATACACAGGGCACATTAAACAGTACTTTTTTTTTATTTCGCGCGAATTTCAATTTGATGATGACTGATCACGCGTATGATGGCATCCACGGTGGAGCGCCTCTGGCGGAAGCCATATTGACATTATACAGTACCTCAACTGAAAAACGCTATGCAATCTGGCACGTTACTAGAATGCTCAAGGACATGCACAAGAATAACAGTTGTGACACCATTCGCCGCCAGTTAACCGTTGGCCTTCAACGGGTATGAATGTGTTGGTGCTGCCGTCTACTAAAATGTTCCCCGAAGTGCGATCGTGCTTCAGCACTGTCTTATTAGTTGTTTTTGTTATTTTATGTTTCCAAAGGTAAGTGAATATATTCAAAAGTGTTTTTAAATATGTTCTGAGAATAATGTTAAGAAATAATTAAGTAAATTAATTGTTTGTGGAAAAAATCCTTTGAGGCTTTATTTAACCCTTTATTTAACTTTTGACAGCTCAATTCTTCATCATATAGTTACTAGGACATACCTAGTGCGTAGCCCATTTGACTTCACACAACAATCGACTTTATTTATAAAAACGTTGCAATCGATTTTACATATTGAAATTCTATTTTTTCTGGAGATTTCTTAAACTTTTCTCGTATATCAGCGGCATAACGCGCTTCAGTTTTGGGAAGCGGTTCAAAGGGAGCGAGATGGAGCACCCTATGTATCAAAGTACCCCACGCGTGAGCCAAAATGATACAAATACTTTTTTTATTAAAGTATATCTCTACACCTAATCACTTTAAACGACTATTTCGTATCCAAAATAATAACTAACATACACACCTAACATATACACATAAGTTTGTGATCACTTTGAAAAATCGAAAACTTTTTTGTTACGATAGTTTATATTATGATTTCTTCTTCTTTTTAGATTCCTTATTTAAAAGTATAGAATTAGGATGTAAAACAACAAAACTGTTCACTTGTTTTTCCATATAAAAGGCTTTCAGTCCTAGCTTATGCTCATTAAAAAAACTGATTAAGTCAATTTTAACGGATTTAAAATAACTTTTTCGCGAAAAGTTATGATAGAAAAAATGCCAAGAGGATTAAATATATAGAAGTTTTACGAGTGACTTTCAAGGAAGAAGGATACACCACGAGAGAAATAGTACAAAGAGTTGCTATATTCCCCATCCTGTGTCATGATCATGTTGCAAAGGTACCACGAGATGGGTAATTTAGCTTACCGACACTGCAGTGGTCACCCAGCTATTTTAACTGCTGCCCAATAGCCCTGTATTAGATTGCTGACAACTCGTGACCCAACAATCAACGCTACTAAAATAAAAGCAGAAGTCGGGGCCGCCTCTGGGCTTCAATTTAGCATTCAGGCCATTCGGAATTGCTTGAACCAAACTGGATTACGAACACGGAGATCTTGGCGAGCTCCTCTGAATTACCGGCAACGTCAACGTCGGAGATTGCAGTGGGCTAGGCTTCGGCAAAATGATTAAGCTGAAGAAGGAAACATTTGGCAAAACTGTCTATTCGTTGACGAATCGCGAATCAGTACTTGTATACCAACAGATAACCGACGTGTTCGTGTCTGGAGAAGACCAGGAGACCGTGAAAGGCAAAGAACTGAAACTAGAACAGTTCAGCAAGGCGGGAAAGCGGTGTCCTTTTGAGGTGGTATCATGATTTGAGCTAGAACGCCTTTGATCCCGTATCGAGGCTTCATGACAGCAGACATGTATATAGCAGTTGCTATTAATGGCATTGTAAGACCATTCCGAGTAAACCATGGGCACCAATTTGTACCGTTCGATGATAATGCACCCGCCCATCGAGCCTAAGAAGTCATGCTGCTCTCCGAGAATACAGCATCACAAGGTTAGACTGGCCTGCCGGCTCGCCCAATTAAACCCAATAGAGCACACATGGGATGCTCTTAAGCGAGCTGTTTAAAACCATCAGTCACGTCCCCAGACAGTGCCTTGAATCTATTATATTGAATATAAACCTTTTATTAATAGATTGTTGTTTAGGTTTGGTGAAACAGTCTTTTTCTTTCTATCATATATTTGTTACAATTATATTATGATTAATTATTCAATTCTTTTTAATCAAGAATTAAATATAGTTATGTGTTTTAATGTCAAACAGTGTATCACAGAAAACACACAAAGATTTTTTCTTCATACAGTTCAATGAAAAAAAATTATATCAGCTTATGATACTGACAACTCACCGAAGCGGGATAAAACCCGACCCCACCAGGCGAGGCCGCGGTGGCGGCTAAAGTCCGCCGGCAACCCTGGGGTTATCCTTTCGAGGGCTTTCCCGGGGTACCCGGCAACGGACACTTGGGGAGGACACCGTGCGGTTTTAGTCGAGACACGACATAACCACCCCCGCTGGCCGGCGGGGGGGTATCCGAAGGGATTTCCGCACGTTAAAAAAAAAAAAAAGGTTATGATACTGAACTATTTTTGATGTGTGTATTAGTTAATACACACGTAAAAAAAAAAAACATGTTGAGTTTCGTCCATTAAAAATGAGGTTGAATTTTTTACATCAATGTGCCCCGTCTCCCTTACATTAGAGTCATTAGTCATAACTACATTAAATATACATATTAATGTATATGCATGAACTTGTTTATTTGCATTGGTGTTTCTATGTATAATTTGTATCCATTTATCTGCTTTCCAGAACTATTTACACCGTATTAGGAAAAAGTCTAAACCAGCAAATTGTAAAAAGCAAACACAGTTAAGTTTGTAAAAATTTACTGTATGAAACTTTGAGACAAATAAACATGTATTATTATTTGCATTCTCCCTAGTTTGGGAGCGGTGGCAAGATAGCCCCGGTGAGGTGGCAACAGTCGGCCGGGACGTTTGGACAATTGGCAGAGGAACCGCCGGACTATTCAGGTATTGTCGAGCTAGACCGTTTTCTGAATATTGGCCGCCACCGACTTCACAGTAATTCCGAGCCTCTCAAGATGGACTGAGAGGCTTTTTGGGATCAAACTGTTGGCTGATAAGCCAACTGAGACTATTTTTGAAGACCCCACCCTCCATGTACATGTCAGTAATCTCGTGCGCCAGGTCCAGACTATTTGGTCTTTTTATCTGCTTCAGCGCGGACGAGGTTCTCGTCATAGGGGATAGTGATGTCCACAAGACATACCAGTGACCGTGACCGGTCCTTCGGTTTCTTCGAAAAGTTTATCAAACTACAGCCAAGATACAGACATGTTTAAGTTCTAATCTAATCTTTTTCTGACTTATTTCAAATTTGAATTTTATATCTGTATTATAACCAAAAAGTTTTCCATAAAATTACGTATTTTTAGGAAAAACTTTTTTCGTAATTTTGTAAAGCACCGGGTTCTATATCAGAGATCTAAACTGTATTTTTACCAATTCTTTTCAGTTTCAGATTACCTGTTACTACCCCGTTACCTACCTCGATATGACACTGAATATATTAGAGGTAGTCCCCATGAACTTAGGTTTCGTAAGTACACAAACGACAACAACTTGAAAAATTAAACTAAAAAGTTAAATAATGTCAAATGAATAAATTTTAAACTACCTTGTAGGTATAATAGTCTTTTTTTACTTATCTTCCACAAACGAAATTCACTAGGACAATAAATCTATGATTTAAAACTGAAAATATGAGTATCGTATGGATTAACGCCAATAAAGACTTTAATTATTTTTATCAGAGCCGCCATTCCACCGATGGTCTTTCATTTTATTTATGCATTTACGTACGTTGAATAAATAACAACCTTTCCCTGGCAGGTTCTGTTTCTGTCTGTTAAAGACAGAAGACTGCTAATTCAATACATAGTTCCTTGCCGTAGGGTAATTTTTATCTCTTTCTCTGGTGTATAGATATCAGGGATAGAGAATATAATTACACAAAGATGAAAGGGATTGCTTATCATCAAAGAGAGCACTTTAAGCATTCATACATGTTTAATTATGTAAAACCTAAAAATTTACGAAAATGCTAATTATGACCTAGATATTTGAAGTACGATTTGAAAAATGTACTGTATGAAACTTTGAGACAAATAAACATTTATTATTATTCCCATTTAACTTTTTAGTTAAGCACATTGTTACTTATGTTCCAAAGTATGTTATTTATGTTAATCATTTTCCATCCAAACAAAACCTGAAATATATTTTCATCCCTCCTGTTCGGAAAGTTTATTTTCATGGGTAGATATTCGGGTGGAAAGTAGCTTATTTCATCCCTAGGGCGAAAAGTATATTTTTTTTAATTTTAAGTTTTGCCATTGAGTCCATGATAATTAAGTTACTTCATAATGCCTTGATATCATGCTAAATGGCTAAAAACGGAACCCTTATAGATTCGTCATGTCTGTGTGTCTGTCCGTCCGTATGTCACAGTCACTTTTTTCCAAAACAATAAGAACTATGCTGTTGTAACTTGGTAAGTAGATGTATCCTGTGAACAGCATAAAGATTTTCACACAAAAATAGAAAAAAAGAATTTGGGGGTTCCCCATACTTAGAACTGAAACTCAAAAATTTAGTCGCAAACCGCAATTTACCTTTCATTAATTCAACTCACATATAAAAATTTTACTTGCTGCTACGGAACCCATAATGGGCGAGTCCGACTCGCACTAGGCCGGTTTTTTTACATGGCCACCTAGATGCACATCGTGACCAACTCGATTACAATGTTACCTATAGATTTGATTTTCAAAACTTTTCTAATGTTGGTAGTATGGACGTGAATTAGATTATAACATTTTTTTTCAGAATTCAAAGAAAACAATTTAAATAATTAGCGGGAAAACAAGATTCAATATAAATAAATACCTTTTTTTTTTTTTTTTTTTTTTTTCGTGCGGAAATCCATTCGGATACCCCTCCGCGTGCCAGCGGGGGCGGTTATGTCGGGCTTGAACCGACTAAAACCGCACGCCGTCTCGGGTCTACAGACGCCGGGGTGTAAGGTTGCCCATAGAGCATATCCCTCGCACCCCGACTGACCCTGGGCCATCTCCGGTTTCGAGATGGCCCCCTCGGGTTTGGGAACCACGGTGTCCCCGTCTTGCCCCGGTTTGGGGGAGGGGCGCTAGTCGCCCCACCGTCCCGGCCTACTTCTGCTGGGGTGACAGGTGGCCTCACCCGCCACCCCCAGGCCTGCACTCATGGAGGACGGAGGTCGTTAAGCGACCTCCGGCGCCTGAGTTGCCTGCGACGCGCGGCGAGCAAGTTGCGGGCTCGGCGGACCGGGAGAGTTCTAAGTCTCTCCCGGGCGCGCTCGCGCTCCGCACCATTGCCGCAATCATGCTGCCGAGCGAGAGGACTCCCACCCCGATGGCTGCCACGAGGTCACGCCTCGGCGCCTCCCACGCCGGGCAGTCCGCCAGCGTGTGCAGCCCTGAGTCCTCGCTCGCGTCGCAGTGATGACACTCAGGCGTTGGCTCCTTCCTGATCCGATGCAGGTGGTCCCCGAAGCACCCCTTCCCTGAGATCACCTGCGTCAGTCGGTAGGAGAGGCTTCCGTGTCGCCTCTCCAGCCAGTCCTCCATGATGGGCCTTACCGCCGCTATTGCGGCGTGCCCTGCGCTTGGTTGCCCAAGTCGTTCCTTCCACTCCACCACGATGGCCTAGCGGAGCTGGGACTGCACGGCCTCGATTTCTCGAGGCTCGGGGTTCCATCCCTGCTCCCGCGCCTCCTTTCGCCACTGGTACAGTTGCGAAAGGGCTCTCGCTTCCAGGTCCCATGGCGGAGTTCCGGCAAGGAGACTCGCCGCCTCGAAGGAGATCGTGCGGTACCCTCGGATGACCCTGATGGCCAGAACTCGCTGCGGAGCGCGCAGCATCCGCACAGTTCTGGTCCTCAGGGCCTCCGCCCATATTGGACACCCATACAGGGCCATGGACCGCACGATCCCCGCGTAGAGTCTCCTGCAGGAGTCATCGGGCCCCCTCATGTTGGGCAACAGCCGAGCCAGAGCAAGAGCTGTGCCCTTCAATTTGGGGGCCAGACTTCGGATGTGCTCTCCGAAGTCCCATCGGCCGTCGAGCACGAGCCCCAAATATTTCATTTGGGGCTTGATGCCGATGCGATTTCCTCCCACGATGAGACTGGATCCCTCGGGTGGCTTGCTCCGAGGCCCATGGAAGAACAGGGCCTCGGTTTTATGCAAGGCCACCTCGAGACCCAGCCGCCGGATCCGCCTAACGACTTGGGCAACCGCGGTCGTGGCCTTTCGGGTCGCTTCGCGGTACGTCGCCCCGCACGCCGTCACGAGCGTGTCGTCCGCGTAGCACGTGACGGCGGCACCGCCTACGAGCTCACCGCGAAGCACCCAGTCGTATCCGATGTTCCACAGGAGCGGCCCCAGGACCGATCCCTGTGGAACACCGCACGACATTTCACGCCGACCGAGACCGGTCACGGTTGGGTAGATGACGGCTCTCTCCGTCAAATACGCCCCGACTATGCGGCGGAGGTAGAGAGGCACTTCGTGATACACGAGCGCCTCCCTAATGCAACTCCAGGGCAAGGTGTTGAACGCGTTGGCGATGTCCAGGGACACCGCCAACATCACCTCACCCCGGGCTACTGCATCCTCCGCCAGAGCCCTCACGCGCATGATGGCATCCACGGTGGAGCGCCTCTGGCGGAAGCCATATTGGCCATCCGCCAGGTCCGGCCCCACTCTTGAGAGGTGCTCGACGAGGCGCTTCGCAATTACTCTTTCAAAGAGCTTGCACACCTCGTCGAGCAACACTATGGGCCGGTAGGCGGACGGCGAGTCCGCCGGGCGCCCCTCCTTTCGGATGAGGACCAGTTTCCCCGTCTTCCACAATTTCGGAAACTGGCCCCGCTCCAAACATGCGCTGAGAAGCCCTCTCAGTCGGGGCTCGAGAGCGTCGTCGACTAGAGCTAGGACCCACGCTCGGCCTGGAATGCCGTCGGGTCCCGGGGCGGTGTGTTTGGCTCTTAGCCTTCTCACCGCCAGCTCTAGTTCTACCCAAGTGACCTCGGGCACGTCGTCGTCTTCCACGTCGGGCGCCATGCGCAACCGAGGCGGAGTCATCTGCGGTGGAACATGTTCCACCGCCCGCGCTGGGAACAGGGAGCCAACAACTCCTCCGAGCAGATCCGGCTGGAGACACCGGGTTAACGGCGGGGCCTTGGGGCGCAGCTTGCCCCTCACCATCCGGTAGGGCCGCCCCCAAGGGTCCCGCTCCAGCGTCTCCAGCAGCTCACGGAAGGCGTCCCGTTTGGAACGCCTTATCTCCGCTCGGAGGGCTCGTCTGGCCTCCCTGTATCCCTCGTACAACTCCGCCTCTCGGGCCTCCGCATCTGCGGGGCGGCGACGCCTCCTACGGAATCGGGCCCACCGGCGGTGCGTGATCACGATCCCCGATTTAGGAGGACTAGGCCGAGTCGTGCGGCCCAGTCCACCAGTGCCCTGCCTCTATGCCCCGTCGCGCCCCTTTCGTGTCGGGAACCCCAGGCATACGACCAGGCGTTGAAGTCCCCGAGCACAAGGACCGGACGGGGCTGGCAGGCATTGACGACGACGGCCAGCTGACGGAGCCACTGCTCATATGCAGCTTGGTCTCGGTTCGGCGTGATATAAGCGGCCACGACCGCTATATCCCCAACCGCCGCCGCCACGCAGCCGGGTCCCCTTGCAGCGACGGCAAGAGGGGGGCTGCCGGCGGCAGGGTTGTGCACCAGTGCCGCCGACCCATCCAGCGCGGTTTCCCAGGTAGGCCCGAGGTCTGAGGTCTGTCAGGCCGGTGGGTGTATGGGTCGGCGACAGCGGCGACATTTATGGCCCACTGTGCCATGCTCTGGCGCAGAAGATCCTGAGCATGGGCACCGTGGCCAACGTTCACCTGCAGGATGCGGAGTTGAGGATCCATTATGGAACCCCCATCTCCGCATCCCGCTGTGAACTGGAGGCGGAAGGCCGGCCTCCCGGCTTCGGCTCCCCTCCGGCGCAGGCCTTGCCTCCAACCCTGTGGTCGGCCGGCTTGCCTCCCGCTGCACACCTAAAACAGTGCAGCGGGGCGTCGCACGTGCCGGCCTTGTGACCGGGTTGGCCACAGCGGAAGCATCGGTCACCCGCCGTCACTTCCGCCGTGCAGTGCACCCCCACATGGCCCACCGACAGGCACCTGAAGCACCTGGCCGGTCGGGCCTGCAGGAGCCTTGCCTGCGCCCTCAGGAAGCCTCCTACCAGGAGGCTCCGCCCGTCTGCGACCTTTTGGGCCGCCGCGATAGGGCAGCCGACAACTGCTGCCCCCTGTCCACCACGGCCGAAGCGTATCGCTCCGGCCTTAACTGTGTCCGGGGAGCAGCCCCCGGCCTCCGCAACGGCGAGCCTGAGCTCTTCTGCCGTGACGGAGTCGTCCAGGCCCGTAATGCGCATTTCTGCGCATTTAATGGGCCTGGACACCCGGACGTCGGCTGCATCCAGCGACTCCCTTAGCCGAGCCGCTAGGGCGTCGGCCTTGGGGCCACTGGCGGCGCCGGGGACCTCGAGAAGCCGGGCTCCCGTCCGTGTGCTCTTGCACCGGACACCCGGGATCTCGAGGGCCTTCAGGTCGACGTTGGCCTTTACTTTGGCCAACACCTCGGCATACCCCATGCCCCTCGACGCTGCCTCCGCCGTCAGAGTGACGACGACGGCAGTAGTGCGAGGGGCGCGGAGTTTCCCCGGCGCTGCCTTCGCGGCGGCCGCGGCCCTCCTGGCCTTCTTGGCGGCCTTCCGCCTCTTCTTACTGGCTCCAGCCACCTCCCAGCCCCCTTCCAATGGGGTGGAGGTAGCCGGAACCACGGCTGGGGCTGGGGCTGGGGCCAGGGCTGGGGACGTCTTCCCCTTGCCCTTGCCTTTGCCCTTCCCCTTACCCTGAGCGGGAGGGGGCTGAGGAGCCGGGACCGGCAGAGTCGCACCCGCACCCGCGGCTGGGCGGGTAGGGCCCCTTTGGGCTACAGCCGCGTAGCCGGCCGCTGGTGGCGCCAGAGGCGGACGGCGGATGGAGTCCATTAGGGCCTCCATCCGACACATCATCCGCTCTTCTAGCGCCTCCACATAGGGGAGCCAGGACTCCGCCGACGGTGCCCTCGGCTGCGCCGGCCGCACCGACTGTGCAGGCTGCTGCACCGGTTGCACCGGCTGCTCTGGCTGCGCCGACTGCCTCCCCGACGAGCGAGTCACGCGCGCCGTCTCCGCCGGTTGCGCCCGCTGCGCCGGTTGAGCCGGGCTCGCCATCGCCCTCTTGAGCCCTTCGACGGCTGCAGCTAGTCGAGCCGTCTCCCGACGAGACTCGGCCAGCTGCGCCGCCAGGCCCTCATTCTCGGAGGCGATGTCGAGCACAATGCGCAACATCGCCTCCTGCTCAGGGTTTGGGGACCCCCGGAAGGACGCGGTCACCTTCTGGAGTCTCTCCATGAGTGACCGCGTCCTCCCGCTGGGTTCCGACACCGCCGAGGTGGAAGGCCTCGGCGGTGACCCTACCGCGGCCCTCCCAAGAGCCGAGGGGGCTCGGGTGGATTGCCCAGCCCTCACGCCACCCCGCGCCCCTCGTCGGCCAGCAGCCACCTTGGTAGCCGGCTTCGAGGCCTCGTCACTACTGGAGGAGGAGGTTGTCCCGGTGAGGGTAAAATCCTCGTCCGAAACGTCCCCCCCCGCCCGAGCCTTCGCGCGCCTCCTGCGCTTACGGGTCCGCTTCACGCCCAGACCCGCCGGGCTGTTCGCCCTGCTTCTCTCGTTGGCGGTGTCGAATTTCTCCGACACCGCCGAGGTGTTTCGCGCTACCTCCACGCTTGGTTGCTGCGCGATCTCCGCGCAGACTTCGTGATTTTCATTGTCCTTATTCCTGCCAGTGTCTGTATTTTTAATTATTCGGTCCGGTTTATTTTTAATATGTTGGTTATTATCCATAGCATATCCCACGAGTATGGGGGAAAGGTGGTCCATCCAGGCGGTGCCCCCTGCACCTGGATAAGCCTATATACTATGGAGGTCGGCTGGTATCCATAGGTTTTCACGACTTTGCTGTCGGGTGTTATAGACTTTTCCTTGTCGTGGGCCGGCCAATAAAGGCAAGCCCTCCGGTCAGCAAGATCACAGCGTACCCTTCTGGAGCCACCAGTTAGGTCGTTGCTGATTACCTACCGATTACGGAACGCGAGAGGATGGCTAGTCCTCTCTCACCGGCGGCGGCACAAGTGCCCGTCGGCCCCTGCGTTAGCAGTGGGCCAACCCGCCCCTGGATCCCACAGGATCCTATGGTGGCCTCAGCCACTAACACCATCGCTCGTCCTGTCTCCTCTGAAAGCAGAGGAGTACGGAGAGCGATGTGTTCCCGCCACGTTGGATATTAGCCGACGATCAATGCCAACCCCATGAAGGGGAAGCCATTGACCGCCGCCCAGGGTGTACCGGCCGCTCCGATTCCGCTACCGCCGGACTGCAGCGGGATCGGAATCGGAACGACACGCGAGGAGGTTACCCAACACACACCCCAATATAAATAAATACCTTGTGTTAATTTTGGTTAAAAATGGTTTCGGAAAGTGATTCCTGTAACATGGATATTAATGAGATTAAAGAACAGGCAAAAGCTGTTGTTAATAATCAATTTCCAATATTAGGTACTTTAAAGTTTAACTGATTTATCAATACCTGTTTCGTTAAATATGTGTGTAGTATTTTAATTTCCTCACATAATCGAAATGAAAAGTAGAGTGTTTAACTCGGGTGAATGTCTCCCATGTCCAATGTCTCCATTTCACCCTCGAACTATCTCACTTCGTTCGAGCGCCAGAAATATCTCGCGTGAATTGGCTGACTTTCAACCCTTGTGTAACAATCTACTATTTTTTCTTCTGTTTATGAATTTCAATTGCAAATAATTCATAAAGTCACTGATATGAGAAGATTGACAAGGAATAATAAAACGAAAATGGTATCATCATCATCATGACATCTTTCGTCAAATGTTTAACACAAAATAATATTTGTGAGAAAATATCATCAGCTATTCGATTCCACCATCTGACTACGCACGCCCCGTAACTTAGCCCTACATTAATAGCTACACACATATTGATAACAAATATGATTAAAGATTATTGAGGTCTTTTTTATATGTAATAATATACTCCAGCCGATGGTACGCTGGCGTGAATTAGAATTAGGCTGATTTGAATGAAGTTTAGTTTTAATTGCCTTTAAGCTGATCTACTGAGGATACCTTTTATACTTTTGTTATATACACCATATGAGCGGTCGTTTGCTATTTATTTCTAAATCTTCGGACTATCTCTTTTTAAGGGTGACTTGGATTTTTCTTTCAGCATTTGTAACTGGCAGGATTGATTGAAGCACACTAAAATGCAATTCTTAGTAACAAGTTGTTAAATATTATGAATTTGAAAAAAGTTTCATTTTGTCTTATTTACTGTAAGCCACTTTTTAACATCTGTTAGTTACAACATATGTTTTAATATACTACAAAGTCAAAAGCAATTTTTTCTGAATCAGTAGCGTATTTAAGTTATTTCAGGTTCATTTTACATAGGGTATTTATTAGTTGTGTTTCAAACACATACTTAAATTCTTCAAATTAAATATCATGCCTGTATTCCTAACCAACGTCGCATCTAGTCTCATCATCATCCTCCGAGACTTCTATCTAGGAGACCGGGGGGCTCAAGGGCTCGCTTTCCGACTTTTTTTTTTATATATTTAGGACACTACAATTTGACTTCACCTCGCCTGATGGTAAGCTGAAGGTAAAGTCTCAGTAAAGTGGGTCACCATTACATACATGTACCATGTTAACAATGGTGGCACTCAGCTTGACGGCCTCATCAGAAGAGGATTGTCGTCGCAGCACCGCGTGAGCCCACCGGTCCCACTAGTGTTGCGACCACAATCCGGCCCGGCTATGCACTTGCTGACCCCTTTTTTTTTTTTTTTTTTTATCGTGCGGAAATCCCTTCGGATACCCCCCCGCCGGCCAGCGGGGCGGTTATGTCGGGCTTGCACCGACTAAAACCGCACGCCGTCTCGGGTCTTCAGACGCCGGGGTGTAAGGTTACCCATAGAGCATATCCCTCGCACCCCGGCTGACCCTGGGCCATCTCACCACTAACAGCATCGCTCATCCTGTCTCCTCTGAAAGCAGAGGAGTACGGAGAGCGATGTGTTACCGCCAGATTGAGTATTGGCCGACGATCAATGCCAACCCTATGAAAGGGTGAAGGGGAAGCCATTGACCGCCGCCCAGGGTGTACCGGCCGCTCCGATTCCGTTTCCCCCGGACTGCAGCGGGATCGGAATCGGAGCGACACTCGAGGAGGTTACCCAACACACACCCCATCACTTGCTGACCCCTGAACGCAATCAAACCGAAATTGGATTACTATGGGGGGTTTTTCGCAATCGTGCACGGTGGTACCTACCCGGCCGAATTTTGTGACAAATTTGTGTCATCATATTTCTACCACCAGTAACCACCGACTTTTTATTCTTCAAAAAAAAAAACGTTTGATGCCTGACATTATATTGCACTTTTGTAATATACAATTATTTTGTTGTAATATACTGTAATATGTTTTCATCAAAATTTGAAGAATCTTACATTTCGCATATAAATTAAAATGGTAAGACTCCCAATTCTAAATGCAAGTCAAGTTCATAATTAACGATTTATTTACAAAACGGTATTTAACGGTAAAAAAATTATAAGTTAACATACCAGCCAGCGTCTAAAGAGATCAGAATCTCGTTTCAATAGTCCTTTGTCTATCGATAACAAAGGGTTAAGTTTGAATGAGCGCGTTCTGTTCATCGATTAGGTATTAGAAATCTCTGAATCGGGTGAATTGGTAGGCACACAAATACTTGAGTTATTTTATGTGATTAATCGCACCTGTACTAACACTACTATGACTTTAATACGCCAAAGTCAACAGCAGTGACCCGTGAAAACACAATCCTTGGATGGAATAGTTAAACTGTCTTACACCTAAAACCTGACGTAAATTGAACAAGTCGTCGAGCGTTGAGTCTAGGTTACATCTAAGGCTCTCACCTCGGAGCCCAGGTTCACTTTTCGGCTCGTACTCTTACACTTCGCACGGTTTTTGACAGGTAAATTGAACGAGTATGAAATTAGGTAAATTGCGGTTTACGATTTATGACGTATTAAAAAAAAACTACTTACTAGATCTCGTTCAAACCAATTTTCGGTGGAAGTTTACATGGTAATGTACATCATATATTATTTCTAGTTTTATCATTCTCTTATTTTAGAAGTTACAGGGGGGGGGGGCACACATTTTACCATTTTGGATGTGTCTCTCGCTCAAACTATTCAGTTTAGCAAAAAGTGATTTTAGAAACCTCAATATCATTTTCGAAGTCCTATCCATAGATAGGGACAGGGTTCTCTCCCGCTACCTCTCCGCCGTCTCTTTTATGCGCTTTGCCTGCTCGCAGAAAGAGGCGACGGTGTGCCACTTGCTCCCGACGGAGACCACGGCTCTCACCATGGTCTCCAGCGAGAGAACGTCCACGCCTAGGACCGCAACGAGATCCCAGCGTTGACTCGCCTACGCTGGGCACTCCACCAACGTGTGGAGCGCCGTGTCTTCGCCAGGATCGTCGCAGTGCTGGCACTGTGGCGTTGTCTCTCGGTGGATGCGCCACAGATACTTACCGAAGAATCCGTGTCCGGTAATCATCTGGGACATCCGGTAGGAGAGGTGGCCGTGGTGCCCAGTTGGCATATCAACCAATGGTTTGATCCCAAAAAGCCTCTTAGTCCATCTTGAGAGGCTCGGGATTACTGGAAAGTTAGTGGCGGCCAAGATTCAAAAAACGGCCTTGCTCGACCGTGCTCGAATAGTAAGACAGTTCCTCTGCTTATCGCCCTAACGTCCCGGCTGACTGTTGCCCACCTCACCGAGGCTATCTTACCGCTGTTGATAACTCTGGGGGAGGCGTGACCTAGCTGAATGAGAATAATAACAATATAAGTTTTAACGAACCACACTAACAGACTCAAATAAAATAGAAGTAAATTGCTTAAATCCATACATAAGACGAACAATCATAAGTCATCAAGCCATTAAAAGCATCCATATCTAATTGTAGAGAAACATGACATTCGCAACAATGTTGGCCCAGACACTCAATTTCAAACAAATCATTTTCTATAATTTTTCCTCTTTTTTGTAGACATACGTAATAGTAAAATACTTATTTATGTTAAGTAATATTACGGTCCTATATGTTAACTCTTTTTACTTACTTTCATGCAGATATGCAGAACACGAACCGTATTTTATTAAAAATAAGGTTCGTTTCAGCACTGCTTACCAATTGCCGACTACCGAGTAGGCATTACTTTTGACCTTAGGTTTAATCGACTCACGCGAAGGAGATTCACTTCTTTATCATAAATGCGTATCGTCATCTTATTGTTGTTCCTGGTTGCATCCGAGACTTATACTTCGGAGGCCGAGGTCCACTTACTACTTCTCCTCCTTTTGGTTTAGCTTATAAGTACGGTTTGTGTGGGAGCTCTGCCATCGATACTCCCAACTCCGATAGAATATATATAGTCCGTCAATCAGCAGATGTACCGGTTTGCACATGAAATTGGCTTGGGCCCCAAAGATCTAAGTGGGGCTCCAAAAACATCCCAGTATATTTACTCTCTGATTAAAATAAACACTGATCATAAAAGCAGAACATTAAATGTTGAAACCTTGACATTTAAGGCATGGTTACAACCAATTTTATTTGAATAGGACTGCGATAGTCTATGAAAATATAATTTATTTACCTAGTGTAACAAAACTGGGTCAAAGAAAGACTGAGAAAGAACGCCACTGAAGTATGGGTAAATCGATTAGTTTTTTACTTTGAATAATATTACATGGGAAAACTTGACTAATCCTACCCACGTTTCCAATTACATACAGAAATAAAGCAGATTTTAATTCGGATCCTAATGGGAATGCTGCAACAGGAACACATATACAGATATAATTGCAAGCAAGCATATTGAAATGGGTGATTTAGAATACATATATTTAAGCAAGTTCTAATTTGCAAAGTCTTAAGAACAAACTGAGATATTTTACCGTATAAAACAGTCTCAACCATGATAAAAAACCGGCCAAGTGCGGGTCGGACTCGCCCATGAAAGGTTCCGTAGCAGCAAGTAATGAGTTGATTGAATGAAAGGTAAATTGCGGTTTACGATTTATGACGCATTAAAAAAACTACTGACTAAATCTCGTTCAAACCAATTTTCGGTGGAAGTTTACATGGTAATGTACATCATATATTTCTGTCCAAAAGTGATTTTAGAAACCTCAATATCATTTTCGAAGTCCTATCCATAGATAGGATTTCAAATTAAATTAGGATTTCAAAAACCCATACGTATGGGTTTGTTTTTTTTTTCTATTTTTGTGTGAAAATCTTAATGCGGTTCACAGAATACATCTACACACCAAGTTTCAACAGCATAGTAAGTTCTTATAGTTTCGGAAAAAGTGGCGGTGACATACGGACGGACAGACAGACAGACATACATGACGAATTTATAAGGGTTCCGTTTTTTGCCATTGGCTACGGGTCCCTAAAAATGAAACCTCTCACTGGGGATCCCCTTCGAATAAGTAACTTATATAAAAAATACCAGGTTTTTGTATAGTACTTAAACATAAAACAGCTTTATAGGCAAAACATTTTAATTGTCGACGGTCTGATTTTTTTTAATCCTTCTTTTTAACAAAGGATCGTTGAAGTCGAGCATCGTGAAATACGTAAAAAAATATTCTTGTTTTGAAGTCAGTTATAATTAACACGTAATCCACTAAACGGAAAAACTGGACGAAGAAAACAAGAAAGTCGTAAAAGAAAAAAGGCTGTCTACTAAATAAGCCAATGAAATAAAGCTACATAAGTACTTAACAAAGTAAGAAAATTAAGTAATAGTCCATATTTCCATACAATCAGTCTTATTCATTTTAATAGGGCTATTAACTGATAATTTCTTGTATAAAATGTTCAATAAATTTTAAACTTTACGGACTTGAACCCAAGGTTTAGTTAAGTTTGTTTACGCTACCTCAATCGATGCCACTTATATATAGACAGATAGAGATCAGAAACACTTAATATTCACTATGACTGAAATGATGAAATACGTCATTGTTTTACATTCCACCCTAGCTCTATTTACCAATTTTTTTTTAACTGTGTTTATAACATTAAAATCAAGAGTTGTAGGCGACAATGCGGTTATATGCTTCTTTACTAGCTACCTTAGTATAACAATAAACACCGCATGAAATGCACTACGTTTCTCTCTTCATGTGTTAATATCACTGACGGGACAATGACACACACCACCCGTGCCATACAACGTCATAGACCACGCGCAGTTGGATTGACTGAACTGCGGCCTTTCGTAAACAATAAAAACAACAATAGTTATAGTTCTTCAGCTGTAAACATTTTTACTTACTTATACTTAAAACTACCTACTTAAACATTAATAAACTTTATTGGCTAAAAACAATCAAAGAGTTAATAATCTTAATACTTAAACTCTGTACACACGGTCTATGAGACAAATAGGTATACACCTTCACATTCAGCTTCACATGTAAAGACCTGTCTCCTTGGCCGTGTGTACTGTACGTACTGTACTGTACAGCCGCAACAGCCACCAAGATGAAACCCTCCCAATCTCGTGCTAGTTCACTATCAATTAAAAACAAATTTATAGCTGAAGATGGACTCTGCAAGTAAAAATTGTGATAAATGGAATTTTGATAATGGCTTACAGAAAACTGGACACACGCTCATAAAAGCAAAGAATAGAAAATTACGATGTTTTTGGAGGCATTTACTTTCTTTTATTGCTGTAAAGTTACTATATTTCATAGTTTCGTACTATAAAAGGAATTCCGTTACGGTTCCCGCTTCCCATGAGAACATATTCCCGAGATAAATAGTAGCCTATATGTTATTCCAGACTATAATCTACCCCTATGCCAAATTTCATCCAGATCCGTTCAGCCGTTTTTGCGTGAAAGAGCAACAAACATACATACATACTCACAAACTTTCGCGTTTATAATATTAGTAGAATCTCTCTCAACCTTAAATAATATATAAACATCGATCGTGTGCCGGAAAACATCATATAAACAAGAAACTACCAGGAATTAGTCAATAAAACTTAAAGTATGTGAGCATTATTTATCATTTTTTTTTGTATCACCTTCAACAGAGGACTGACAGAAAATCAGAGTGCACGACATTGCATTGGCATCACAGTAATCAAATCTACTTCAGTTGAAGACGACGATGACTGACTAGAGTGAGGCCAATATTCCACACCATCTCGTTCGTTTTTAAGTGTGCTGGACCACACATAGGCATGTTTTTAATGAAATGAAATTTTCAGCACTTTGAAATAAAGAATTTCCATTTGCAATGCAAACTTTAAGAAAGGTGCAATATTCGAAATTTTTGTCCATTGTGAAAATTGCAAGACACACATGAGATGAACTTACGAAATGCCGCACATTAAACAAACTAAATGAACAGTGACACGCACACACCGCCTGGACATAGAGGACAGTTGTGCTCACTTAGCAAAAACAAACGGCCAAGTGCGAGTCGGACTCGCCCATGAAGGATTCCGTAGCAGTAAGTAACATAATAATGCTTTGTTAAATTTTATATTTGAGTTGATTGAATGAAAGGTAAATTGTGGTTTACGATTTATGACTTATTTATGTTTTATATTTATAATTTATTAAAAAAAAAACTACTTACTATAATAATTATATTTACGGGGATTAACGCGATCACTTATTTAAAGGTATTACATACCTCTGGTTTGCCTGACGTTTCGACCAGGTTGCACTGGCCGTGGTCACAGGCTGACTGGCTCAGCGTTGCACGCCCTCCGTCGTCGAATCCGTGAAGTAGAAGATTCCTCTTCCACCCGCACATTTTCGATATTGTTGAGATTTTTGTTTCGCCATGTACCGTCACATACTACACTAACAGTGCCCCTATTCTGTAAGCAAACCGATGTGTTCCTATTCTGGTGTTTATCCGACTGCGCAGAAAAGCGAGGTGGTATGTTTTTTAACACTGGATTCCACGCTGTAGATAATTTAAAACCATCTTCCCGATTGAATGTTTTATGTTTTTTAATCTCAATCGCTTCACGTACAACTCTTGAGTAAAAGTGACGTTCGGTGGAGAGGACTTGCGTGCGGTGAAATTCAATCCAGTGGTTGATGCCTGCATCGAGTGCATGTTCTGCAATCGCCGATTTGCTCGTCTGTCGGTTCTTCACAGCAGCGATATGTTCTTTGACCCTTTCAGCAATAGTCCGCTTCGTTTGGCCTATGTAGGAACTTCCGCAGCTGCAGTCTATTTTATAAACACCTGGAGTTTGTAGTGGCAATATATCCTTCGGTGTGCCAACGATGTTGTGTACCTTTATGCCTGGTGTGTATACTGTCGGAATAGAATATTTCTTTAACACGGACCCGATCTTATCCGTAACTCCCTTGACATAAGGCATATAGGCTGGTTGTCTGTTTACTTCTGGATACTTGCGTCTTCTTTTCGGTTGCTTTCGTTGTTTCGCAACGCTGAGCCAGTCAGCCTGTGACCACGGCCAGTGCAACCTGGTCGAAACGTCAGGCAAACCAGAGGTATGTAATACCTTTAAATAAGTGATCGCGTTAATCCCCGTAAATTTAATTATTATATCATGGAACGCGAAAGTTTAAAAGTTAGTAACTACTTACTAGATCTCGTTCAAACCAATTTTCGGTGGAAGTTTACAAGGTAATGTACATCATATATTTCTGTCCAAAAGTGATTTTAGAAACCTCAATATCATTTTCGAAGTCCTATCCATAGATAGGATTTCAAATTAAATTAGGATTTCAAAAACCCATACGTATGGGATTGTTTTTTTTTTTAAATTTTTGTGTGAAAATCTTAATGCGGTTCACAGAATACATCTACACACCAAGTTTCAACAGCATAGTTCTTATAGTTTCGGAAAAAGTGGCTGTGACATACGGACGGACAGACAGACAGACATACATGACGAATCTATAAGGGTTCCGTTTTTTGCCATTGGCTACGGGTCCCTAAAAAGGATCTGCTACAATATCTTCAAGCAGAATTTGTAAAAGATTAAATACCGGTACTTTTTTGAGAGTGTAAATAGCGAGCAAAAATGTACTGATCAACGTTTAAATGGTCGCCTCACTCACCGTCACTATGTTGAGTATATGGTGCCAAAAAATATGACAGTTACTTGTAAAATTCATAGATAATTCTTGAATCTGGGTTTTCATTATGGCTATTTTTGTATATTCATAAAGTCCTATATATATATATAATAAAATTGCCAAGATTATAGGCAACTTAAACTTTATTATTTAGCTAACTCAAAGTCGAGAAATCGTTTGAAATTCTGACAGATTTTTCCACGAAATGCTGTCAAAGTGTCTTGTATTTCGTAACTAAAAGTTAGCTGGCATTTTAAATATCAACTTTAAGACAGTGAAGGAACTTCAGGCGTGAATTTTCTTTTGTTTTAAAATTCAATACCATTTGGGATCAGGTTTTTTTCCACAGCCTAAAAATAGCAGGCTAAAAAATAGTATGTATTAGGAAGACCGATTGATAACTTATTATTTTTCTATTTTATTCTGGATGTGTTTTTATACTGTGAGGGTGTTTTTTTATTCGAATTATATTTATCTTGAGAATGAATTATATTAAATAAAATGATAAACAAATATATACCTTTTTTTTTTATCGTGCGGAAATCCCTTCGGATACCCCCCCGCCAGCCAGCGGGGGAGGTTATGTCGGGCTTGCACCGACTAAAACCGCACGCCGTCTCGGGTCTTCAGACGCCGGGGTGTAAGGTTACCCATAGAGCATATCCCTCGCACCCCGGCTGACCCTGGGCCATCTCACCACTAACAGCATCGCTCATCCTGTCTCCTCTGAAAGCAGAGGAGTACGGAGAGCGATGTGTTCCCGCCACGTTGGGTATTGGCCGACGATCAATGCCAACCCTATGAAGGGGTGAAGGGGAAGCCATTGACCGCCGCCCAGGGTGTACCGGCCGCTCCGATTCCGTTCCCCCCGGCCTGCAGCGGGATCGGAATCGGAGCGACACTCGAGGAGGTTACCCAACACACACCCCAAACAAATATATACCTATTATATTTGTCGTCTCTCAAGCCAGCTATATGAGGCTAATATACTGCTTCCGGGCTGTTTGGCCGTGGTCCATAGAAAACTTGTGTCCCAAACGATTCGTCGACCACTGCGGTCGACATCTTCAGAGGACAGGTCCGGGCGCCGACGAGTGCGGCGAACTCTATTCGGCGGCGACTTCACTGCGACTGATGTAGAGGCGCAGGCCACTAGCGTCACTCGTCAAGAGCTGCGGACCAATCTGGATCGATCACGTCGTTTCCCCCCTTATTTATTTATTTTATTTTATACTTTATTGTACGCCAAATTACAATATTTTTATACAGAAATTAAGAAGACAGGATAAGTACAAAGGGCGGCCTTATTGCTTTACGCAATCTCTTCCAGGCAACCTTTGGATGGAAATGTACGTTGGTTGGAGTATTTGGTAGCTGTTGGCGTTCAATTAAATAGTTACATCACATACATACTTACATAAATACCCATATAAATACATATCTACTTGAATATATATCCATAACTAAAAATACACATACTTAAAAATACTTAATTATACTTAAAAAATACATACATACACAGATACCTTCAACTGCGCCTATGACTCAAGCCTCTATATCAGTCGCAGTGAAGTCGCCGCCGAGGAGAGTTCTCCGCACTCTTCGGCGCCCGGACCTGTCCACTGAAGATTCCTACACACAAGTTTCTTATGGACCACGGCCAAACAGCCCGGAAGCAGTATATTCTACAAACGATATGATCTTTATTAGATTTGGAACCTGACAAGACAGTATAAAACTTGTATTTCATGCACTAAATTTTAGTTACATAAATAAGTGCTATCAAAGGTATAGAATATCAAACTTATTCCTAAATTCGTAACACTCAGTATCAAAACAATATAACATTGAGATATCAAGCATGCAAATTACAGCAGTTAGTCGAATGACTGTCATTCATCAACGAGTCTGTTAACCACCAACGCTGTGCATGATTCACACAGCACGTCCTAATTGCTCCACTACTTGACATTAACTGACAAGTGTTTAGTCTGCCAATTAATAATTCACATTCGACACAACTCGAGTGCGTCCTCCATATACAGCCTATTCGAGTACAGGTAACCGGTAGCATTGATGGCGTTTTGGTTGACATCTATACTAATATTATATAGAGAGAGAGTTTGTTTATATGTTTGTGGTAATCTTCAGAACCACTGTAATATTGGAAAAAAATATTTTACCATTGAAAAGGTACATCATCCCTGATTGAGACATATGCTATATATTAGGTACCTATGTCCAAATTACGAAGGCTTGAGTTAAAAAGACTCATATAAACCGAAGTAAAGCGAGGGCTGGGTACTAGTTATTATATAATATCACACCTGTACTTTTCTGGTATACAAGTCACAAGTATTAACAGAAGTTCGCATTTCACGTAAGTGACTTCTCACTTGTATAGATGCACTGGCCCGAAAATTAAAGGGCTGAAAGTACAAGACAAATTGTGGTTAGAAAGAAGGAAATATAAATCCTGATTTCTGCTCATATCGACAAAATAGCTTAAAGAAGAATGGATAACTTGGGGCAACTATACTTTTTATAGGTTTGGGTCGGGCTTATTATTCAGGTTTACTGCACCATCTGTGAGTAGGTTAAGCAAGCTGTCGTCCAGCTTTTAAGGATCTAATCTAAATTAAGCCATTACGATAGGCTGCTGGATACTGCAATGCAGGAAACGTGTCTAGCATAGTTTTACTTGACTTAGACAACTTGTTGGGGCAATTTAGGTGAATATCTTCAATCGTGTTGATAAATATCATAGGATACCATAAATTCATGAGTTTTTACTTTTACTTCGGGCCACCAACCAAGTGGACACCGAAGTCTTAAAATCACGCAAAAAAATCAAAATCTTACACCCACTTTTTATCACTTTCTCGACGTTTCTCATGATTCTAAGTCTAATTAAGCAAAAAAAATGTTTGTGTCGGTCTGTCTGTTGGTCTGGATGTCTGGATGTTTGTTCACGCAATAACTCAAGAACCACTTATCCAATTTAAAAAATTCTTTCGCCAATCATCTTGTTTGGTTAATGGGAAGAACTGATTAGATTTTGGGGTGTTTACGTTCAAGGTTTCGGGTACCTACCATACAAATTGTCCCTAAAAATAAGTTTGGCCCGAAGTTTGACAATCACTGTGTGATTTCCGCCCCACTAGATTGCTTATTGATATCCAGTTTAAGTTATGTAGGTATTTACGTATGTATTTACACAGGTATTGCCATAAAATCTACTTCGTTGTTTAAATATACAGAAAGCTTACTCAAAAAAAAAATATTTTGTATAATTCACTCCTCTCACTACCACACAATAAAGTGCAATCTAGCTCGTTTGATGTTGCATGTTCAACGCTAATAATTGCTTAGCCTTAGCGCATAGTCGCATTCAGAATTAAAGAATGATTTGTAAATGAAACAAAATTTCAACGAGAAATAGCACAGTGACTGTAATAGACAGTGACTGTGTAGACACATACCTACACATGAATATCCGTACCTAATGCGCAAAGTAGACTCCCGTAATTATATGCTTTGTGGAGTCCCTGAAGATGTTTACCACACTTTAATGGAATGTGACTGCTCTGAATTTATAAGACAGCGTTTGGGTTTAGGTGTTAATTCGGACACTGGACAGCGTCATGTTTTGTTGGTTTATCTCTTATCAGATCAATTCAAATTATATAAAATTCTAATACCCTTTTTAAACTATAGTTAGCTGTTATTAATCATCGCCCTATATATCCGTGGTAATTATCTATGTAATATTGTATGTAAGAAAAATTGTTGTCTACGGTACTTTTATATGCTTAGCGTAGCTACAATATTCGTAACAGCATAGAGGGTAGTATTAATTACTTTATATTAAACCAGTCTACTTTGAATCTCGGTGTTTGACTGCTGTGTCCCAGATATATAAAAAATGTATTAAGTTAAGGCGAAATAGCCAACTAGTTCGAGTTGCAATAAATAGAAAAAAATAACACATCGCCAGTTGTCACACTTACTATAATTGTTATTTTTACCAAAATAACCTGGCACTGTTTTTGTTTATCTATGGGCAGATAATACAATTATATAAGAATTAATTTGTACGAAGACCACTAAAACTGACACTACTGGTAATTATTAGATAACATAAAGTATTTATACCAACAATAACAAAAGCGTTATTACAATAAGTATAATTTTGGATAGTCTTGTATTTTCATCAAATATATCTATATGTAACTTTGTTTACAATGTAACATTTTAATGACTTCAAACAATAAAATACTTAGTAACTTAGTCAACGTAACCCATTACCATAACCCATTGATTTAAACATTAATTTGTAGCATAATTTAGTTTATAGAGCTATTTATCTGTATTGTTACTTAGGCTTCAATGAAGGCTTATGACCAGAATAACTTCAACCAGTATAAACATGAGTTTTTAATGACCAACATCATCCCATTTCGTTACGTCATAATGTGGTGAATAATTTCCCGATAACAGCAAAAATAAGCAAAGAGACAAGCGCTACGTTAGCTGTTTCCGACTAACTAATCGAAAAAGTTAAAATCGCCTGTCGAAAATTATTGTAACCTTTTTAGTCAACTAATTTAAATTTTCATACAGTTGACAAACTTAAAATCTAATTATTAAAACTTTGAGTTACTTTACTTACCTTTGCTTGTTATTTTAATTTTTGTGTACCTGTTTTAATTAAAATGGGAGTTTAGGAAACCAAAGTTCAGGAGGCCGTACCTTTAACCGCTTAATGGCACTTTGAACAATAATACTAGCATTATAAGATGGGACAGTTCCGCTTGTTTTACAATTTATGGAAATAATAGCCCGTTCGTCTTATACAAAGAACAAAGAAAATAAGGGGTTCAAAAGGGGTACGCACACGGTAGCGTGAAACTGTACTGTGATGTTACTCCCTGTGCAATTTAGAAGATCGTGAGTGTATCTAAGTTGAAAAGAAGACAAAATTGAAAGCATCATATAGTCTTTGAAACGTCATCAGTTACAATAAGCATTAATATAATGGATGATATAAATAAAACGCATAAAATACACCCCGTATTTTTCATAATAAAGCGCAACACCACAGAGTTTACATAAGTTTTTGAGCAAATAGCAACAGTTTTGCAAGCAACGTGGGAGTTAATCGGGTTTGATGTTGAGCGGCGATCAAATAATTTGGTTGCGCTACATGCTCCTCGGGGCTATTTGCTACGCCACACCGCTATGCCTCTACAGTTCCTCTACGAGCCTACGAGTTATTGTATTACGCCACTACCGTTTGCGCACACATTAATGCTATAACTAATTATAATATCATACAAACTATAATATGATGCAATCCTGCATAATATTATCATTCCACTATTGTACAAATAATCAAAATTAATGTGCTGTGTTGGTCGCTCGCTGATATCGGTGAGCGTGCAGTCCATTGGCATTTGAATATATACCGACGCTCTTGGAACTCTACAGATGCGTCAATAGATATCATATTAGTAATCACTATATCAAACTGAATATTGCTACTGTTTATGCGTAGTGCGTTAATTGAAACTGAATTGGTCCGGTCAATTATAGTTTAGACGCACAGCCGTAACGAGTATGACCGATGTTCTCATACCACATTGTTCGATTTCCGGCTCGGGAAAAGTGAGCTTAGATTTTTTGTGACATAATTCTCACTAGAAGCATGGAGTCGATGAGCGAACTTGAGTAAGAAACATCCATAAATTTTCAGAAACTTTCCGATTTATAATATTACGTAGAAGAAGTTCCTAAAAAATACTTTGCATAAGCAGACTCTATCAGCTTACGAGTATACTCAAAAATAACATAGTAATGAGTTCCGTGTAACCATCGCTGCCTATGCTACGTTAATTATTATAGGGTCAATAGCAAATGGGACACCTCTTTAAGTTATCAAGGTAAGTTTCACAACGTATGATTTTTAGGGTTCCGTACCTCAAAAGGAAAAACGGAACCCTTATAGGATCACTTCGTTGTCCGTCCGTCCGTCCGTCTGTCAAGACCGTTTTTCTCAGGAACGCCTGGAGGTATCAAACTGAAATTTATATCTAATACTCAAGTCTACTGTCCCTTGGAGCTGTGAAAAAATCAAACTTCTAAGCCAAAGCAATCAAAAGATATAGCCGTTTATGCCGCAAATTTCCGCAAATTTTCGAAACTCGCACGGGAATCAAAACCTACAGGGTACTTCCCGTGAACTTAGAATCTTGAAATTTGGTACGAAGTAACGTCTTATAGTACAGATAAAGGAAAAATTGCGAAAACAGTAAATTTTTAGTTACATAATATAATAAAAAATATTTTTGAAAAATATAAAGTTACTACTACCATAACTATGACTCGATTGTCGTGATGTTGAACTTTTACTTATATACCTACAGGTTTGTACGGAACCCTCGGTGTGCGAGTCCGACTCGCACTTGGCCGGTTTTTTATCTTAGAGTGCACTGCCATATAACTGTAATAGTTACATGTGATTAGCGATGCACTTAAAGGCAACGGTAAAATTCTGATTCATTTAAAAAGACACGTGTGCAAATTAAGGATATTTCAGCCAGTATTACATACATAACTTCACGCCTGTATCCCCGAAGGGGTAGGCAGAGGTGTATTACACACCCACGATTCGCCAGTTATGTTAAGGTCCCAATGTAATAGGGGGCGAGCCTATTGCCATCTACCGGGCACATTATTAAGCGAGCGATAATTAATTCAGCCAGTATTAATATTTATTATATATATGTACATATATTTATTAATATATATTAATATACATTTATTTGATTACAGGACACTCTAGTTTGAAAATAGTGACCCAGAATTAAAGAAATGAATTTATAGTATGACTACAAAATAAACTTATGAAAATTAATTGATATGAATAGTTACCTACTACGCGGTTCTTGCAGTCTTGTAGACAGAGAATATAACGACATTGATGTAAGTGACGAAGTTACAAGGTACTAAAAAAAAATCCGTATATGGCACCTCTACTAGAATTCTTACGAATCACCGGTGAATCCAGTGATATATTAAATATTCAGTAACTTTTCTTTTTTTGTAACTCTGGCCAAAATATTCGAAGAAAGTAAGATGCATATTAAAAGCAGTTAGTAAATTACAACTCTCAAATACATGCCGTGCGTAATAGAATACTAATTCATTTACAATATTAAGAACGTATAGCACAAATCAAATGCTTTATATTTTTTTGCTTGCATTTAATATTAGTTGCTATGAATATAAGATAAAATACAGAATAACGAGATGAATAATTATGCAACAACTTCTAAATACGGCCAACTATAGTTTTAAATTTATAGGCGGATGTAATCCGCTGCAAGTAATTCGGTCGTACTCTATAGAGTATAAATAATGTGAGTGAAAGATTTTATGAGGAATAGATTTTGGGAAGTATAAATTACCATGTAACTCACAGTAGCTTATTGAAGTTATCTGATAAGATTACGACAATAACGATGATAAATTGTAAGTTCTAGCTGGTTCTGGGGTTGGCAACTGAGCAGGTGTAATTTAGTCTTAGGTAATTGCAGGCCGTGGCGGAGGCGTGTCGTGTGGCCCTACACACGCCTGCCAACTCACCGAAGCGGGATAAAACCCGACCCCACCAGGCGAGGCCGCGGTGGCGGCCAAAGTCCGCCGGCAACCCTGGGGTTATCCTTTCGAGGGCTTACCCGGGGTGCCCGGCAAAGGACACTTGGGGAGGACACCGTGCGGTTTTAGTCGAGACACGACATAACCACCCCCGCTGGCCAGCGGGGGGGTATCCGAAGGGATTTCCGCACGTAAAAAAAAAAAAAAAAAAAAGGTATAGGTCTAAAAGAGATTTATATAGTTAAAGTTTGTATAGGACCGAATATGACTGACGAAATGTTGGCATATAGTATTATCTATGTGGTCGTTAGTATACTCGTATTTATGTAAATAAAAAGTTGACATGATAGTTTTTTGAAATGAACTCAAAAAGTTCGTGGAGTGCTTGCAGTCAGTGAGTATTTTCAGGATTTTTTTTTATTTTTTTTGCTTTTCAATTACATTTGAATTATGTGTTTTAATCTATCAAATTTAAATTATGAGAAAGCGTCGATTATTTTCATACATTTTAAATTACTAAAAAATGTATACTAATAAAATTGGTCTTTATGCCTTTAATGATATTCAAAACATTAATTAATTAGTATGTTTGAGCTTAGCTAAATTACCACGTCGTGGCGCGGTCACCGCGAAACAGTGCGGTATCGTGACGTGTCAAAAACATAATATCAAATTTGACAATATTATTCTCATTACATCACTGAGAAATAATATTGTTTGAAAAGATATTCTACTGTTTTAAATATCAATTCAAACAAACTGTTTCCTCTGGGTGGCGTGTCAGTTATTTATAGTTGATATTATCGGTTTTCCGATAATGCTGGTAAATCATCCGTGTAACAATGCCATAACAGTTATTTTGCAGTATTTACTATCCACTGACATACAAAATTAATTATCCTTGTTACATTCACTGCCGTAAGCAGACGCAGATCTGTAATTAATTTGAATATTAATACCGCTATTGGTGTTACCGCCATAAGATGCTGATTGGAACCATGTATGTGTACAATTTATTTATTTTTTCTTTACATTTATTTATAATTACTTGTACATAATCATTCAAGCTATTGTTGTATATATATTTGAAGTTAATTATTAATAAAAACTTTTAAAACTTAAAAAAATCATGTAACTTAAAAAATCTAAACTTACAGAAAAGTATAAAAATAACTGAAGTACAAATTTAATTCAAAAGGCATAAATTGTTGCGTGTGAGACTTTTTTGTTGAAGTCGGTTCCACGTCAAATAAGTTTCGGATTTGGCACCGGTTTCATTAAGACTAGACTTTCAACTCCAAGCCAGAGAGACGTTTGGATTATGTAACTCAACACGTGCCCACGCTTATACATTTCATAACGTGCGTGTGATGACCTACGATGTGGTGGGGCTGTGGACTTCTACCATACATGCCTACCTATTACCTTCTTGGCACCGGCTTCAACAGAAAAATGTCTCACGCTTTTACTTATTGATGTTTACTTTAGACAGATCGCAAAGCAAATGATTGACGCTTCTCGTAACTAAAGGGGTGTTTTTTTTCCGCCCAGAAAATAAGCATTGCTGTACTTCCTATTTCCTCTGTGGCTGTTTTATATTTTACGTATATAGTAACAAATGGCCAATTGACATATCAGTCATAAGTATCTATTCACCGCATTCTATATACTCGTACATACACACCTTACTAATCGCCTTATATTTCCGGTATATTCTTTGTTCCTATTGACGTTATAATATCTGCTTCGCAAGTAGGTATAATTAGTTACATTAAATGTGCCATAAACCAAAATAATAGTCCCAGTATAGTAAATATAAACCCATGTTTTCCATAATTTGTTTAACATGCAACCGCTTTAAGCCACGACATTACTGTTTATGTTTTACTGTAAACGTCGCAAAATAGAGCATTTAGTTAAATATGAACGAGCACTTTATTTATATTATCTGAATGGAACGCTTCTATGCTAATGAGTAAGCACTTGAGTAATGACTAAGGAATAGCGCGCCGCAGACGGTCAGTTCATTAATTACATTCAAGTTACAGGACACTGCAAGTCTGTACCGCTGTAAACTATACTACGACCAGCTTGTGGCCGTGAAACTGTTACAGAAGTTTTTGAATCTAAAATTTACTAATTTTTGCATCTGTATACCTGTTTTATATAAATCACAATTAATTTATTTGAGGATAGAGATTGTTATGAATGTGTTTTTTTTTCAACATCCATTTTTCTACTTTTTCCTCTCTGCTTCGCACCGTCTTCAACATCCCCGACCGTGATACCATTATATAATAATTAATTTATAAGTATACTATTAAGTAAATAATCGTTTTAATTCAATAACTTTTAACGAAATCCTACTAATGTTATAAACGTGAAAGTTTGTGAGTATGGATGTTTGTTACTCTACGGATCTAATGGATTTACCAGAAATTTGGTACAGGGATAGATTATAGTCTGTAATAACACATAAGCTTCTTTTTATCTCTGGAATAGATTACCGTGTGAAGCGGGAACGGGATCAGAATTCCACGCAGGCGAAGCCGAGGGCAAAAGCTAGTATATCAATATTTTTCTTTAAAATTTAAATCGAAAATCCAATTTCATCTTTATAAACTATTTATTAAGTCAAAAGAAATAATAACAGAGCATAGGTGTAGAAAACATTGTAAGCTATGGTAGCAACAAAGAATTTATTGGTAATACTAGACTGTCGGACTCTCGGGGAAACCTGATCCCTAGAGAGCGCGTCCCCAGGTGGCGGATGGAGGAATGCTCGCCAACTAATGGTTGTAGGGTTGGAGGGAAAAAAAATACCTCCCGCGGACCAACAGGTCGGAGAGAAAACTCCGTTATCAAACCCAGCCACGGAGCTCCTTCGTCGTACTTGGAGCAGAGGTCTTTGGCTGTGATGGGCTCTCAGGTCAGAAGTATCATTAGAGCAGGCGGCGGAAGAACTCTATATGGGTCAACGGCGGCGCTCAAGTCTTTCAGGAAGACTTCGACCTTGATGTCAGGTGTTAACCGATCGTAAAACAAAAAGCCAATATCTATACTGGAAATGAGGTAAAACAAAAGAGAGAACATTAAAACTAGGTCATCGCCCTCAAGCGACGGAGAAGATCGAACTGCGAATGATATTAGGGCGTTCCCCCAAAGCGACGAAAAGAAACAACGGGCCACCGCCCCAATGTCCGAAGTTCGTATAGCCACTTGGAACATTGGAACGATGACAGGACGCAGTGCTGAACTCAGCGCTATTCTCGAAAGACGTCGCATAAATATCTGTTGCGTTCAAGATACAAAATGAAAAGGCGCAAAATCACGGCAAATAGGGAAGGGATATAAACTCATATACTATGGAAAGGAAAACGCTAGAAATGGAGTAGGAGTTATATTAGACCACTATCTCAGTCAAAATGTAGTAGACATAAAAAGGATCAGCGATCGAGTGATAGATGTTAAGCTCGCCCTAGAAAATCAGCCATGTCTTAATATTATTTCTGTTTATGCGTACCACAGGTTAACTGCCCGGAAGCAGACAAACTTGAATTTTGGGAAGACCTTCATACTCACCAAATGAACATACCCAAATCTGAACACACACTTGTATGTGGGGATCTCAACGGGCACGTAGGCGTAGACATGGGTGGCTTCGAAGGGCAGCATGGTGGCTATGGATTCGGAAAATTAAATAGGGAAGGAGAAACAATTTTAAAATTCACAACATCACATAACTTGGCAGTAGTAAACACTTTTTTCAAAAATAAGGATGAACATTTAATTACATATAAAAGTGGGAACACAAAAATACAAATAGACTACATACTAGCTGATAAGCGAAACCTTAGACAGATTAAAGATTGCAAGGTTATCCCTGGAGAGCCTCTAACGTCGCAGCATCGACTACTCTTAGCAGCGTTGAAACTACGTAGATTTATAAATATTAGGAAACCTAAAGTTGCAAAAATTAAATGACATGAGCTTCACTCACAAAAAGGATTCAACCTACGGAATGATATTACTATTTCGGTAAATGTGTTCCTCAAGACGACACCCCCTCGACTGTATGGTCAAACTTTGAAGAATTTTGTCTTAAAACAGCCAAGAAAGTGCTAGGAATCAGCAAAAGAGTCCTTCATAATCTAAAAGATACTTGCTGGTGGAACAATCGCACCAAAAACAGCGTAGACGAAAAGAAACGCCTATTTAAGACCTGGCAAGAAACTAAGTCTGACGTAGATAAGGAAAAATACAAAGGGACTAAAAAATTATCTAAAAGAACTATCGCAATAATGAAAGAAAGAGCTGTACAAGATCTATATAAGCGCTTGGAAGAGGCAACCGATAACGAAATATACAAAATGGCAAAGCAAAGACATACAAATACATAAAATTCACTACCATAAAATACATGAAGGAAGGTACGTTATTAACAACTGATAAAGAAATATGTAAGAGATGGTATGAATACTATAGCAGCCTACTGAATGAATAATTTCCACACCAACTGGAATCAGAACAATCGAAGACACAAGGACTAGTGAATGAAGTTTCCGTAGCAGAAGTCAGAAAAGCAATTTCGAAAATGAAGAACCGTAAAGCTACAGGACCTGACGACATTCCAGTAGAACTTTGGAAGCTCCTTAAACAGGACGGTGAAGTGTGGCTTCCTAGTTTGTTCAACAACATCATTACAAGCGAAACCATGCCCGACTCTTGGTGGAAAAGCACACTAGTACCATTTTACAAAAACAAAGGAGATGTACGCTAATGTGGAAACTACAGAGGTATAAAACTCACCTCACATACTCTCAAAATATGGGAGAGGGTTTTAAGCGAGCGTCTTCAACAGCATATCACTCTGACAGAAAATCTGTTTGGATTTGTGGCTGGTAAAGGAACTACTGATGCAATCCATGTGGTACGTACTATCATCGAAAAAGCCCAAGCTAGTAAGCAAAACTTATGGATAGTCTTTATCGATCTCGAAAAAGCCTTCGACCGTGTACCAATGTCCATAATATGGCAGGCACTGAGAGCAAAAAATGTACCAGAAATGTACATAAGACTAATTGCAGACATGTATAAAGATATTCAGACTCATGTGCGAAGTGCAGCTGGGCTATTAGACAGCTTCGATATTAGAGTGGGTGTTCATCAAGGAAGCGCCCTGAGCCCTTTGATATTCCACATCGTGATGGATTTTCTTACTGCAAAAATACAAAAAACTACTTAGCTTACTACTTACTATACTTTATATGCCGACGACGTAGCGCTTATATCCAATAACCTCCAAGATATACAAGACAGTTTGGAGCAATGGAGGGAGGCACTTGAGTCAAATGGATTGCGCATCAGTAGAACTAAGACAGAATACATGGTCTTTAACTTCGATCCGGATAACTCAGCACACGCAGACGTCAGGCTAGATGGCACAGTTCTACCTAGAGTGAGCACTTTCAAGTACTTGGGTTCCGTTATCTCTTCGGATGGATCCATTGCAGCGGATATAGCTCATCGGACAACTTGTGGGTGGAGTTAATGGCGTTCTCTTACAGAAGTACTGTGTGATAGCAAAATGCCAATTAGAACAAAAGGCAAGGTCTATAAAACAGCTGTTAGACCAGCTCTCCTCTATGGCAACGAGGTATGGGCAGCGAAGAATGTACAGAAGCTACATACGACTGAAATGCGAAAGACAGGGTGCGCAATGAATACATAAGAGGTACCTTTAAAGTTGCACCAATTGCAGAAAAAATCACAGAGTCTAGGCTGAGATGGTACGGTCATATACAGCGAAGACCAGACGAACATGTCGTGAAGAAGTGCGTTTCCATGGCTACAAAGGAGAGAGGGAGGGGAAGGCACCAACTACGTGGATGACGAATGTCCGCAAGGACATGAAGCAATTGGGGCTTTTAGACGACGACGCATACCAGTGGAATAAGTGGCGCCTCAGCACCAGGAAAGCCGACCCCGCGTAACAGGAAAAGGCGAGGCCAAAGAAGAAGAAAGACTAGACTGTCGGAGTAAAAATTGTACCCACCGATGGAGGTTGCGATTTGAGGAGGGTCAGAATATGGGGACACACCAAGATCTTCAGGGCTCAAGCCAACCTTACTAGCAAGCCGGTACACTCCCTGACTGACGGACGAGGTTCTGGCGCAGGTTCTCGCGGGTTAGAAGATCAGTCTTCAGTCACTTCCATGAAAATCAACAAACCGAAGGTGGTAGCATAGAAGAGCAGACTCCGGGCTCCAAAGTGCAAGCTTTGGATGCAACCAGGTGTGAGCTCAAATGAAAAAGGAGGAGGTTACGATTTGTGCAAATAAACACAGAACACCCTCAATTGCAGTAATTATTCTTATTTTGGAGGTCCTGCTGCCTGTGGTACCCGTATCGCAAAAACCAAGGGCCAACGCTAGAGTGCAAGTATTGCAAGAAGACACGGTCGAAGGGCGATAAATAATTCTATTTATACCTCATATACATTATACCTATATATTATACCTATAATCTTCATGACCGACCACATATTTTATTGATAACATATAACTACCTATTAAGTGTGTTTCAACACTCCTAAAGTGATTTATAACCTTGTTTTTATGTTATCACTATATAAATATTTTAGTCTTTCAATATTAATATAATTGGGATGGTATTTTTTTAACAGACTTAATAAAAGTAGGAGGTTCTCAATTCACTGGATTGTTTTATTTTTAATGAACCTTAACCTTAATACCTATACTTAGTTGATAATTCAAATCGTGCTCTTCAGAAAAAGTATAAAACTCTTCCATGATCATTACATAGTATAAAACAAAGTCGCTTTCTCTGTCCCTATATCCCTATGTATGCCTAAATCTTTAAAACTACGCAACGGATTTTGATGCGGTTTTTTTTATAGATAGAGTGATTGAAGAGGAAGCTATAAATGTATAATAACATCCATTGCACCCGTGCGAAGCGGGGGCGGGTCGCTAGTATAAAATAAATTCTAGATGAGATCCGTATATCATATATAGTATTCTTGTTATATTATCAAATAGGCACTCAAACGGCTTAATAATTCTAGCATTAAGACTTTTTTGTCTGTGGTATGTTATCGACATACTCACATTCATTGTATTTTGTATAAAATTTGAATGGCGTTCAACACTTAACCGAGCATGTACGTGAGCTTGCAAATGTGAACCATATTAAGCTCTCTGCGACGAGCCGTTTCTCACAACTCGAATGTTACCAATAACGTTTATGGGCGGTCACTGTAGAATGAGTGCTGGCAAACATATTGTCTAAGATATTTATAGACCGTCTCATAGAATATTTAATAACACGAAGCACGTTATTTTTTTCTCAGCATCGATTGCTTCTCAGCTTGCGCAAAGAAAACACTTTTCAATATAATATTAAAATACATTTTGTATTAAGTGTTGACAAAAAGTATAAAGATTTGCGGAAATGACTATCTCTTCAAAAAAATTACCATACTTACATACGTCGTCATACGAAACCGAAACCAAAATGATCTATAAAATGTACACCAACAACGGCTGGAAAACCGTTTTTACGGTTCCGTAACCAAATGGCAAAAAACGGAGCCCTTATAGATTCGTCATGTCTATCTGCCTGTCCGTCCGTTTGTCATAGCCACTTTTTTCCGGAACTATAAGAACTATGCTGTTGAAACTTGGTAAGTAGATGTATTCTGTGAACCGCATTAAGATTTTCACACAAAAATAGAAAAAAAAACAATAAATTTTGGGGGTTCCCCATACTTAGAAAACTCAAGTCACTGGTAAAATGCACCCCCCCCCCTGTCATTTCTAAAATAAGAAAATGATAAAACTAAAAAAAAATATATAATGTACATTACCATGTAAACTTCCACCGACAATTGGTTTGAACGAGATCTAGTAAGTATTTTTTTTAATACATCATCCATCGTAAACCTCCAATTTACCTTTCATTCAATCAACTCAAATAAAAAAAAAATTACTCACTACTACGGAACCCTTGATGGGCGAGTCCGACTCGCACTCGGCTGGTTTTTTTATAGAGCTTTAAACAGAAATACTCGTAATATTCCGTATTTCGGAAGTAAAATATCCGTAGTCCCAAAACATCATATGCAAACGTTATATTTTCCACTGCTACATACAATGACTCCCATTCTCTCAACAGAAAAAATAATTACTGACACTTACAGCAAGGTTTACTTATATTATTAAAGTGGTAAATAAGCAAGCCGCCTTTCCAATGAGCGTTTGTACACGCTCAAAACACCTGATGTTATATGTATCACGTATTACCTCCTCCATCCTCCCTAAGGAGTTCTGGTGAATGTAAATAGTTTGCTATGTGTAAATACTTTTATTTGGCTTTGATTTTCTGTTAGGTGAATGTACTTTCTCTCTCGTGACAATGCTGTTATATCCCACTAAGACTTATTGATATTTTTAAACAAACTAAGGTCATGGTATAGATTTTTTTTAAATTTCCAATAGTAAACTAGACACAAACAATCAAGTCCAATAACGAAATATTATTACATATCATTAAGATGACATACAAATCTTTAAGCCATATCAGCCGTCAGCAACCTTATGGATACTTACTCCTATATCGAGAAGTTTATTCCTAAATTGCCAATATTATCTCTTATATTTATTTAAAATACTGCCGATGTAAACGATACCTATATATTTTACTCATATTTCTTTCTGTAGAAAGCTGGCCTCATATATATTCAAAAGATGGATATCATCAGTATTAATTACGCAAAGCGCGCACTGAAAGTTCAGAAACATTTCGCCCTCTAATGACTAAAATAACAAATAAAACTTAATTATCAATTATTAGTTAAGGAGAATTCCCAGAACTTTAACAAACTATAACGAGGTCAACAATCCTAGGGAACAGAAATTAAATTGCTTTATTTGCATGCCTACCAATTTCACAACTATACATATACATAGATTTAAAATACGTGAACTGAAACAAATCGATAGATTCGGTCTAGATAACTTTCAGTCATTATACCCCAGAAATTGTGTTAAATATTTATGCTTCATGTACTACCATATACCAACATGCATATTTAAAATTAGCCGATGCCCGCGGCTCAGCTCGCGCGGAGGTCAGTTATCGATTTTTGGTCATATCCCGGTTCTACTTAACCAATTGCAATCAAACATACGTCACATTTTAAGTCGGACCAAGATCTTTCTAAAAAAAACCGCATCAAAATCCGTTCAGAATTTTTTGCAACCATCGCGAACAAATAGACAAGCAAACAAGAATTCATAAAAAATATATTTTGTGTTCAGATTCGTTCATTTAACATAACCCGAGTATTTCTTATAATATCTCCAATGTACAGACACAACTTATTAACAATTTGATAATAGTATATGTTCAATGCGTGAACCGAGCGAGCGCAGTAATAAAATAAAACAATTAACAGCTCTGCTACCAGTCTCCATTAACCCGGAGACAAGGGTGAGGAGTGAGACCACGAGCAGGTAGTATTCAAGCCGTAGCCCCACCACTCACTTTCACGCAATCACTACTTCGTTCCGAAGCGTGATCTAAAGCCGACAGTGGAAACGCAAATAAAATTAAAACTTAATATCTAACTAAAATAAAGTGTCTAATGATCCGGATCTACACCAAGGTGCAGTTAACAAACGGTACAAAATCATTAATCAAACACAGGAAGTCGGTACAAATATAAAACAGTTCAAACAATAAAATACCGCAATTTTATAAAGAACCGGTTAACCGAACCTACAAAAAATGCACGAGGCATTCGAGGAACCGCCCCGAACTTAGAACAAATCAAACAAAAGGAATATCAAAACTTCCCGGGAAGTTTTGATATTCCTTTTAACGTAAAAACTTAATATCTAACTAAAATGAAGTGTCTAATGATCCGGATCTACACCAAGGTGCAGTTAACAAACGGTACAAAATCATTAATCAAACACAGGAAGTCGGTACAAATATAAAACGGTTCAAACAACAAAATACCGCAATTTTATAAAGAACCGGTTAACCGAACCTACAAAAAATGCACGAGGCATTCGAGGAACCGCCCCGAACTTAGAACAAATCAAACAAAAGGAATATCAAAACTTCCCGGGAAGTTTTGATATTCCTTTTGTTGCCGTGAAGCGGTTAGTTCGGTCAGGATCGATCACCAAAAAATTACCCGGAAATCCCGAGAAATATTGAACTATAAAATTAGCTATTTTAAACGCTCGGATACAAACAAATCAAATCATACATTACTTTCAATTTTATAGCAAGTAACACAAATAAATATCTATTCAGACAGAGAGAAATATTTTAATTACAAAAACAATTCCAAGTTTTAAGGTGAAAATAGTCAAATTTAATTGCACCAAAAGGCAAAATAATACCGATAAATTAAAACTCAAAATGGCGAACTCTAACCGCGGGTTAAGTTTCAAATTGGAAACCAAAATTAAACCAATCCGTTATTTATTATCAACAATACACAAAATATATTAAGAAATGGGTCACTGACCTTCAATAAACCGGCATTCAGCCGGGAAAGTAGCAAAGATTGGAAAGTGTGCCTATTTAGTGTATCTAACTATATGTGACGTGAATGTACGTGTAATTAAATATACAATAAACTAATTATGCAATAAAATAAAATGTGAGATTTACTTCCCATAGAAGGTGGGTTCCAACGAACGCGATGGGCGTATTCACTTTATTTAACCAAGAGATAACTAGCTCGATAATTAATTTTCACCAATTAATCAACATTCAACAAACAAGGTCACAAAAATGTCCCCTCAAAGCGTGCCACCCAAAAAAGGCGCGGGCACAGGGTCTCTCAACGAGCTAACGAGCCCGACCCTAATAAAAACGTACGAGCCCAGGGTCCACCAAACGAGCTCCCGAGCCCGGACCCTTCACAAAGTGACGTCGCGCTCAACTCGGCGATCAACTCGCGATGCACTGGCGTGACTGATAGTTCACGTACAATAAAGCGCGGGTACGTAAAGAAAAAATACGATTGATGTTGGTCCTATCAATACGCGGTACCAACATCAAAACATAAATACTAACCATTAAAACTAAACAGTATAGATTATTAGGATTAAGACCAGTAATCGTACGTTTACTAAGCTACGTTTTAAAGGAAATCAGTACACATAGTACTTTGCAAGAAAGACTATTTCACCATTCAAAACCAGCATCACTAGATGGTCAATAAAAATAAGAGACTCTTATTTTTATTGAATTCCTCGTTATCGTAGATTTGCTATTCAAAACTGCATCATATATATTTTATAATGTTGAGTTCTTTTGATGAAGTTTAGAGATTTATAAGTTTAACTTTTGTTGATGAGTATATCGCAACTTGCTGATGTTGTCGTAACTAAAACCATTGTAATATATATCGCATTGTAATGTATAGAGTCATGATAATAGAACAGTAAAGTTTCGAAACTTGTGGGTAAACAATGGTGTAGCATCGTTGTACCACAATTTGAGTAACACCATATCAAGTTTCAATTAACCACAGACGCAATTCCAATGTTGCGGCAGCTAGTAACATTGTTTTAAACAAGTACTAGCGACCCGTCCCGGCTTCGTACGGGTGCAATGCTGTTACTAAATATACAACAGAATATCTTTATATACAACGCTCACAGATTTTAGTCATGAGACAATACAATCGTGTTATTGGATAAGAATTAATACTGTATTGCTTAAATTTTGGATCTATCTCGTAGTGTTCAGCCAGCGTATGCAATGTAAGCGTACAAAAATGTGTTTATTTACGACATCACATTAGAAATCTCTAAAATGAACAGTGTTTTCTACTATATTATACATGTATTACACATATAAATCTTCGTATTGAATCACTCTATCTACTAAAATCACCGCATCGAAATCCGTGGCGTAGTTTCAAAGATCTAAGCATTCATAGGGACAGACAGACAGCGGGAAGTGACTTTGTTTTGTTTTCGATAGTCCTTTCTATACATCGTCATCGTATCCTCAAAAAATGCAGAAAAAGTTGTTAGATGTATAGATAGGAGGTTAAGACAGTTTTCATACCTCTTAAACTATAACGTTACAAACAAAGGACAGTGTATTTACCAATACTTCTTATGTACTTTATTAAAATACTGCCAAATCCTTGTATGATTAGGAACATTCACGATTTATTGGTATATAGGTACAGTGTTACTGAAACACATTTTTAGACTAGAATTAGAAGCGTTGTCCATCGTTGACCACATCATCACTTACCAACAGGTGAGATGGTGGTAAAACCGCGTTTTACCATATCGACTATAAAAAAGAGGCGCTTCATCATAACATTTTGACAAAATATCATGATTGCCGTAATAAAAAATACTGTAATAAACATAAGGAAGCAAATTTCCCAAATACTTAGTTTACGACTTAATAAAACACACCCGTCACGCATCGTTAAGTAAAGTTATATTTTCGTAGATTTATCAAGCTGATACAAAATTAAGGAAAAACTAAAAATCGTTGAGTGAACAGAATTCACTATAGTATCGCACAATACAAAACCGTTCGATATAATATATGAAAGTGTGTTCTTAAAGAAAACAGGGAAGTACCTACCTAGGAGTAGTACCGCAATTATGTATAAAAAATATAATTATAATAACACTTTAACTGGTTCAGTTTCCCTATATTAATTTTTAAACTTTCGCGTTCCTTAATATACAATAATTTAACGGGAATTAACGCGATCATGTATAGGCCCTATGGTGGGATTGCCCTGCTCTGGAGAACGAGTGTATTTCAAACTGTCTCAGTGATTAACTGTAGCTGTGAGCGGTTGGCCGCTATAAAAATCGTGTCTTCACACAAGTCAACCTTGGTCTTCAGTGTATATATGCCTACTGACTGTGCTGATAACTTAAGTGAGTTCACCGAGTGTTTAAGCCGAATCAACGCCATAATCGTGGAACAACTGGTAGAAGCTTGCATTATTCTAGGTGATTTTAATTCTCACCCAAACGAATTATTTTGTAACGAGCTACAGCTGTTTTGTTCAGACCAAAACTGGCAATGTGCCGACATAAAACTGCTAGGTTTGAATTCTGATACATTTACTTTTATAAGCGATGCACATCACTGTAAAAGATGGCTTGACCACTGTGTGGTAACTGAGGCTGCCTGGAGTACCATTGTCAGTGTGAATGTAAAATATGACGTGCAGTGGTCTGACCATTTCCCCCTGTTTATTAATTGTAATTTAAATATTATTAAACCTAAACTAGTTTTAAATGATAATGTGAATCATAACAGAAACTTATGGGGTACCAGATGTGTGGAACAAGAGATGAACTATAGCAATTTATGTAATGAGAAATTAAAATTTATTCATTTCCCCGAACAATTCCGTTTATGTGCTGATAACAAGTGTGATAGTGTGGAACACCGTTGTATCATTGATAGTATGTACCGGGATATAATAGCCATATTGAGGGACGCGGCTACTCTAAGCTGTGAAAACCCCAAGTGTACAAGGAAAGGTGGTTATATTAGGGGTTGGAACAGGCACGTTAGTGAAGCACATAAGGAAGCTAGGCGTGGTTTCCAGATGTGGTTTGAGGCCGGTAAACCGCAAGGCGGTCAGCTACATAGTGATATGATAGTTACAAGAAAGGTATTTAAGTCGCTTTTAAAGTGGTGTCAGGAAAACCAAGAACAGATAGTCATGGATAGAATAGCGTGCTTACATAATAATAAGAAATTTAAGGAGTTCTGGAAAAGTACAAATAACCTGAACTCTAAGCCCGGGGTCCCTATTAGTGTCGATGGACTCACCAACAGAATGGAAATTTCAAACATGTTTAAAGATTATTTTATGATTAAGTCTCAATTAGGCCCGTCGTCAGTTGAAAATCTAAAAATTAAAAATCATTCCGAATCACTGACAGTCCGTTTCACAGCTAAAGAAATTAAAAGTGTGATAGCTCATATGCGACGCGGTAAATCCCCGGGGCATGACGGGCTGAGTGTAGAACACCTTAGGCACGCCGGTGTACATCTGCCTCGAGTGTTAGCGCTATTGTTCAACTCTTGTATGTCACACGCTTATTTGCCGGCGGATATGATGAAAACGATCATAGTTCCCATTGTAAAAAACAAAACGAGTGACATATCGGATAGGACCAATTACAGGCCAATCTCTTTAGCCACGACTGTGGCTAAAGTCTTTGATAGTTTGTTGAGCAACTACCTGACAAATAACATTACATTACAGGATGCTCAACATGGTTTTAGGAGGGGTCTATCTACGGAAACAGCAATTTTATGTTTAAAAAAAACTGTAGCATATTATACAGACAACAGAACACCTGTGTTTGCATGTTTCTTAGATATGTCCAAGGCTTTCGAGATGGTCTCATATGATAAGTTATGGTCTAAACTTTCTGATGCTAACATCCCTACTGAGTTAATTTGCATTTTCAAATATTGGTATAAACATCAAGTAAACTGTGTAAAATGGGTAAATACTTATTCTGATGAATATGTCATGGAATGTGGTGTTAGACAGGGTGGGTTATCCTCACCCATGTTGTTTAATATTTATATAAATAGCCTGATTGCCGAGCTCAGCAGTGTGCATGCTGGCTGCTATATGGACGGAGTAGCATTTAATAATATTAGCTACGCCGATGACATGGCACTGCTGAGCCCGTCAATGGCGGGACTTAAGAAATTGATCAACATATGTGAACGTTACGCTGAGGAGCACGGCTTAGGGTACAACTCAAAAAAAAGTCAATTGATGATTTTTACAGCGGGTACAAAGGTCTCGGATAACTACCCTAGTGTAACTTTGTGTGGTGTTTCCCTGAGTCGTGTTCATCAGTTCAAATACTTAGGACATGTGGTAACGGACACTATGAAGGACGATCTAGATATAGAGAGGGAACGAAGAGCGTTGGCAGTCAGATGTAACATGGTGGTTCGAAGGTTTGCACGCTGTACTGGTCCAGTTAAAATAACTCTGTTTAAATCTTACTGTCAAACATTTTACAAGTGTAGCCTTTGGACCAACTGTACTCAGAGGGCCATCAATGCTCTTCGCGTTCAGTACAACAATGCGTTCAGGATGCTGCTGGGGTTGCCGCACTTCTGTAGCGCGTCCGGCATGTTCGCGGACGCACGCACAGACGGTTTCGCGGCGATCAGACGCAAGCGAGCTGCGTCTCTGCTGCAAAGAGTGCGCGCCAGCACCAACAGCCTCCTGAACGTTATTGCTAATAAACTAGATTGTCCTATTATAAAATACCTGAGTCAATTACATGTGCACTAACATAGCTATAAGTTACTTATTGTTACTAACAAAATATGGATGAATATCTGAAATAAATAAATTATTATTATTATAGGTCTATACATAACTTTGGATTGCCTGACATTTCGACCAGGTTTCACTAGCCCTGGTCACAGGCTACATGATCGCGTTAGTTCCCGTTAAATTATTGTATAGTTTCCCTCTAGATTAATAATAATAATAATAGAGGCTCGCGTTAGGCAGTTGGGTCAAGGGCTTGATGCAGAAGGCAGTGCTCCTCGACACGGCACGTATTGTGAGGAGGTTCCTCTCCCTGGAGCCCTAACCACCGGTAGCTTGGACCCGATGCCGGTGGGCCACTATTTTTTATATTTTTAAATATATTTGTTTTTTTTTTATATAGAATGTATTTAAAAATATAATTTATATGTATTATAAGAGTAATAAAGAGAATAATAATAATAATATTCTTTATTGACATTACACATTCTTCTTTTCCTTGTGGGAGGCATGAAGGGAAGAGTGTACATTTTAAATAGGCCACCTGTAACTTTTTGTAATATAAACCTTTTTGGACGTATTGGATATTTCAACAAAAAAATAAGGAAACAAAGATACCAACAGAAACCTATTCCTGGCATAAAAAGTCTAAGTGCTTTCCACACCCATACATTCATTCATGCATTTTCACATTTATGAAATTAGTACGACTACTAGGAAGTAGCAACTAAGATGTATTACTTATAGTAGTCATAATAAAACTGAATACCGGGAGGGTAGCAATATAATTTTTTTTTTTTTTTGTGAATCTTGTATCGTCCATAATAACGTTACCATTTTCAGAACCTCTTAGGACACATTAAAAAGTGAATAGGTATAAAACGAGAAAACTTGAATTCCATTTACGCTCAACAGAATCTCGAAGGCCTATCAAGGTTGAATATAAATGTGAGACTGTACATTATGGACTGATGCGATGCTACTGAATCTAATTGCTTTTATGTAATATATTGAGATGAGACTATCAACTTTTTTTTATATATTTAGGACACGACAATTTGACTTCACCTCGCCTGATGGTAAGCTGAAGGTAAAGTCTCAGGAAAGAGGGTCACCATTACATACACGTACCATGTTAACAATGGTGGCACTCAGCTTGACGGCCTCATCAGAAGAGGATTGTCGTCGCAGCACCGCGTGATACCCACCGGTCCGACGCGTGCTGTGACCACAATCCCCCTGCCCGGCTATGCACCTGCTGACTCCTGAACGCAATCAAACTGAAATTGGATTACTATGGAGGGTTTTTCGCAATCGTGCACGGTGATACCTACCCGGCCGTATTTTGTGACAAAATTTTGTCATCAAATTTCTACCACCAGTAACTGACACCTATCAACAAAACTGAGCTTAAAAGTAAAATTAATTTTAGCTTAAAAACATTATTATGAACATACTAGTTCCTCATGAAATATTATTTAAGTCACGTGGAACGTAAGTATATGTAAACGTTACTTTATAACTTATGATAAAGTGACTTTTGCATTTACTTAATGTACCTAACGAGGTTTCGCTAGTGCTAAATTCAGGAATCAATTAGCCAGCGAAGAAGACGAAGACGCTCTCCATAATTCATAAGTCCTCACTGAAGAGCTCATACCAGTGATGTCTAGTATGAAGGCTGTATACGAACGTGTAGATTTCCCTCAAAATTTTCCTATCTACTCACATGTTTTTATACTAACTTCAATGAGTATTTTGTTTAACAAGCCCTTCATTAAATTCAGAGCAACAAAAGGCTACCTCTCGGTCAGTTTTATACAACTTGCCTAACGATGAAAAGGTATACACATGTACAGATACATTATTCAAAACAATTAGAACCCGTCCCTTTTTGTAGCCCATTAACGAAACCGCGCTTCACGAAATGTTCGTAATTGTATTGTTTACCAAAAATCTCAACCAAATGAGTAACACTGTGGCCAGTTTTTTCATAACTAAGGTACAACAAACTTACAAAATCCTCAATTGTGTAGTAAGCATTGAAAACATATAGAAAAGTAAATTAGCAGTGCAAATAAATAAAAGCAGATATGTATAAACGCAAGTTAACTCTAAATGAGTTCTCTGCCAGCTAAGCAAAGAGTGAGTCACTTGGGAAAACCATAAAGGGAGGATATTCCTCAATTCGAGCGTCCGCGGAAGGAAGTGCCTTTCGAACCGCGTTAAAATACGTGTTGCGACGCCTTTCAAAATTGGCGCTCCTTTAATATAAGCGTTATGTGTAAAGGTCGGTTGAACTTATGTAATGAAGTTACGATAAAATGACACGTGGTACCGAATAATTATGATTATAATCTTATAATATCATATATTCATGCCTGTATATTCGTGAAGAGCAAGGTAGATGTGTATTAATACCAAAATGCCAGAACCCCCTTTTTTTTTCGTGCGGAAATCCCTTCGGATACCCCCCCGCTAGCCAGCGGGGGCGGTTATGTCAGGCTTGAACCGACTAAAACCGCACGCCGTCTCGGGTCTACAGACGCCGGGGTGTAAGGTTGCCCATAGAGCATATCCCTCGCACCCCGACTGACCCTGGGCCATCTTCGGTTTCGAGATGGCCCCTCGGGTTTGGGAACCACGGTGTCCCCGTCTTGCCCCGGATTGGGGGAGGGGCGCTAGTCGCCCCACCGTCCCGGCCTGCTTCTGCTGGGGTGACAGGCGGCCTCACCTGCCACCCCCAGGCCTGCGCTCATGGAGGACGGAGGTTGTTCAGCGACCTCCGGCGCCTGAGTCGCCTATAGGAAATCCCGCGCCAGAGCCTGCGACTGGTGGGACAGCAATACATCCTGGTCCCATATATTATATTTGGGATTCATAATATTTTATTAGTTTTGAAACTATGAGTAATAAATAATTCTGGTCTGAATTGTATTCTCTATAATTGTAATTGATAGTTATGACTCTTTTGATAATTGCAATAATTACGTTTCGTATACAAAGATAAGATCACCTTGAACTCTACAAATAATTTATAAAGCTTCTTTTAAATGAGGCCATCGGATATCCAATGTTTGCTGAAAAATCAACAGAACTCTTACGAAGTCATGAAACGTTATCATAAATTTTTAGAGCACCTCGAGCCTTACAAACGAAGTCGCAAAAATTCTTATCTTTATGGACACAATTTTAAGGTATTCGGATCTCTACCGTGGTTGTATTATGGCCAAGTAAAACATTGAAAGCGTTAGTAGGTGCCTACTATATAGTCCTATACCACACAAAACATAAAGGAGATGGAAAATTGTGCGCCATGGATGTAAAGAGTTGAGATGTGATCTCAAAAAATGGCATATTTTTTAAGATTTAAGATCTGATAAAATAATAAAATCTAATTCACATCAGCATCAGTTAACCTATTTAGATATGATCGACATTTAAAAAAAAATGTTTCTTGGTTTCCAATACATTTTTAGTGCTTACCCAATTCTTTCTCATCTTCAAAGACGATTTTGTGCAAGGATCGTACATGCTTGCTTCCACACTGGACACCGATGATTACTCACACAATTGACTTTACCGCTGGATATTGATGAAGCTATAAGTCATTACCCTAAGTTCATACCTTGCTTTTACTAAAACTAAGCTCTCAGATTATCAAAAAACTCTGAATCTATTAATTCACACCATTTTCATCTCTTTAGAATTATGGCCCAAGATTGTATGGAATCGTTTCCATCACCTTTATGGATTTACTTTATGTTTGTTAATTTATTTTTGAAAATTATATTTTTATAAATGCGAAAGTTTGAATGGATGAATGAATGGATGGATGGATGGGTGGATAGATACTTGTTCTCAACGGCTCAATTTATCTGGATAAAATTTGAAACAAAAATGATTATAGTCTGAAATAGCACATAGGCTACTACTAATCCCGAAAATATTTATGTGGGTCAAGGGCACTGGATTAGTATTTCACCCGGGTAAGGCCGCCGCCAACAGTTAGTGTTACTATCTAACATAATATATTTACTATCTAATTATGTATTAAATAATGAAAAACAATTTTTCAAGCAAATGTCAAAAAAAATGGATTTCGAAACTTTAAATATCATAAGCTGTTAAATCTCAAGTCAATATCTAAAGTACAGGCTAGCGATCGGCGCTCAGCTGTCGACTTTCACAAAGAGATTACCGATAAAAAGAGAACGGCTTTATCTCATGTATCTGGCTTCATATCGACGACATTTTTTAATCGAGTTTATGAAACTTTTTGTGTTACAAGTACAGTCAACGTCATAAGTAGATGATCATTTTTACATGTATTTTACCTTCGAGGAAGGTAGAGACAACATCCCGCCATCCGCTTCCCAGTTTCGAGTGCTTCTATCCTTTTTTCAATACATCATCAATATTAATATATTCTGTAATGTCGACCCCAGCTTCATTTTCAGATTTTGAAAATTAATAATCAGTTTCTAAATGATTAAATATGTTTCAATCAAAGTTCAAAAACAAATTACAGAGCCCACTAAGTAGTTAAACAGCTTTTTACCAAATAATTTCTCACTAACAAATCACTTTGCTTTTGCTTAAAAACTAATTTTCAAGATCTTCAAATTACCATGTGCTTAAGATGTTGACATACATTCTACTTTTAATTCCTGCATACTAACAAACATCTTGCGTGGCAATCATTCTGAACTAACCGTTCATGGCAACGGTTTGTGGGCAAGGTGCCGGGGTGAAATATAAAGTTTTAGTAGTAGATTCCTTATAGGACCCCAGTAAGGCATTCAGTATACTAGTAGCTTAATTAATAAATAATAAATAAATATTCTACGACATTCTGCACAGCGCTTTGTAGACCCAAGGTAACAATAGTTTACTGGTTCCAGAATGCGGATAAACATACTTATATATATATATATTTTGTAAATACATACATACATATAATACATAGAAATATCCAGACCAATGCAAATATGCATACAAATATTTGCACTGAGCGGGAATCAAAGCCCCTATCGTAGCAGCCGAATGCACTACCGCTACGCCACAGAGGCCGTCATCGCCTCTCTTGGACTGCAATGCTTATATACCTCTAAAATATAACTCATTATATTGGTATAGGAACAACCGGTTCTACCAAACTAATGACAATCATACGGCAGATTTTAAGTCTATCCAAAACCGCATTGAAATCTGTTGAGTAGTTTTGCGTCCATCGCGAACAAACATAAACATAAAATAATCCCAAAAAATAAAAATATTTAGTCTCGTTCATCTAACATAACCCAATTTTCTTTTAAATATATCCAATGCACAGTACACAACTAATTTACAATTTTATAATAGTATAGATAACTCTATGCGTGAACTCCAGCTAAGCTCTCAGCTAAGCTAAATTGCTTATGTTAGGAGTGGGTTCTCGCTGATAGTGTAATGGCCAGGATTCAAACCCGGGACCTCTGGATCGTAAGGGCACCTTATCTACCATTAGGTGAGCTAAAGTCAAATTCACGTGACCGTGATAAAAAACGACGAAGCTACCGACACTGACTGTATGACTAAACGACTACACAATAACTATATGAGTATGAAATCGTTCTGAGTTTCTTATTAAATTTAATTCCTAACGAAATAACGTTCTGGGGCGTCGATAAATTTTATGGGTAGCAATGAACTAACCCGAGGGGGCCATCTCGAAACCGGAGATGGCCCAGGGTCAGTCGGGGTGCGAGGGATATGCTCTATGGGCAACCTTACACCCCGGCGTCTGCAGACCCGAGACGGCGTGCGGTTTTAGTCGGTTCAAGCCCGACATAACCGCCCCCGCTGGCCGGCGGGGCGGTATCCGAAGGGATTTCCGCACGAAAAAAAAAAGGGTAGCAATGAACTGTAATATTTTGTGATTAATAGAACATAGTGTAGATCCACATGTGCATTAATGTAGTGCAGCATTTAGGACTCTATTTACTAAGACTGACAAAAAAAAATCATCATAATGATAGGCTATATATAATCACATGACTACATAAAAGAGCGAAGCAGTAATCATAAAAGTCACCAAATCGGGTAAATTTCCATACATTATTGTAAAACTAATAAATTACGGATATGTATTGTATAGGACAAATGGATGCCACGGGCGAAGCCGCAGGGCACAGCTAGTAGTAAATATAGCTGGACGTATCAATCCATTACCTCAAATATAGAGCCTTTTATTTAAGTTAAAACATAAAAACAATATAAAACATAAAACACAAACATAAAAACATTAAAAAAACATGAAAAACAATTAAGAATAAATAGGTCGTTGGGCATGACGTACATGCGTCGGGTGACTTCTAAACTTTACCTCATTATTAACGTATACCAATGCGAATGTGAATAAACAACACAGAAACACGTGACTCGAATGAATAGTACTATAAAATTGAGAGACGAGCACGAGATACTGTGAAACAAACGTAGAAAAATGTTTATATTTCATTCAATCGGTACACAGCGTCTCGTGAAACTATTATTTTTCAACTTTAGAGTAACTGCCTGAAGAGGCAACTGAATGTTATTTCAATTTCATACTAACTGTAATCAAACTGTTAATGTCTTTTTTGGAACATTTACTTGTTTGGACACCGTATAAAACACTGATCCCATTTCGATATTTTTTTACTCACAACACTTTCGCTTCTGCTACTTGCATTATCGTTTTAATGCATGCACGCCAGGTGCACATTTGGTAAAATATGTGTCAAATGAACCGAAACATACATTTGAGTTGCCCTAGTATTTTAAACCCGAATAGCGATCTAGACCAATGACGGCGTCTTACATAAAACTCCCATGAGTAGCTTAACATTAGTTTGCCTACTGCTTAGCCTTCAACCTTTGAATCACAGATTATATCATGCTTTAGCTGTCAACACAATACTCCTGTTAGCACACTGAAACTAGAACACGTTAAGTCTGCCTATATATTATACTAGCTGACCCGGCAGACTTCGTACTGCCTCAATCGATATAAACTTCCATATTTAATCACCTTTTAAACCTTCTCTGGACCTCCACAAATAATTCAAGACCAAAATTAGCCAAATCGGTCCAGCCTTTCTCGAGTTTTAGCGAGACTAACGAACAGCAATTCATTTTTATATATAAGAGAAGAAGAAGAAGAAGAAGAAGAAGAGAAGATAGGCAGACTTAACGTGTAACTGAGACAAGTCTGTGAAATGAAATCAAGCTGTACATCATGTCAGCAAACCATGTGAGTTGCTATAGAGAATGAATCAGTATGTTATACCATACACAGAATGAATCCTTTTAGAATTAAGATTTTTCAGTATATTGAGGCCAGTTTCTGGTTTCAAATTGTCAGTTTATCGCAACCCATTTATATATTTTAAATATCTACCAAGGAACCGAGATCAATCAAATATATTATTTATTACGTTACTACTCATTGAATTTTATTGAGTACTCAAACATGAGAACCCATTTTAGTTGAACGGGTTTTCACTGATGAAGTTCAGAGTTCAGATTTCACCAATGAATATAAACACAACCATTTTATAATTTAAACTGCGTTGCACTTTTTACTCAATGAATTTCACTGAGTAAAACTCTAAATAAAATTCAATTTGGTTAAAAGGATTTCCACTGATGAAATCTAGCTTTAGACTAGTTGCAAATAATGGATATTGAGAAAGTAGTTTGTTAATATCAAGTGGGTGAAATAAAATATTTGTCTAGATTAAGAGAGAGCACATAGCTCTCTTAAGGTGATTGCTGTATAAATTTTTTGGCACAGTTCTACACTGAACACTAAGACTGTTTTTACTCAATACAGATCAATTTATTACTTTTGATAACATGGACTTAGTTTTACAACTGTGTCTGCGTTGAAGGTACCCGGGCGACGACGTCGTAATTGTGCTGTCTGTAAGCAGAAAAATATTTTACCGTCGCGTCGGTACTTGCTTCAGAATAAAGTGATTTTTGGGCTTATCCCAAAGGCTACCGCTAGAACGGCCACCTCTGGTGGTCGTTGGGACAAACTTTTACATTTTGTTCACATATGCCTCCAGGAGTGGCGGTTGGAATGCGGTATAAATGACAATACGCGGCGATTTACAACTGCAAGCTCAAACTTTAATTTTGAATACTTTACTTTTATTGTACCGGTAAACATATCGGTTGTTCTGCTCACCATGGACAGTCCTCCAGCTGGTCACGGGAGTACCTGTGACGTACGGTGGTTGTAATAGTTATGAGAGTTGTCATCAGAGCTAGGCGGGTTGTCATGTCCACTTGGAGTGAACAGGACGCACAGTCTTGCCGGCTCATAATAAGATATATTATCAGTATTATGTAAATAATATTTGTAAAATAAAAACTTTATTGACATAAAAAGTATACATAGTTAACATTAAGTAGATCAAGATAATATATCTAACACAATAATACTGACGCTGTTTGGAAATATTACTGAGTAGTAATTATTAGGTGGTAGCGTAAATATGTCAACGGTTTCTGGTGAACCCTGTCTCTTAAAGTAAATATCCTGTATCTTAAGAGACAGTGTGCGGCTAGTATTTATCAACATCATTTTCACCAGTCAAAAGTCAGAAGCCTTTGTGGCTCGACCTGTTCTATATAATTAATTGAGAACTATATACGTAACTGGCAAATCGTGGGCGTGTAATACACCTCTGCCTACCCCGGGGATACAGTCATGAAGTTATGTTATCTTATGCTATGTATGTACATGTATAAGGTGTAATAATTTTTATATAGTTGTATGTGTGTATGAGGGTGAATTTGAATTTATGTATGTGTGTGTGAGAGGGTGAATTTATGTATGTGTGTGAGTGTACGAAGTGTAGTGTACAGTGTACGTGTAGTATGGATTAGTGTACATATGTTGTAATATGTATGGTTGTATGTGGGTGAGTAAGTGACCGCATGTTTTAATTTAATTAATGTTTAAATGCTAGGCGATGTATGTCAATAGGGACTCAGTTTGTGAATAGTCCTGTTGAAGAAGCCATTTTGTCACTCTGGATTTTAGTTGTTTTTTTTTAGAGCAATTGTATTCAGCATTTTGTGGATCAGTTTATAAATGTGTGTGCTATTTAGTACTGATGCTTAGCAAATTATCCTTCGGATACGCTTCACAGAAACATGAAGCGTATCCGAAGGATAATTTGTCCGTCTACATGGCTTCGAAGGAGAGACACTATTGTGTTTCCTAAGAACACATCGGAGCACGTATATTTGACGGACCGTTAATAACTGGCAATCAGTATATAATTGAACTGTAGAGTAACGAAAAGGCCTCCGAGTCATTACTTTTAGGATTGCTCTCTTAGCTTTCTCCAATGTCAGAAAGTTGATCTTTATTGCTCCACCCTAAATAGAGATGCAATACCCTATAATCGATTGACACAACGAATTAAAGACCATTTTAGGTAGATTTCGATGAAATCGATCTACCTATTGGTTTCTTAACTACTGTCGAATTTAAAAAAAAATTCTTCATAGGAGGGCTAGTTAGGACCCCCTGAGTCCGAAATGACCACTGGTCAAAAATTTTATATATTTATATATATGTATGTATGGTTCCACTTCCCAAAATTTGCGGCACTCTCACGGTCGCATTTTTGCCCCGATCGCTTTCAAACTGCGGTCAAAAATTGCTTGGGTGTAAACTTAGTTTAAGTTCGTGAACGGGTGGAATCCGGCCTAAGGGGACGGTAGGGCCTCACTTTTTGTGAAATCAGTTTTTCCTCAAAATTTCACGTTCCATGAAAGATATTCGAACCGTTCTAATTTTATCCCATAGTATACATGAATACCAACAACTTTTTATAATAAACCTATAAGATTAAAACTTTAACTAAAAGTGGAGGGAGGAAAAACCAAAATTTTTCAGGAAAAAAATCATAACTTCTAACCGGTGAACGTTCTTGCCGTCGCAAACATTTTTAATCGATAGGCCATTTTTAAATCTAAAATAAATGTCTGAAAAGTTTTTCGCTAAAAGTTACCGTTTTCGAGAAAAAAAAATTAAACTGTTTAAAGTCCGTAGTTCTCTATATAAAATAATATTAATTGCTTCACGAAATCTACCTGTGCGTTCCCCCTGCGGGAACGGATTTTTTAGAGTGTCAAAGTTAGCTGAGGCTCTGAGTGACTTGAAGATGTGGATAAGTCTCAAAGTTCTGGTGATTAAAGTTTTAAGATGCTCATCCCATCGTAGTCCTGTGTCTATTTGTACTCTCAAGTATCGTACAACCTCAGGCCTTCTGAGTTTCGGGCAAGCACATGGCGCTGCTTATTGAGGGTACGTGTGCGCTGTTACAGAGAACGAAGGGTTTAAGGGGGTACTTTGACGGAGAGAAAAAGGAATGTAGATGGTTTTCTGATAGTATAGGGTAATGAGATTGGTATTAAGCCAATTTGTTATTTTACAACGTGCTAATTCCGCGCTATTTTTGACATTGGCCCAGGTTGGTCCGGAAAATATAATAGCCGTCTCGTCAGCATAAGCGAACATTTGTGCATTTGTGAGTGTCATATTGCACAGGTCACTTATATATAGTCCGCGATAAGACCACCCATTGTACTTCATTAGTTATGTTATTATCTACGTATTACTGGTGTACAATATAGCATATTCTATTCTATTCTATTCTATATATTTGAAACAAGATTGACCCCAGCATACTTCCCTGGGGAACGCCGTAGGAGACAGGTTCTTCGTCACTAAGGTGTTGATTAATCCAATACGTTCCAACTTTGAAGTAAGTGATAATAGAATATAAGAATAATCATAAATTACCTGTGTCCCGTGGTTTTACTCGCGTTAAACTGCATAAAAAACAAAAAGTAACCAATTTCAGGTTCTAAATTTACTGATTTCACCCGAATTCTCTAATACAATAACAATAATGCAAGAGCACTTACGCACTGCATGCCGCCACAACGCCAATAGGCCTGCGCGCAATAGCAACGATGGCTGCTGTGGCGGAACTGCTGAGAGCGGTGGCATTGGGTCTTCGGTTCCCGCGTCAACCTTCGATCTTGATCCTAGGTATGCCGAGTAGCTCGTTAATCCCATGAATACCTTGGATAGTGTTTTGGTCTTCTTAACTATCGACAGAAAGATAAATGCTGGTCAGTCGCTGCGACCCTGAATAAGACGTGCATATTCGCAGTCGTATCCCAGCTCTATTAGATCATCGGATATCTCCTCTGGCATGGCGTTCGAACTGATCGCCATCTTGATTCCTCTGTTGGAGGGGCCTGTATGGGTCTGTTTTCCTCCTCATTCTTTGAAATGAACATCGGGTCTACAATTGCCGCAGGTGCTGCATGAAGTTCGGTAACACCTCCAATATAAGTGGAGGGTACTGGTCGCCTCGGTTTTCTACGGCTAGGCAGGCTAAATATGAAGGCCGAGGTCAGAATACACGTCGCGCTTTATTTTAAATGTTAGCTTGGGACACACCAGTTTTCTTCAGCAATAACCTAAGCCGAGGTTCGGCCCTGCACATCTAAAAGGGTACAGCCACCCTTTCGCGGTTGAGAGGCCTCCTCAATAGTTCGGGGAAGGTAACTAAAATGTAAACTTTTGTCTTAATGATCACGCGGGTTCGGAAACCTGAGACTTGAGAAATCCAGGCCGTGCAGTCCATCGTGGTGAAATGGAAGGAACGACTTGGGCGTCCAAAGCAGGGCACGCCTTATTAGCGGCGGTAAGACCCATCATGGAGGACTGACTAGAGAGGCGATATGGGAGCCTCTCGTACCAGCTGACGCAGGTGTACTCTGGAAAGGGGTGCTTGTAGGGCCCACCTGTGTTGGATCAGGAAGGAGCCAACGTCTGAGTACCATCACAGTGATGCAACTTAACAATTTCTGTACACAGTACACAATAGTCATTAAATGTGGTTTAGTTTAGATAATAAATGTCATACTTGTAAGGATATTTGTATGTTTGTTACTCAATCACGCTGTAACGGCTAAACGGATCTGTCTTAAATTTGGAAGATCCGTTTAGCCGTCAGATTACAGTCTGGAATAACATATAGCCTACTTTTTGTTCCTGAAATAGGTTTCTCTGGGTTGCGGGGAGCTAGTTGAAAATATTTTGTTACACATCATTTGGTTTTATAGAAACCGAACACATTGTGTAACAACTGATAACACTAATAAAAAGTTTATATTTTAATCCTTACTACAACGATACTGCACGTGATTGGATTGATAGAAAGGGGGCCAACAGGTTTCCTGATTGACTTTGATTTTGAAGTTGATTGCTCCTGAAACCAACTTTAGAAAAATGACTTTCGAGACTTCGACGACGACTTCGACGTCAATCAGAGTAGAATAATTCTAAGGACAGGGCTATTGCTTTCTCTTTAAATTAATTGTACATTGATCAGTTTCCGAACACAAATATATAAAAGTTCTAAAATCATATACTTTCTTTCTACAATCCCGGGTCCTTTAAGCAGTGCTTAAGCACCATTTTAACATTTAGCCTTGTTGGCATCTATAATGGTGCCCTTTATTAAGGACTTTTCAAGTCAGATTTATGTGCCTCTATCGATCCCATACAGGAAATGCCGAGACAACTTTACTCTTCGAATACTTGAGTCAGGCCACAGATGATGCACAGAAGCGGTTTCCGAACGCGGAAATGGTGTTTTTGGAGATCTTAACGTCCACCATGAGACCTGGCTGGGCTCCGTCAAAACAAATCCTGTAGAATGAGCCACCCACCCATTCGCTCTCACGTATGACCTGATCCAGTTGGTACGCCAGACCACCAAGAAATCAAAAATATCAGGTCAAGCGCCCTCTCTGCTAGGCCTTCTGAAAACGAGTCACCCAGACCAGTACAGTGTTTCGGTGCATGCCACTTTAGTTTATTACGACCATTGTCTGGTCTGCTCCAAGTTGTCCATTGTAGCTCCGCCACGATCCGTGCAGGGTAAGCGATGGCTTCGGTACTACTCGTCAGCAGACTGGGATAGACTTCGTGACTAATTTGCGATCATCCCGTGGTCAACCCTGCTTTATACCCGCTGGATATTGCTACTGCTGTCGCCGGTGACATCAGTTTGGGTATGGAATACTATATCCCATACACTGTTATCGCCGGTGCCCGTGAGTTAAGTCCCTGGTTTGATCGCGAGTGCCATGTGCGATCCCAACGTGGGCTACTTTGAGGCAGCGTACAATAAAGCCACAAAGGTCTGTAAGAGGGCTTACATAAGAGCGGATGCCCAGCGCATAGCACGGCTTGATCAAGAGCTTGTGGCGCACCCCGCGGGTAGCCGTGGCTACTGGCGACATGCCAAAGCCTTGCAATCAAACTTCTACCAGCCTTCGCTATGATGATGGATGATCCCTGATGGATCCCTGGGCTATGAGCCGCAGAAGAAAGCAGATTTGCTGACTTTTTGCTGCCAACTCCTGAATCGATGTGTAGCCCCCGGCACTGCCCCACTATGACCACGCAATGCTTCATATTCATATCAGGCAACGCGATGGTATTCCAGTGGTGGTTCTACGAAAATGTACAATGGCGTTGTCTCCAATGCTTACCCGTCTGTACCGCATCTCTAACACCTTCTGTACAGTGCCACCGGCTTGGAAACAGGCAAATGTACAAACAATCCCCAAGAAAGGGGATCGCCTGTGCAAGGATTTTGAGCATATAACGCACAGCTCATGCGTTACCTGGAGGATCACTCCTTAATTAATGATCGGCAATATGGCTTCAGGCCAAAGCATCTGATGAGGCCGTCAAGCTGAGAGACACCATTGGAACATTATCGGTGTCTGTAATGGTGGACACATTCCTGAGACTTTACCTTTAGCTTATTATCATGCGAGGTAAAGTCATATTGACGCGACGAATATAAAAAAACGACGGGTTGCACTCCGGGAGTGCCGTCAGAAGTGAAAACATGAATATTAACGTTGTGCATTTTTGATATTTTGGAATGGTTAGGGAATAATTTTGCACGAATTGCTTTAATTATCAGTATAAAAGTACTATCATTTATGGGGTAACATACAATATTCATTTATTGCGCTATCGTACACAAACATGACAATACAAACACTTCAGAACTATTACAATTATTTTACATTAAAAAGTTTATCTCGCAGAAAAATCAACTTCCATCCAGAGGCGGCGTAAGGCGTGGGCGACGTGGGCCATCGCCTACGGCCTCGCGGTCGAAGGGGCCTCGCGCCTCGAAGGCCCGCGAACGCAAATTTAAATAAAATGTCTCATCTAGCAATAAATAATAGAAATACCGGCTCGTATCATTCATTCATTCCAAACGCCAAACATTCGTTTTTTATAAATCTAGTCTGGCAATATTTCCTGGCGTTAGGACCGAAGCGAATGACGCGGGGAATCCCCAAGCGAGCGAGCTAGAGCCAGCGGGGATTTCCAGAGTATGCATTCAATCCGTCAAACAGTCGTCAATCGAGCCGTGCGGCGATGTTTACATACACGAGTTTCAATGTATTTCCAACAGATTTCGATGTGAGAATTATGTTTTCGATGTTATTGTTCTAAAAATTTAAAGTAGATAAAGAACTGTATTATATTTATTAGAACTGTTGTGTGAAAAACGTGTTTAATAAAGAACAGTAGGTACGTCCTAATCGCTAATTTATTAAAAGCAAGGTAAGAATTTTCATTAAATTAAAAGGTATTTTAAAAGATTTTTTTTTTAAGTTAGATAGGCTACTATAGCAAAAGAAGTACACTATTTTAACACGATTTACTTACCTAATCTCGACATGGTAGAATGGCGTAGTAGCCGGAATGTCACGCAGAAGTATACAGGCTCGATTCCCGTTGGAAAAAAAAATCTATTTGTTTGCCCGCGACGATTTCGATATCGAGGTAAAAATAGTTTTTTCGCGGAAATGAAATATTTCCCGTGTTAAGAAGTAGCTATGTTCAGGGACAGGCCCAGGGACTAACCTATCTCCATGCAAAATTTCATCTAAATTGGTCAAGTTGTTGGGTCGTGTTTCAATAACATACAAACAAATAAACTGACAAACTTTTCAATGTTATATTAGTAGTAGTATAACTTAAGTCTGTATAATATGTTTAATGATGAGAAGATGATTACATACACAATGTGTCTAGTAATTTTCTAAATATTGTTTACAGATTATAATATAACATGTCAGGCCCAGGTCCCAGTAGAGATAGAGATATCGGGCGAAAATGGGAATCTGGTTCAGCAAAACGAAAAAGGAAAGCTGAACGAGAAGTATCAAATCAGGTTTTAGGTTTAAGTATGATGAAGTTTCTCAAAAACACTTCTACAGCATCATCTGAATCAATTGCTTCGACTTCGAAGTCCGAAATACCGCCGACTTTGGGAAGCACTCCAGACGCACTGAGTGTCGAACTAAAGTCAGAAATACAGGTTGATTTACCATCTAGCGTATCAGACTCTGAATATTCTGAAATTTTCTTGATAAATAGTAGAATTCTCGAAAATCAAGCAGGTTCTCCGCCAGCTAGCAACGATACCAGTGATGCAGTCAAACAAGTGTCTGTGTCTTCGGATGCGGCTCTGTGGAAGTTTCCCATATCAGATTCTCAGCGTCGTGATATAGTTCAAAGTGGTCCCACACAGCAGACAAAAAACAGTGATGAAGAATAACCCAAAGCTGAAGATAATAGGCACTTTTCAAATTTTTATTTCACCAGAAAACTAAATAATGGTGAAATTCAACATCGTCGCTGGTTGGTTTATTCTAATGCCCAAAATAAAGTATTCTGTTTTCCATGCAGACTATTTAGCAATTCTCAAACTCAGATGGTTGAGAAAGGGTGCTGTGACTGGAAACATTTGAGTAGTATTTTACAACGACATGAGAATACCAAAGAACATATGGCATATATGTTCCAATGGATAACATTAGAGAAAGGAATAAAACATGGTAAAACTATAGACCAAGAAAACGAAAGACTGATTCGAGAATCTCAAAAGCATTGGCACAATTTGTTTGAGAGATTGATTGATATGATTAATTTCTTAGCTTCCCATAATCTGGCATTTAGGGGTCACAGAGAATCTCTCAAAACAAGATCCGAAAGTTCCGAAAGAAATTCTGGTAACTTTTTAGACTTATTTCATTTGATATACAAATATGATCCTACATTACGGGAACATATAAAGCGCATTAACGACAAACAACTTTCACACCATTATCTAAGCCACGATATTCAAAATGAATTGATTACATTGATGTCACAAACAGTTATTGACGAAGTGATACGTAGAGTAAAAGAGGCAAAATATTATTCCATTTTACTTGACTGCACCAGAGATTCTAGTCGAGTTGAGCAAATGTCAGTAATCTTAAGATTTTGTGATACGTCAACCGGCAGAATAGAAGAACACTTTATTGGGTTTCTTGCTGTCACTGAGACCACTGGAGAATATTTAACTAATGCAATACTGCAGGAATTAGAAAAACATGGACTAGATATTCAAAATTGTCGTGGGCAAGGATATGACAACGGTGCAAACATGATAGGCATAAACAGTGGAGTTAAAACTCGAATATTAAATATTAATCCTAGGGCATTTTTTACACCATGTGGGTCATAGTTGGAATCTGCTGTTGGTAGATGCAGCTAATTCTTCCGTGGCAGCAAAAACATTTTTTGGTTTTATACAGAAAATTTATTTGCTATTTTCAAGATCCAGCAAGCGCTGGGAGTTAATTAAAGACAAATTAAAACTTACCATAAAGCCTCTATCAGACACTAGGTGGGAAAGTAGAATCGAGGCAGTAAAGGCTATATTATTCCAATTTGATGATGTTGTTGAATGTATTAATAGCTTAAAAAAGCACACTGAGGACTCAGAAACTCTCAGTGATTGTGATTCAGTTTTGGAAGAAATGTTCAGTTTAGAATTTATCATATCATTGCATATATGGTATGAGATATTATCACGTGTTAATATTATTAGCAAATTATGGCAATCTGTACAAGTTCACTTAAGCATTGCTCTTGAACACTTAAGTACTTTTTGTGACTGGGTCAAAGAATATCGACAAACCGGGTTTGAACAATGCTTGTCTGATTCTCATAAATTTATTGACAAAAGCATTTATGATCTGCCAAAAGAATTTAAAAACAAAAGAGTGGCCAAGAAAAAAAGAATGTACGTTTATGAAGGAAAAGATGAACCTGTACAGTCTCCCAAAAGCAGGTACGAAATTTTTTTTTCAACGCCATGATTGATTCAATCAGAATCAATATGGATTCAAGATTTAAATATTTAAACCAACATTTTGAGAATTTTGGCTTTCTCTATGATTTAAGAAAATTGAAAAGTGTTCCAAAAGAGCTTTTAATAAAATATTGTCAAGATTTACATACAGTACTGCGAGTGGGTGAGAGCAGTGACTTCCAACCTTACGATTTATTTGAGGAATTACAAGCAATGGTCCCAAATTTACCCGACTCTATGAAAGAAGTGAAACAGCTACTTCAATACATAGCTGAAAATAGTTTAAAAGAAATTTACCCTAATATTTATATTGTTATTCGAATTATGTTAACAGTACCAGTCAGTACAGCCTCAGCTGAAAGGAGTTTTTCCAAATTAAAATTAATAAAAAATTATTTAAGGAGTACAATGGGCCAGGAAAGACTTTCAGCTTTGGCAGTTTTATCTATTGAGGCAAATATTGCATCCAATCTGAACTACGAGACAGTTATTAAGGAGTTTAGTAAGGTTAAAAGTAGAAAATTTCTGTTTCTTTAATTGTGTAATAAATAAGTTTGCATTTTTATAAAAAATATATTTGAGTATAATAATAATTTTTCTCGTAATCAAATTCGCCCTCTAGCGTCATCCATCATGGGGCCTCGCGAAGTGTATCTTGCCCACATTAAATTTTAGTCTTGCCCCGCCACTGCTTCCATCCATAATTTCAACGACTTTTTCACCATCATTATTACCAGAACCATCATCGCCAATATATTTATAAAGTACTCACTCATTTTCTTTCGCTATTTCTTCGTCACATTTTCATTAATAGATGCAATTTGTTTAAACTTCATTGTATATTAATAGATTTATGGCACGAAATAGAATAAATATTACAAAAAGTTATATGATGACAAAAAGTGTTTCTTGGGCCTCGGTCAGATTGTCAATCTCAGTCTTGACGAAGTCAATGACCACTCATTAGACGAACGCGCCACCAAGGTTGTTAAGTATAGTGTGAAATTAGCGCTTCTATATTTGTCTGCAAACGTCTTACGAGTTTTCGAATCAGGACACGTGACCTGCACGTGTCCTGACGCGAGTTTAACGTTTTTTACCCATTACAAAAAAAGTGCACAACGCCGCTAAATAAGTTTTCACTTCAAAAAAAGGAAAGCTTGAAATCTAGCCGGGTAAAGTAAAGTCATTTACAAAATAAAAAAACAGTCTCATCCAGGTACGGTTATGCCACTGTTGGGTGGTATGTATTTAATTATACATCACGCATTATTGTCGCTGGTAATTATTTTTAGTGTGCCTGTGTTTCTTAGTATACATATCAGTTGTGTATTAATGTGTCTGTAATTAATGTTCTATTAGAATCTCATCGTATAATTCTTAGAAGAAAAGCTTTTGTGTTGCTAATGCGGTGCAACAAAGGAATGCCAAGTCATGGGCAAAAGAAAATGAGCGCCACATCTTATAATGAATGGTTACGCTGCGAGCCATAATTTGTTGATATATCGTTATAAATCATTCATAGTCTCACGTTGAAGTGAGTGTGCATTTTGCAACATAACATTGCAAAACTTTTCCAAAACTACGAGTATAAGGTATATTCCTTTTTTGTTGACAAAAAAAATGTGATTGATTAATCCATAAATAACTACACTACTACTATAAACACCTTCAGTGTGTAAACAGCTAATATTACCCATCTATTTAAATATAAAAATTAATCCCTATTTCTCTTGGTCACGGCATAACACATGAACTAGCTGGATCGACTTCGCTAATTATTTTTTGTTGTGTTTATTATTGTCAGGAGAAGATTCCTATGAAAGAAAAAATTAAGAAAGTTGCGTGGAAAATTTGAAAATCTTAACGACCAGATAAACTTTCATAATGTAACCTTAGAGCGTTTGCCATACCTGTCAGTCAACTATCATAATATTAACAGATGCTATTATAAAGTATACTGAATAAACTAGCTGTGCCCGCGACTTTGTCCGCATGGATTTCGATTTTTAAAGTTTTAGTTTTTTCGAAAATAAAAGTAGCCTTTTTTTTTACGTGCGGAAATCCCTTCGGATACCCCCCCCGCTGGCCAGCGGGGGTGGTTATGTCGTGTCTCGACTAAAACCGCACGGTGTCCTCCCCAAATGTCCGTTGCCGGGCACACCGAGTAAGCCCTCGAAAGGATAACCCCAGGGAATAAAAGTAGCCTATGTTACGTATTATTTTTTATTTTTTTTAAAACGTATATTCGTTTTCAGACCTTCTGACAAGTTCTCAAGTATTGCTTATTGTGAAACAAGAGTTTTATTTTATAAGTCACCTTGTTCTATTACGTTTTTAAATCAAATAGTGACGTTTTAAAATCAAACAGTGACGTTTTGTAATATGGGTTTCATATGGTATTATAATGGTGTTTTATTTTATTGCGTGGAACCCCAATTATTTTTCTAAAATAAAGTATGTCACGATTTGTAACATTACCTATCTGCCAGTGAAAGTCCCGTTAAAATCGGCCCAACCGTTCCAGAGATTACCTCTTTCAAACAGACAGTTAAAGAAAAATTCTAAAAATTGTATTTCATTCATGTGCAATCATTAACCAGGAATTCAGTGCAGAGTGCGACTGAAATAAATTGAGCTGAGCGAGCAGGACTCTTACTTGAAAATAAGACATATTACTACGGGCGCGCGCTTAGCTAAGGCCGCGCGCTCGTGAAACTGTTTTTCCGTGATTATTCCTCAATGGTACATCGGACATGAACCATCTCGCTTCAAAACACTCCTCAGTGTCCACACTATCACCGTGGTAAATTTGGTCAAGATTGCGCGAGTGATTACAAAACAAAGTTGGAAACAAAGACTTCAATTTTATTGATTTGTATAGATATTTAGGAATTTTATATATAAAAAAACATTAGAATAATAAACCTTACGTTTTGAATTATTTTTTTTTATAAGTAGCCCGGTGTCATTTGTTTCAATTTACCGCCAATGTGGTGGTCTTTCGAGGCTTAGCACTATGGCTCTGATGCATTCATTATTCAACTGCAAATGGCGATCGGAATGAACACACCAACCTGTTCGCAATTTTCCATTCATACTGCCCTGTTTGCCAATTCACTCTTTAACACCTTCTTACGGCTCACTTCACGACCTGAATAAAATAACGTACTGAAACCTGATGAGAGAAGATTGAATGACTGAACAGACGAGCTTAAAATACTGATGGCATATTCAAAAGCTGGCCTGGATTATATTATAATTAATTTAATGGCAAGATTTAATCTATCAGAATCGTTTAAACCGATTTTTAGTATGTTCAAGTCTCAAAAGAAATAGCTTAGTCTAGCTGATACACGCTACAGGCCTTTTTAGACCATTCGTTGACTGGACTACATATACATAAATTTACACATGCAATTCACTCAATCAAAAATATTCATTCATGAGGCTCACAACTGAGTGCCGATTGCCTTAAAATAATGTTTAGAAGCAATAAGTTTCATTATTTCTTACGTTGAATGTGAAACATTCACTTACAATCAATATAACGATTTAATTTTGTGTGTTTTATTCAATTGTTACATTTTAAACATGTCCACAGATTTTTAGTTATTGTGTAAATTCATAATTTAATTAAATATTTGGACTAATCTGGCATACATTTTGATATATATTGTTCAATCCAATGTAATTAAACAAAAAAAATTTTAAAAAATAAGTTCGTATGTATTAAACTTCCACTACTCAAGTGGAAGTTTAAGTTATTTCATTTTAAATGTGAATTTTTTAAGAGTAAATCATGAGAGTTTTCATTTATACTAATTGATAAAGGGCTACTGTAGTTTGGAGAACAAAAAAACCGAACAAGTGCGAGTCGGACTCGAATATGAAGGGAGTTATTTTGAGTTGATTGAATGAAAGGCAAATTGCGGTTTACAATTTATGACGTATTAAAAAAAAACTACTTACTAGATCTCCTTCAAACTGGTGGAACTTTACATGGTAATGTATGTATACATCATATATTTTTTTTAGTTTTATCATTCTCTTACTTTAGAAGTTACAGAGGGGGGGGGAGGGGGAACCCCTTTTCACCACTTTGGAAGTGTCTCTCGCGCAAACTATTCAATTTAGAAAAAAAATATATCAGAAACCTCAATATCATTTTTGAAGACCTATTCATAGATGAAACACGAATGAGACACGTATGGATTTCATGAAAATAAATTTTTGAGTTTCAGTTTTAGAGTATGGGGGCCCCCAAAATTTATTGTTTTTTTTTTCTATTTTTGTGTGAAAATCTTAATGCGGTTAACAGAATACATCTACTTACCAAGTTATTACCAACAGCATAGTTGTTATAGTTTCGGAAATAGTGGATGTGACATACGGACGGACAGACAGACAGACAGACATGATGAATCTATAAGGGTTCCGTTTTTTGCCACGGACTGAACCCTAAAAACCCTAAAAACTGAAAAGACGATAATACGATATGAAACCCAAATTACAAAACGTCACTGTTTGATTTTAAAATGTCACTATTTGATTTTAAAACTAAAACAAGGTGACTTATAAAATAAAAATCTTGTTTCACAATAAGCAATGCGTTGGGTCATAGTATTTTGGGCCAAAGATCACGACCGTAGCATACGAACTTGTCAGAAGGTCTGAAAACGAATTTTTAAAGTACCCTGTGGTCGTGAGCGACGTGAGGAGAATCACGGTGATTTTCGGGCCGCTATCTATTTGTTCGTGGAAATTTTCTGAAGATACGTACCTAAACTCGTAATTTTCACACAAAATTGAACCGCAGGCGTCATCGGACGATTTATTTTGTGGACATGCTTAGGGTTTCGTCTGTAGATAAGAACGTCTTCGTTTTTCGTATTGTACACGACTGATGTAAGCTTGCCGCTCCCTAGGGTGACCTTACTTTTATTTCTCTAAGTTATAAAAAGTAATGAGGTATTTTATGTCTAGCTGCTGCGTTCTATTGTTCGAAGTAATTCAACCGAAATGGGTCTCTGAAATAGATTTTTCCCCAATGTCTTATTAAGATTATTATAAACATCGATCTAGGAACATGCTGGGAATATAAATGTGCTACCAGTATGCTCTTAAAAATAACAATTGTTGTATGTGCTAAATATAAGTTGATCAATTTTGTAGTTTTTAGAACTTCGCTATTTAAATCTATAAACTTCTCCTTAACAGAAACTAAGTAAGTGTTACTCGCATTCTTAGATTTATGTTTACGTAGTAATTTAGGTAAAAATTATTTACTTATTAGTCAATAGGCTAGATTGTAATATAAATAAAGTACCTATTGAATATGGGACTTTATTATTAAAAAAATCGATAACTTAGTATACTCTAGTATCCTAAGTTTATGTGTGAATCTATATTCACATGTTTATAGTTACGTATCGTACCTTTTGACACATCGTGGGTGTATTTCAATATAAATTATATCAGTTTGAATTTTACATTCATACCCATGTTCTCGTACATCATTACAAATGAATGTGGTATGATGTCAGTCGTGCTATGTGTGCATTTATATTTCATAAATAAATAATAGCCGTGCTTATAAATCAGAACAACATAGCATGTTAGCGGAATGTGTTCTAGAACTCTAATCTAATTTCGAGGGAACTCCCACGAAAGGAAAAAACGGGACCCTTATAGGATCACTTCATTGTTTGTCTGTCTCTCCGTTTACCAAGACAGATTTCTCAGGCATGCGTGGAGGTACAAGTTGAAATTTATATTAAATACTCAGGACTGCAACTCTTGAAACTATGAAAAAAGTTAGACTTCTAAGCCAACGCAATCAAAAGATACAGCAGTTTATACAGCATATTTACACAATCGCAGGAGAATCCAAACCTATAGGGTAATTCCCGTTATGCTAGAATCAAGAAATTTGCAAATATTAACGTAATTATACCAAATTTAATACTCATGCTAAATAATTAATGTATCATACTATCAGAATTATCACGACCAATTTAATGTCAAGCTACGAATGCTCGTAGTGGTCTCGTAGAGGATTTGTAGAGCTTTCTAGAGCTGAGCTAGAGAATTCCGTAGAGGTACTCGTATATATTACGATCATGTCAAGTATATTTGAATCCACAACGTTATCTCAATATATTGTTCTGTTTTGTATAAAACATTTTGAAGTTAACGACCGTGTTATTGCAGGGTGGTATACAAAATGGGTTGTGTGAAAAACAGACCAGTATTTATTGCTTTAGTAATACTAGGAATCATCCGAATGCGAAGTTTTGGTTTGTGATCATTGGTGTGACTGTTTATTTACCCAAATAAGTAAATAGATGACAATTTCTGCAATCTTCTTTCATCTAAATGTCATCTCCCCCTCCGTCCTTCCACAATTGGTTTTTTTTTTGCTTTTATCGGAGCCATCTGACCTCCCAATCCCGAAAGGTAAGCCTACGGCATAGCCTTGTCCGCCTAAGCCTTGAGCCTTGTACGCCTTCATCAATGAGCGGATGTACCATCTTGCCGGTGTGGTTGCCTTGACCCCAAAGGTGTTGGTAGGACCCCATACAATTCCGATTATTATATTGGTTCTTAAATACGGCTATTTTACTAGTTGTATACCTATTTCTTGGGAAGGTCTAAATGCAGCCCAATAGGTAGTGCATCTAACGCGTGGAGGCCCTCAGAGAATTTAAAATTAAATAGGATGGATCATTAGTTGGTATCCTCAACGGAGGACCGTCCACGCCCGCTGTATTAATTATAGTAATGGGTCGTCTTCAACAAGTACTGGTCTTTAGTAAAATATTATTTATTATATTACTACTATTAATTACTATTATAAAATTACTATTATAAAATTGTAAATTAGTTGTATCTGCGCATTGAAGATATTTAAAAAAAACTTGGGCTATGTTGAATTAACTATTATGAACTAATTTTTTTTGAAGACTTGTCTGTTTGTGTTTGTTCGCAATGGACGCAAAAACTTCAAAATGGATTGTGATGCGGTTTTTTTTATTAGACAGGTCTTGGTCAGACTTAAAATCTGCCGTATTTTTAATTACACTTGGTGAAGTAGAACAGGACATATGACCAAAAAACAATAGCCGACCTCCGCTCAGGTGGAGCCGCAGGCATCAGCTAGTCTATTATACGAACCCTTTTGTTATTGGTGTATTTGACTTTACTGGGGGCATCAGCTAATCAGTTAAATATGAGTAATAAAAGTATACTGCTAATTAAAAATATCGATCGCGTTTGCCTGTATATAATAGGAACAACAAGTCCTGAAAGGTTTTCCAGTAATTTTGTCTTTACAAGGTATCGTCAACTTGAGACATAGAAATAGAGTAGGCCCAATACGTTCAGTCTAGGTACACTATACAATATACATGTCATAAAGGCGAGAAAAGGCAATATAGGTGAGAGTAGCAAATGGTATCGAACTGTGCGACACTGATAACGATATTACGGGGTGGGTACCCATATGATAAATCTCATGATTGTATTTTAGAATGTCGAGCCGTTGGCCGTCACGGTACTCAAATCGGTGTTAACCCAAAGGCGTGTCAATTAATGTTACAACTAAGAAACCGAAGTGGGTTTTTATTACATTTCTCTTAAAAACTACACTTTCGCGCTCAAGGAAAAGGAGTAAACCGTAACTTGAATAAATCCTTATAGTTAAAGAGACCTGCATTAATTACTTAAACAGTAAAAGGTTCTAATTTATAATTGTTAACAGTGTCTTGCGCAGTAATTTTTTATCAGTTATCAATTTAACTTTGTGATTTCAGAGATCGTGAAATCAGATAGTCATAATATTGGAAGTAAGTTATAAAAGTGATATGACAGCATACGGGTCTTGGAGTGAAAGATAGATAGATGAATGCTCTATTGGTGGCCCACAGATTGCTTGGAAGAGGTCGATCGACGCTCGATTTGATACAAGTAAGAGATGGTGTAGTTTTTATTACCAAGATATATCCTAAAGAAAATATCGCATAACTAACATTTAAACAACTTCCAAAAATGATTCTTATAATGCATCAATACAAACGCATACAGGTCGAGTTAACTACCCCTTTTTGAATTCGGTTAAAAAATGAAAATAAAGGTGGCCAAGTGCACTGGCAATCCCAACCTCAGGTTCTCGGATGACCTCAAGGATCTCGTC